>CM061065.1:28521820-28906820 GCA_030762895.1 Sophora flavescens | reverse complement strand
CCTTTACATTGAAGTATTTCTCAGTGCAAAGCATCCACCAGTAGGCATCTTCTTCTCCATCAAACACCGATATTTGCACTGCCGACCTCGGTTCAGGGGGAATGAGATCGAGAATGGAAGCACCAATGATAGGCATTCATTCACAAAAGGGGTTCCTATTTGAGTGAGGAATCAGCTCTCCAGAAAATAAGAAATAAGCTTGGAAATTTATGAATATTCTCTTCTGTCCTTCATTCATTTCATCATTCCTTATATAAAGGAATTAGTTACAAAAGAGGTGGTTGCTCTAGCCACCTGGTATTCTAGAAGCATCAGCATAACATTACTAATAACTTTAAAATAAAAGGATTGCATAATTGAAAGGGTTACAACTAAAAGTCTTTCATTGGGTTTAATTATAACGCTTTTGGGCTTCTCATTTGGGCTGTAGTTGCTGCTGCTATTTGGGTCGTATCAAGCAGCCTCCAAGACCCATCTCTCTGACTTTCGTCTCCTTCATATTCTCAAGTTTTCTCCTTTCCACTCAGAGCCTCAAACTTTAACCCTCGACGACACCTCCCTCTCGTCCCAGTATATTATATATCTTGTACAAATGAATAGTCATTCAATTCAAAATTCATAAACCGAGAAATCGCCTTTATCACACAAATCTGGCACCCAACCCTTACAAATCTTACTTGTTCAATAAAACAACACAACAACCACCACCTACCTTCCATGCATCTGTGATCTGACCCGAGTCGTCCCATTTCTGCTATACAAATTTCAAGAACCACTAATATTATTCACTACCACTGATGCTGTCATCCACCACCGTTGTTGTTCACCATCGCCGTTGTTACTCTCTCTGTTGCATTGTAGCGAGAGTTTTTCTCAACTTCCTGTAGGTGGGTTCTGTTACTGTGTCTCTTTATGTGCTATGTTTTCTTTCAAACGACGTGTGTTCCATTGAAGTATCTTGAATGCAATTTTTAATTTATTTTTATCTTTGTACCAAAATAGAGTTAATTTTGATTTTGGGGTTTGTATTTATGTTGTATTGAATCTAGATTTGTGGGGAAAAAAATTGCATGTTTGATTTTAGGAGGTTTTGTTGGTTACTAATGAATAGATCTGGTTAATGTTTATTTAAGTGATGGAAGCTGTGGATTTTACTAAGTTTGGATTAACATTTATGGTAGTGACAATATGATGAAGATATGCTTGATTGAAATATTGCGTGTTTATTAGTTTTTGTGGCATGATTGAAATATGATGAAGCTGTGGATTTCTTGTTATTGTGCTGTTTAAAGTTTCTCTTATTGAAAACTGAAAGTGCATGTAGAATATGATGAGCATCTGTTCTTTATTATTGAGTCAATACTGAGATTTTTTATTTTATTTCTGAACATGCTACATTTTATAATCATTTTTAAAGATATTAAATATAATAAATATTTTTTTGTCTGAGTTTCTTGGCTCTTCTTGTGATCTCAAGTAGTTGCTCTGCCTCTAATTGAACGTGGATAATGAGAACTCACTTTTCATCAACGGTACACTAGTTTCGGTTCTCTTCTCCCTTGTCCCCACCATAGTTACCAGGAATGCGGTATGCTTTGGTTCGTGGTACGGGTTCGGGAACGTGGTACACCGCTGGGTTGAATATGTGGTACGTAGGGGGTAGACTTAGTTGGTACGCTATTTCGGGACGTGGTACGTATAAAATTATTGTTCGGGACGTTCTTCATATTATGTGATATATATATATATATATATATATATATATATATATATATATATATAGTTTATGTAAGACTGTATTAATTGAAATGTTGATGTAAATTGTAAAATAACTTTAATTTAATAAAATATAAAATTAGCTTGCATTCTTTGGAATTTTAAATCCACCTACATTGATAGTCTGTTACTCTCAATGTTTTCAAAACCGGACCGGTAAATGAACTGGTGAAGGCACCGGTTCAAGGTTCAATAATCCAACCATGGTTAAATCGTGGTTGAACCGTTAACAATTAAATGATATTTTTTAAAAATTTTAATATGACATGTTAAGTAATCTATAATATATACATACGAAAATGTATGCATGAAATTTCTCTACCACCATCTCACATGAATCCTAGGTGTCGATCAATCCTTAAAATCTGGGATTACTTCCATGCATTACTTTATGAATGTTATTTCATATCATTATGAATCAAGATATACAATCCAACAAGAATCAAATATTAAGACAATCAAATATTAAGCCTGCATAATATACTAGCATAAAAACAAAGACATAATAACGAATCAGATTTTCCATTCAAAAATGATTATTCAAAATTCAAAATGATGGATGGTAATCCGCATTAAGAAGTAATAAAGATTATAAATTATAATTGTATTGCCCGATGGTTTGAACAATTTGATTGCCATTCACTTGGCTTTTTCTTTTTCAACATGTGCTTTTATTTCCTTATTCGAAATATAAATTTGGTTTTTTTGTTGGAAAATATAAATTTGGTTTAATACCAATTCATTTGGCTGATTGTAATTTAAAGTCTATTCAAGCCTTTATGTTTTTTATAGCCTTATTTTACGGCTTCCTATCTTGGACAATCAATCACAATATTGCATCAGGTTTGCACGACATTAACTACTCATTTGCGGATTGTATATATCAAACTGCCATATTACAAAAAAATTCACGCCCTACAGAAATTTATATTTTGGTTCTTTATTCATGTTTTTGCTCATTCTCTTATTGTTTTTCCGTGTCAGCTTCTTTAAAGACCATCTCTCCTCCTTGTTCATTCCATTATCTCTCATGTCAGGTAATGACTCTCATCTCTTTGAAGACTATCTAAGCAGCTTAATTTTTGTTTTATCATTGCAAGATTTGAAAATTAGAACCCTCTAATTCTTGCTATTTTTTTTTAATTTATCCATAGCACCGTCACAAGTCTTCAAAAGGTAAGGGTCCCTTCTGTTTTCATTATTTTCGAAGAACACGAAGAAGATGAGGAATAAAATTTTTATAAAGATGAATAGGGTGACCTTTTTTTTAATCTTGAAATATTCGATTTTTTCCTCTTCATCTTTCCAATGTTTGTGAAGAATTGAAATTGTTTATCCACGATATATAATGGTATGACTTCTCCAATAATTTTCTTTCACTCTTTCAACTATAAATTGAATTCATGGTGACTTTTCTTATTGTCATTCCATACAATTCTTTCTTTTTTCAACCCATTATTATTTTATTTTTCTTCAAATGTCGTTGAAAATCTAATTAATTTGTTGTTTACAGATTGAATATTTTATTATAAATATTATTTTAATTTTGAATTTCTTTTAAAGGTAACATCTTTTTAATTTTTTTTATTTTCTAATTTATTTTCCTTATCATGTACTTTTTTTATTTCCTATCCTTGACAATTAAAATCTATGAGATCAAAAGACCAGCATTAAAGAGTAGATGAACACAACAGCTGAGCTGGACAAGTGTGTATGAGATAAAGAATAGATGAACACAACAGCTGGACAAGTTTGTATGAGAATGAAATTGAATTGCAAAGTTAGATTTTTGATGTCATGAGAAGAAGGATGAAAGCATATTGGCCTCTTAATTAACAATGATTTATTATGATTTCATCACCCATTTTTTATGTTATGATTTTGTCTATTCAAATTCTTTTGTTGTACTATTTCGATTATATTTTACATTGTAATAAATTTGCATATTTTATGAAAAGCTTATTTTTTTTTTTCTATTCTTTATTCTTCAGTCAAAATAAAAGAGTGTCCGTATGCCATTTTTAATTATCAGCTTTATGGATGGATGTTACGGAAGAAGCAATTTATGATTTGTATCGTATTTTTAGACTCAAATCTTGAAGAATTTCTTTTATATAATAAATTAAAACTTTTTTTAAACTTTAATATCTCTACGTATATAAAGTGGTTAATATAGAAATTACAAATAAAAATATAATATATGGGTTCAATTTTGAAAAGCATTTAATATGTTTTTTTAACTTCCAATATGATGTGAGGTAATATTTTTATATAGTCAATTGAAATTGTATTTGCTTAATATTTTAAAAGAAGATAAATAAAAATTGTTTATAAATACATTAAAAACAACTCAATTAAGTATTTATAGTGTTTTCGAACTAAGAAAAAAAGTTTGTTCATTTAAATATAGTTATTTTGAATAATCAAATATTTACATTAATATAAAAAATTCTAAGAAATATTTGTTTAACTTTCATTAAAAAACTTTGTATTTTGAATTATATTTTGAAAATTTTCGTTAACATTATGTTCTTAAAAATGCATATAATATCTTTGAATAGAAAAGCTCAATGCATGGGAGAACTAGTATTGAGATCCATATTCTCTCTATGCACAAGACCCATATTTTGAAAAGGAAATAATTCAAAAATCCTAAACATATATCAATTATTGAAGAAATTTGAAAACACATTGAATATCATCAATTAGTCTACATTTTAAAATGACAATAATCAAAACAGTTTGAAATTTTAAATAAGCCAATTGAAATGCCATTAATCAAAGCAAATCATTTGCAAAAATATACCCACGTTGAAAAGGATGTTATTAACCAAATCAAATCTAATCAATTAAAAATATTATTAATATTTGTTTACTATAATGTTAAGAAGAAATTTTGACATTGATAAACGAATATTTTAATATTTTTTACTATAATACTTTAAATTTCTTTAAAAAAATAATTTAAATTTCTTTAACAATGAATATTATAAAATTTGAATTTAAATATTATTAATAAATTACTTCTTAAATCAATATTAAAACTCATATTTATTAAATTTCAAACATATAACATTAAAATAAAATTAATAAATTAAAATTTGAATTTATTGACTATAATATTCGTGAAAACCGATTTAATTTGCATTAATTACAATGAAGCTACTTAAACGAGGAACTTTAAGTTTCTCAGTAGAATGAATCAATTAAGAACTTGCTTCGATAACTTCCACTAATATATCATTCATTTATGCAATATCGAACAGGATGTCATTTATATCAATATTGAATAATTTATTTTATATAATTATATTAAAACTTTTTTTATACTTTAATATCTACGTGTAAAGATTAATATAGATATTACAAATAAAAATATAACACATCGGTTCATCTTTGAAAAGCGTTTAAATATGTTTTTTTTACTTCCTGTGTGATGTGGTAATATTTTTATGTAATCAATTGAAACTGTATTGACTTAATATTTTTAAAAGAAATAAATGAAAAACTATATATAAATACCATAAAACAACTCAATTAAGTATTTATAGTTTTTTTAACTAAGAAACAAAAAAAAGGTCTGTTATTTAATTAAATAGAGTTAATTTGAATAAGTAACCGTTTACAATAATACAAAAAATTCATATGTTTAAATTTAATTAAAAAAACTTCATATTTCAAATTATATTTTGAAAATTTTAAAGAAGGATGAAAGCATTAAAATGTGACCATCTCACATTGTAAATAGATTTTGAAGAGAGAATAAAAAGAATAATATGATAGATGATTTTTTTAAATGATTAACTTGCACTGAAAATGAGGAGAAATAAACCAAACAGATTTTGAAGGGAGAAGAAAAAATAACATGATAAATAAATATATTTGATAAAAATGTTTAACTTGCATGGGAAATGAGAGAAATAAATTAAATAGATTGTCAAGAGAAACGAAAAAAATGATAGATAAATAATTTTTTTTAAAAAATATTAACTTACTTGGCGAAAACAAAAGAAACAAATCAAATAGATTTTCAATAGAAAAAAAAAGTAATATGATAGATAAATATATTTTCTAAAAAAATTATCTTTTAAATGAAAATAGGATAAATAAGTAAGAATATTTTCCAAAAAGATTTTTTTTTTCATATGATAGATAAATATATTTTCTAAAAATGGTTGACTTGCACAATGAAAAGAGACAAAATAAATCAAATCGATTTTCAAGAGAATAAAAAAGTTTATATCATAGGTAAACATATTTTCAAAAAAATTTTAACTTGCACCAAAAAAGAGGAGAAAAAAATCAAATAGATTTTTAAGAGAGAATAAAATATTTCATAGAACTAACAAGATATTGTGAAGAGTTTAAAGTTAGTGTTTAAATATATTACATCGAGAAACGATTAATTAGCTGGAAATTTAGTTGTATCATTGAAAACATATACATAATATTAAATGTTTAAAGAAGTATCATACCAAGGTAGTGGAAGAAAAAATAGTTAGTCCTAATTTATATTTTTTCTTTGAGAAAAACAATTTCACTCTAATATTTGTATTATAATATCAATAATAATTATTAAGTTAATATATGTTATACTTTGTAATCGATGGTTTAAAAATTTTTTTTTATACAATTTTTGTATATATTTCCCCAAAAAAAAATTAAACAAAAAATGCAAAATAAAAAATTATATATTTCTTTGAGGAAATACTAAAAAATTCGCATATTCCTGGTGCATAACACGGGTTCATATTCTAGTACTAATATAAATTGGATTTAATTGGTATACACTAACAGTATAAAGTTTTTTTACATTGTCAATCAATCAGAAATTGACACACCATTACAAATCTTTGATTCTTATCCTAACCACCATAAAAGTCATCAATTTCGTGATTTCTGATTGATTGTCAGTGTAAAAACCTTTACACTGACAGTGTATAGAAATTAAACTAATATAAATTTTAAAACCTCATATTTTAAACAATATAAAATATTTTTATATTTTATGTTGGTAAGTTTATAAAAATAATTTTTGTATTCACTCCTACAAATATAAAAAGAAACTTTCTTATATGTTTTTAATCCAATTATTATCAAAAATAAAAAAAAATAAAAAACAAACCTTAATTTGACCTTATTTAAGCCTATTTTACTTCAAAAAGAAATTTAGGTTGGAGCCCATTTCGTTTTTGAAAGGGAGAAGGGAAGCAACCCTACTCCTTAGCTCATTTTCATGTTCTTTTTCAGCTGCCGCCTCTACCCACTCATCTGTCATCTTCTTTCTTCCTAACGCGATCTACCCCGAAGGAGAAGAAGATGGCGCCGTCCCCTCGATGCAGCTTGAAGTTGAGCACTGTTAAGTGTTGTTGTGCGCTTGCTACGTCTTCCGTTTCGGTTCGCCGATTACACCGTCTGTAACACCCCGATTTTCGCTGCTTCGTAATATCGGTAATAAATATATAAATATTTTTTTTCCCGAGACTTAGAAAATGATTTTGGATAAACCAAGGTCATTTCCTTGTTATACTTATTTTTATAAGGCTACGGGGAAGTTTTTGGTTGAAAACTCAGACGGAAGCCGGTCTGCTGTTTTCTGCGTTTTCACTGACAGTAAAAGTTTACTACTCAGAAGACCTAATTTTGAGTCGTGAATGAGATGAAAAATGTTTTTATTGTATTTACTACGATACTGGAAGTTTTGAAAATTTTGGTAAAAAAATTAAAATATTATATTTGTTGCGGGCGTATAAGTCGAGATGTCTCTAGGAAAAGCTTGCGCCAGATGAATCGAGGAGTCGGCAACGTAGCAGAGATGATGGATTTGACCTATTTGCCGAGTATTTATGACGAGCTTATCCGAGTCATAATGGCCATAATGGCGCATTTATGGCAAAGTGAAATTTTCCTATGAAATGACCATTTTGCCCATGTCTTTATATGACAATTGCAAGCAAATGCCATTGGAAAAGTTGACTAAAGCTTGCCCAAAACCCACGGCTCCAATGACTTCTTCATTAAGTTTGGTTTCTTCTTCATTTAAATAGGTTGTCTTCTTCATTAAGCCATTTTCATGTTCTTTTCTCCAAAGAGTTCATAATTCGTCCGATTTTGCCTAGCAATTATGACCAGTTTATATTTTGAATCTCGAAAAACTTTCAACATGAAAGTTGTTCATCTTTCTCTCTTCTTTCCAACGACATAAATATCATCCAAAACGGATAAGTATGTTGAGATATCTACCCAAAATACTAAAACTATTCTAAACCCTAACTATGTTCATCTTCCTTAAGTTTCTTAAGAACACCATAAGAAAACCTTGAAGAACATCATCCAAACTTTGTTTTCTTGGATCATCAAGAGGTAATAACTTATTCTCTTGTCATATAAATCATTTATCTTCATTTATTTTGTAGATCTAGGACTTAAATCCATATGTTCTTCATTTGTTCAAAGTTCATGGAGCTAGATTCAAAAATTCATAACTAATTCTAGAAAAATCCTTTTGACATGAAACCAATTGCTATGATCTTATAATCATCTCTATTTTCATCATATAGAAGCACAATATCATGAAAAATTTCTTTCCCTAAAATCTGGACTGGGCCGAACCTAGGTTAACTTTGTGTTCTTAGGTTTTGTTTCAATTTCATGCCTTGATTCATGATTATAACTTGATAGTTCTTGTATTCAAGTATATAGAAGATCAAAAAAATCAAACTTTAACCTATTGATCTCATAAAAACCGAAACCCTAGGTATGAGCACTTGTTGGTTTTATGATTCAAAAGTTGTTTGTAACACTTGAATCTAACTCTAGGTTTTGTATGTTGATTAAATCCAAGAGTTTAGAAATTTTAGAGATTTCTAACCCCCAAACTCAGCCCTTGGCCGAAACCCTAGTTCTTGGAACTAGATGAGTTTTAGTTCATGTTCTTGGTTCATAATCTTGGGTTAAGTGCTTAATCATGTTTAAGTTACTTATGGATCGTAAATCCTTAAGTTAACAAAATTTTAACTTTCCTGACCTAGAAAAGTTGTTGAGGCCGAACCTTAACCTCCATGAGTCAAGTATGTTTTTGTTTGATTTGATTTATTTTGGTTGCAATTCGTTATGAAGGAATTGATCGGGTTGGTTTGACCTAAAGCATACGGAGGAAGCCGGATCAAATCGGGAGATTATTTGAAACCGTTAGTTCGAGTCTTCAAGAGGTAAGGGGAGCTTACTTGAGGGATTTATCTCAATAACTATTTGCTTGTAGTGTGGTATATATCATTTATATGTGGTTGTGATTATTTGTTTATGTGGCTTACGTTGTGTTGTTATCTGTGCATCGGTGATTAATCTGCTTTTAATTGATTTAATTATCTGCAGTAGTATAGTATGTTGCTATGATGCATGATCTACCTGGTGATATAATTATGATGATATTGTTGAATGATGAATGTTGAATGTTGTTTGAGAGGCCTGACAGTGGTCAGTGCACAACCGATTAATCAGATAAAAGATTTAATAAGTTGTGAAAATTATATTCAACGTTTTATGGGGAATGTTGGAATATAATAGTGGTGGAAAATATTATTTTGAAAAATAATGAGTTTTTGAGAAATACTATTATTTTAAGGATTTATTAGTGTAAAAGAAATTTATGAGTCACGGTAAGAGCGTAACCGTGAAATTTTTTTAGTACTGCTAATTTTTACGCAAGAAATTCCTAAATATTATAAAAAGTTATTTTGTGAAATTAATATTCAAAAATACTTTATAAAAATAAAAATAATAAAATAATAAAATAATAATATAAAATGAAAAGTCAAAGTTTGACTTTAAAAATATTTTCTTGGAAAATGATAAATGATGGCAAGTTTTGAAATTATTTACGGTGAAAGTTTAAAAATAGCAGTACTTGTTTTGAGAAGAAGTTTAATCTGAATTGATTTAATTTTTATAGTTGAAGTTTCAGTAAAATGTTTTTGATGATTGGACGTTTTATAAACGAATTTCAAGTAGAAAAGATTTTCTGTAAATGAGTTTACTCAATGACGTATTTTCGGTAACTTGGATAAGTTGCGGAGATATTATTTTGGATATGTTTTCATAGACGAAAAACGACGTAAACGACGTAAACGACGATATAGAACTTAGTAACCGAGATGTCGGGGTACTAGTGTTCTTATGACGTTATCATATTTTGGATTTGTGTTTCACGGACAAAAACGATGTAAAACGACGATATGGAACTTAGTAACCGAGATGTCGGGATACTAGTGTTCTTATGATGTTAAAGACTTGGTGTCTAGTAGGTAGACTGTGTGTCTACTTCACGACGTAATAAACGACGGTAAAAGATTTATGATGTTTTCTATTACCACGAACCTAAGACTGATTGCAAGGTTTAGGGTTTCGTGACTAAGCACTCGGACTGCGTGTCCTGTGTTGTTAATGAAAGACTTTAAGACATTGAAAACTACGTTGGTCATAAGCCTTTGAGATTTGGCAAAGGAAAGATTACACACGAAGAAAACGACGAGAACAAAACATTTTATATGCATGCATTGGCAGACGTGCCCACGATGTCCTATGTCGGATACCTTAATGATAGGGTATTTTGGCTACGAAGTTATGTCGGATACCTTGATGATAGGGTATTTTGGCTACGAAATTATGTCGGATACCTTGATGATAGGGTATTTTGGCTACGAAGTTATGTCGGATACCTTGATGATAGGGTATTTTGGCTACGAAGTTATGTGTGGTGCTTTAATGAATAAAGTATTCCATGCCACGAAGTGCCTAATATATTTGGCTATTGAGCTTGATCAACTCATTTACGTGGTGTTGTGGGATCTCCGGAGATTAGGAAAAAGTTAGATGATGTATTGAAGTGCTCATGCATAGTTTTCCAACGTTGATGTTTGGGGTGTGAAACCCATTGATAAATTGTATGCTATAGTATGGATGCTTATGTTGTTATAACATGAAATTGTACATGTGCCTTCTTTTGTGCGAGCATTTAGTTATTTTGTTAAATCCATATATTGGTGTCTCACCCTTACAACACATCTCAGAGACGTACAAGGGGTATGATCCCTACACGAAGAAGAAGGCTGTCTAGTTGGAAGCGTGCTGTGCTGCTCCAGTTGGCGGTAGTGTCATGTTGAATTTACGACCAAACTTAGGTCCTATTATGTTTTGAAGATAAAACTGATGTTGATTTAGGTATGAAAATATATGAGGCAGTATAGTTGTAAGATTTATATACATTGTGTTGTTAAGTGTGATTTGATTAAGTTGTTATTGTTATGAGGTTAAAAAAAAAAGAAAAAAAAATTTATCACCATAATTTGAAAAGATGAACGTTGAGAAAATATTATTTTCCGAAAGTAACCAGCAAATTAAGTTTTATTTCCGCAAACGGGTAACAATGTGATGACCGAGTTTAGGGTGTCACATTAGTGGTATCAGAGCTGGTCGAGTCTTTCGGGAATGTTGGGAAATAGGTCTGTTAGGTTTTTGTTGTGTGATCTCTGGTCGAAACTTATTTGAATTGTTTCTTGGTTGAAACAATGTGTGTGTTGACACACAAATAAGTATGTTTGGTGGGTTCTGATTGGGTTGAGACCTTGTGAGAACTCATGTTTAGTAAAGGGTACTTATGTTCATGTTGATACATTCTTTTATCCCTTAGGACGGTATCAGACATTTGAATAAGGTACCTGTCATTGAAAGTTTTTGGGGAAAATTTTCTGAGAATGTCCCAAGTTTGTACGGACGGACGGATGTTGAGTTTCTGATTGATCTAGTTTCTAGATTTAGCCAGATTTCAACCGCTTTGTGTAGGATATCGCCAACGAAGTTAGTTGGGTTAGACTTCAAGAAATGGAATTTTGGTCCATTTCTCGATAAGTTAATCATCATCTTCATCGATGATGTTCACGTTTACTCTAAGAGTCACGAGGAGTATGAGAGACTTTTGTACCAAGTGTTACAGATCCCTCACAAGGAGTTGATGTATATTCAAGGATCGACTTGAGAACAAGTTACCACCAGATTGGAGTAAGGACTTATTAAAGATTTTGTACTGTAAACTCAGCTTATGAGGAAAGATTAACTGTTCGTGCGTCTAAGAGATTGACCAAATTATCAGGAATCATGCTGATTCAGGGTAACTATACTAAGTGTGTCATAAAAGACCATTGTGCTTGTGAGAAGCCAAGGCGAATAGATTTAAATCTTCAACCTTAGATGAGGGTCTCGAGATTCAAAAAAATTGTTCCTTATGGACAAATTGCTTTTCAAATTCCTATGGTTGTATTAGACAATCATAGCGGTACATTTTGTACATGCCAAATTCATTTTCTGACCTTGATTTAAAATCTATCCTGACTTTGGTTCTGACAGTCTGGATATTTTCATACTTCTTTGGAAATGTATTATGAGTATTTCTTGAGTTATGCGACATATATGAATTCTTGATGATAGAAGTTTCTTGATGAGACTTAGTCGATTCACTTTTACTTTTGGTGGAAGTGATCCAGTCTAAATTTTGTCGGACTGATGTTCCTTTAAATCATTGTGTAGTAAAGTTCTTGTGAAGAAAGAAACTTTATTAGACTCATGTTTGTAAACTTGTATTAGCTATGCATTTTTACACTCACGAACCTATTAAAGAATCTTTTTACATATTGGACACTGGTATCTTTCAGATTGGTCAAATTATTCTTTGTGCTTTCTTGTGAAAGCAAAATCAAGAAAATTCTTGTCTTGAAAATATCTTTTCAAATTATTGTGAGTAGATTGACGAAGTCGACATCTTTTTACATGCTTAGGTCCACGATGTAATGGAAAAACCAACAGAGGTGTGTATCAGAGGACTGATCCAACGTGATAAATAATTTTCCAACATCATTCTGAGCAAGGCTTACTTCGAGTGTTGGGCTAAAGTTACATCTAGTGTTAAGATCCAAGTTGAAGTTAATGTTCAGCTTATCATCCTAAGTTAGATGGATAAAGAAGAATGGAATTAATCCTTATAAGGTTAGCTGAGAGTAAGTGTAATACCTAAGCATGACAAGAGGTGAGTGGATTTTTATTAAGGATGTGATTAGTGATCTGAGAATTTTCAGAAGTAAGATCAGTAAGTAAGATGATTTCGACAGATTTTGTTATGATCAAGGTAGAGTTTGCTAAAGGAGCTAGGATAATGATAACAAGATCATCTCTGAGATTTAATCGTATGATTGGAAGGAATTATAGAAAGATGTCTATGGTAGTTTTACCTAAGTTGAATGTAAGCGGAAAAGAGAAGTTCTTGAGTAAAATTAAGTTGTTAGAAAAGTTCGAAAGTTAAGGATTAGATAATTCTATATAATCCCTTTTGGTTTAATTGCATTAAGATATGCAATAAAGTTATTTTGAGGATGAAATGTGTGAGGTGACATTAAATTGGAGTAGTGAATTATAATCAAGAGAAACTAAGACTATGATTAAATATTTTGAGTAGGGAGTTGATACGTGGTGCTGTGAAGATATTGTTGGTACTAGTGATAATATTCAGAATTAGATGATTTGAATAAGGTTTCTGGTGAAACCATGTTGATAAGAGAAGTGATTAAGTTTTGATTTTGTTTTTCAAGTGTGGTAGACTCTGATGAAATTTTGAGGATAGTACAGATATATAGAAATAACATAAGAATGAATTGTGTTATGGAATATAGAATAAGAGGAAAGAAGTGATGTGGAGGACAACGTAAAATCTTAAGGTAAAGAGGAGATTACAAAATCCTGTTTGGTATCGAGTGACGAAATTTTGAGGACAAATTTTTTTTTTAAGTGGGGTAGTAATGTAACATCCCGATTTTCGCTGCTTCGTAATATCGATAATAAATATATAAATATATTTTTTTTTTCCGAGACTTAGAAAATGATTTTGGATAAACCAAGGTCATTTCCTTGTTATACTTATTTTTATAAGGCTACGGGGAAGTTTTTGGTTGAAAACTCGGGACGGAAGTCTGGTCATTGTTTTTCATGCTTTTCACCGACATAAAAAGTTTACTGCTCAGAAGACCTAATTTTGAGTCGTGAATGAGATGAAAAATGTTTTTATTGTATTTACTACGATACTGGAAGTTTTGAAAATTTTGGTAAAAAAATTAAAATATTATATTTGTTGCGGGCGTATAAGTCGAGATGTCTCTAGGAAAAGCTTGCGCCAGATGAATCGAGGAGTCGGCAACATAGCAGAGATGATGGATTTGACCTATTTGCCGAGTATTTATGACGAGCTTATCCGAGTCATAATGGCCATAATGGCGCATTTATGGCAAAGTGAAATTTTCCTATGAAATTACCATTTTGCCCTTGTCTTTATATGACAATTGCAAGCAAATGCCATTGGAAAAGTTGACTAAAGCTTGCCCAAAACCCACGGCTCCAATGCCTTCTTCATTAAGTTTGGTTTCTTCTTCATTTAAATAGGTTGTCTTCTTCATTAAGCCATTTTCCTCCATTTTCATGTTCTTTTCTCCAAAGAGTTCATAATTCGTCCGATTTTGCCTAGCAATTATGACCAGTTTCTGTTTTGAATCTCGAAAAACTTTCAACATGAAAGTTGTTCATCTTTCTCTCTTATTTCCAACGACATAAATATCATCCAAAACGGATAAGTATGTTGAGATATCTACCCAAAATACTAAAACTGTTCTAAACCCTAACTATGTTCATCTTCCTTAAGTTTCTTAAGAACACCATAAGAAAACCTTGAAGAACATCATCCAAACTTTGTTTTCTTGGATCATCAAGAGGTAATAACTTATTCTCTTGTCATCTAAATCATTTATCTTCATTTCTTTTGTAGATCTATGACTTAAATCCATATGTTCTTCATTTGTTCAAAGTTCATGGAGCTAGATTCAAAACTTCATAACTAATTCTAGAAAAATCCTTTTGACATGAAACCAATTGCTATGATCTTATAATCATCTCTATTTTCATCAACTAGAAGCACAAGATCATGAGAAATTTCTTTCCCTAAAATCTGGACTGGGCCGAACCTAGGTTAACTTTGTGTTCTTAGGTTTTGTTTCAATTTCATGCCTTGATTCATGATTATAACTTGATAGTTCTTGTATTCAAGTATATAGAAGATCAAAAAAATCAAACTTTAACCTATTGATCTCATAAAAACCGAAACCCTAGGTATGAGCACGTGTTGGTTTTATGATTCAAAAGTTGTTTGTAACACTTGAATCTAACTCTAGGTTTTGTATGTTGATTAAATCCAAGAGTTTATAAATTTTAGAGATTTCTAACCCCCAAACTCAGCCCTTGGCCGAAACCCTAGTTCTTGGAACTAGATGAGTTTTAGTTCATGTTCTTGGTTCATAATCTTGGGTTAAGTGCTTAATCATGTTTAAGTTACTTATGGATCGTAAATCCTTAAGTTAACAAAATTTTAACTTTCCTAACCTAGAAAAGTTGTTGAGGCCGAACCTTAACCTCCATGAGTCAAGTATGTTTTTGTTTGATTTGATTTATTTTGGTTGCAATTCGTTATGAAGGAATTGATCGGGTTGGTTTGACCTAAAGCATACGGAGGAAGCCGGATCAAATCGGGAGATTATTTGAAACCGTTAGTTCGAGTCTTCAAGAGGTAAGGGGAGCTTACCTGAGGGATTTATCTCAATAACTATTTGCTTGTAGTGTGGTTTATATGATTTATATGTGGTTGTGATTATTTGTTTATGTGGCTTACGTTGTGTTGTTATCTGTGCATCGGTGATTAATCTGCTTTTAATTGATTTAATTATCTGCAGTAATATAGTATGTTGCTATGATGCACGATCTGCCTGGTGATATAATTATGATGATATTGTTGAATGATGAATGTTGAATGTTGTTTGAGAGGCCTGACAGTGGTCAGTGCACAACCGATTAATCAGATAAAAGATTTAATAAGCTGTGAAAATTATATTCAACGTTTTATGGGGAATGTTGGAATACAATAGTGGTGGAAAATATTATTTTGAAAAATAATGAGTTTTTGAGAAATACTATTATTTTAAGGATTTATTAGTGTAAAAGAAATTTATGAGTCACGGTGAGAGCGTAACCGTGAAATTTTTTTAGTACTGCTAATTTTTACGCAAGAAATTCCTAAATATTATAAAAAGTTATTTTGTGAAATTAATATTCAAAATACTTTATAAAAATAAAAATAATAAAATAATAATATAAAATGAAAAGTCAAAGTTTGACTTTAAAAATATTTTCTTGGAAAATGATAAATGATGGCAAGTTTTGAAATTATTTACGGTGAAAGTTTAAAAAAGCAAGACTTGTTTTGAGAAGAAGTTTAATCAATTGATTTAATTTTTATAGTTGAAGTTTCAGTAAAAAGTTTTTGATGATTGGACGTTTATAAACGAATTTCAAGTAGAAAAGATTTTCTGTAAATGAGTTTACTCAATGACGTATTTTCGGTAACTTGGATAAGTTGCGGAGATATTATTTTGGATATGTTTTCATAGACGAAAAACGACGTAAACGACGTAAACGACGATATAGAACTTAGTAACCGAGATGTCGGGGTACTAGTGTTCTTATGACGTTATCCTATTTTGGATTTGTGTTTCACGGACAAAAACGATGTAAAACGACGATATGGAACTTAGTAACCGAGACGTCGGGATACTAGTGTTCTTATGATGTTAAAGACTTGGTGTCTAGTAGGTAGACTGTGTGTCTACTTCACGACGTAATAAACGACGGTAAAAGATTTATGATGTTTTCTATTACCACGAACCTAAGACTGATTGCAAGGTTGAGGGTTTCGTGACTAAGCACTCGGACTGCGTGTCCTGTGTTGTTAATGAAAGACTTTAAGACATTGAAAACTACGTTAGTCATAAGCCTTTGAGCTTTGGCAAAGGAAAGATTACACACGAAGAAATCGACGAGAACAAAATATTTTATATGCATGCATTGGCAGACGTGCCCACGATGTCCTATGTCGGATACCTTAATGATAGGGTATTTTGGCTACGAAGTTATGTCGGATACCTTGATGATAGGGTATTTTGGCTACGAAATACCTACGAAGTTATGTCGGATACCTTGATGATAGGGTATTTTGGCTATGAAGTTATGTCGGATACCTTGATGATAGGGTATTTTGGCTACGAAGTTATGTGTGGTGCTTTAATGAATAAAGTATTCCATGCCACGAAGTGCCTAATATATTTGGCTATTGAGCTTGATCAACTCATTTACGCGGTGTTGTGGGATCTCCGGAGATTAGGAAAAAGTTAGATGATGTATTGAAGTGCTCATGCATATGTTTGTTAAATTCATATATTGGTGTCTCACCCTTACAACACATCTCAGAGACGTACATGTGGTATGATCCCTACACGAAGAAGAAGGCTGTCTAGTTGGAAGCGTGCTGTGCTGCTCTAGTTGGCGGTAATGTCTGTTAGTTACGACCAGCTTAGGTCCTATTATGTTTTGAAGATGAAACTGATGTTGATTTAGGTATGAAAATATATGAGGCAGTATAGTTGTAAGATTTATATACATTGTGTTGTTAAGTGTGATTTGATTAAGTTGTTATTGTTATGAGGTTAAAAAAAAAAAATTATCACCATATTTTGAAAAGATGAACGTTGAGAAAATATTATTTTCCGAAAGTAACCAGTAAATTAAGTTTTATTTCCGCAAACGGGTAACAATGTGATGACCGAGTTTAGGGTGTCACACCGTCCCCGAGGGTGCAAACGCACCGCGAAGGTAGCGTTCCAGGTAACTATGGTCCCCACCTTACCCAAAAAAAAAAATTATTTGAATTTGAGAGAGGGGGCTGACCTTGGCACAACCCCACCCTAACCACACATTAGTTGTGCCGCTTTGTGGGTTAGGGCCACACAGCCCTATGATTAAGTGGGTTGGAAAGAAACCTGACCCCATATAGGGCTAAGTTGGCTGTCCCATTTGCTCTTTCACTTGGCAGCACTCTCCGACTTCATAAGCAGACTTGTGAAGTCGGAGAGCGCTACCAACTGGATTCAAGAAAAGAGAAGAGATTTTATGTTGCTATGCAGCATTGCATTGATCAATAGGAAAAAGAAGAGGCATGGGAGGATCGTCAAATTCGAAAGGCGATGCTCAAATTTGGTTCGAAAAATAAATAAAAGATTACCAGCTTGTTTTTAGGACCAGATCGGTGAGATGCTAAATTTGATGAGGCAGAAGAAGATTCATCTAGAGCTTTAGGTTTAGAAGAGGAGATCCTTTACGCTCACTCTCATTTCTGACAGAGTTAAAATCTCCCATGATGCACCACTTATCGCCGCCTCTTCCTACAATCAGTTCAATAAGCTCCCTCCAAAGTACCTTTTTCTGAGATAACTCACATGGCACATACACGTTAACAAAAGTCACAGGTATTTTGTCCTTGCCCCACCAGCCCTCAATACCCAAAAAATGAAACCCTGAGAAATGATATTATTTTCGAAGGTTCTAAATGTGACTGTATAGCAATTATGGATCAAAATTCTTTTTTGGATCGATTTTTTTTGCTATCTATTTGTTGTTTTCTGTTGCAGGGGTCATCAGTTGATTTTGCCGGATTTCTTTAAGTGCTTTAGTGGAGTGAAAATAATGTGAGATGTGATCGGGTACACTAAATATACAAATTATATATTGAGAGGACTGAGCTTGGAGGTTATTACCACTGGTTTTTGTTACAATGTAATATAGTGTTGCTGTCTGGTTTTTCTTTGGATGGCAGCTATTATTTGGGGTCTTTAGTTGTGGAACTCCCTGATGTAAAACCTGCGGGTGTGCTATGGTTCTTGCTAGATTTAATGGAAGCATGCTGGTTTCTCTTGAAGGCTTGGACTTTTGAAAGTTGCTTGGCCAATTGCTGTCATTGGTTTCTTGCTGTGTTGGATGGGTGTTGTTCTTTTTGTCTGTGGGTTGATTTGCATTTTGGTCAAGATCACTTCATTTAAATGACCCTCCTTTTTCGGGAATCTGGCAGTCACTTCACTTGGACGGTACTAATGGGCTCTTTGACAAATGAACCAGTTTTTATTGTGGGTTGTTGGTCGGCTTAACTTTTTTTTGGGATCCCTGTGATGTCCCTGCTGCTGCAATGGTTATCAGGTTATTTTGGCTGTTAGTGGATTCTCTTTTGAGGTGTAGTCCTGCTAGAGGGGATGGCTCACAACACCATATTGCTGATCTCAAGTAATTGTTTTGCCATATGTTTTTGTTATTGGTGCGTGTTCCTTTCCTTTTTATGGTGTCCCGGTAGTAGTCACTCGTCTCCTTCACGTTTTTGGTCTCATTCTGCTACATTTAGTGGTTCTATTCTTCAGCCAAATTATAATGGTGGTTAAATCCTGACCACAAGTTCTCTGTTGTCTATGTTGTCTATTGTTTGTTCTTTCTTCTAAAATTATATTTAATGTTAAGTTGTTTGTGTGAATTAAGTTGATTATGAAAAATGCTTGTGAGTTGCAAGCTTTCACACTACATTTCTTATTTTTTATTTTTTTATAGGACATTTCTTAAGGTTTATCTCATTCATATAGTTTATCTTGATGTGATTTTTATGTTCATAAATTATTTTCAGAGTTTAAATTGAGACCTGTTATCAGATTGCTAATATATGCATTTTTTTTTGTGAATGCTAATATATGCATTTGACCCTTGCTTTTCTGTCTATATTTTCAGTTTTCTAATATCAGTTTTTGCTTTAATTTTTGTTTGAATTTAAGAAAGTGATTGTTATGATATTAGTCATATTACTCAATTGCATAAAAGAAAAATGACGAGTATGTGAGTTCAAACAAAGGGTCAAGTAAAGTAACTCTTCTCTGTCCTTATTGTTTTTCATTTATGCTAAAGTGTGTGTTTGGATGCGCGTTTAACAAACGTGATTTTAGATGGAATTGATTTTATAGAATTGATTTCAATACAATTGAGTTTGAAGTAAAGTGATTTATGTTTGGATGTTTTTACTTTGAAAGCAAGTTTGATCTAAAACTTAGTGTAATTTTTCAATCCAAAAACAGAAGGTACTCCAAGCTGCTTCTGGTAGAATCAATTCTGGATGTAAAATTGCTTAAACAAACATATTACCAAACATCTCTTTTTCTATTAGAATTATGTTTGACAGGTGCAGATGCACTTCTAATACCTCCAGAAGGGGAACCAAACACACAGTTTAATTATAAGATATAAATGTACAAAAAGATACACTATGTAGTAAGTCTAAAAGGCCAAACATATTTTCACATGAAATCATTTCCGCCCCTTACATCACAATTTGATCGAAGTGTATATTAGCCACACAAATCTCACATATCATTACAACATGCTTAAAGTGTGCGCCCACCCATACTCTTGCAGTTTCTAGAGTTTCCATGAAACTGTTTGCTCTTCGTCTTGCTCATCATATGGGTTTGCTCTGTTGTTGAATATTGCCTCTTCATTGTCTGAGTAGCCTGATCTTTTGGTAGTCTATTTGGGTAATCTAGCTGAGTATGAATATCTGTTGACCTGCAATTTGTAGAATCTGCGAGAGTTAAAATTTAGCTTCAAGAATATATGACTATCAATTAACTTTTATTATAACTCAACTTTATAATGATCTAATTTGATAAAATGTTAGATACTTGTTATGTATTTGTAGTTTGGTGAAGGAGAGCCCAGGTTAAGCCTTCAACCATTTCCCTAAAGTAAAATATCATTGAGCTGCTCTAGAAAATAGTAAACGAGTTTGAGAATATACATTGCTTCAACATGTAAGCAAGCAAAAATTTGATTCGACAATGTCCTGCAAAGCTATGAAATAGAAACAGATTTTTGCTAATACAAGTAATTCGAAAAGCCAAGATGATTTACTTATGAAATTTTGTACACGCAGATGTAGGTATTGTGCTGAAAGGTTCTATCAAATGCACAGATTTCAATATTTTGTTTTCCTTTAATTCAGATGAACTCAAGAGTCTATAGTGAATGATATTTTTAGTACAAGGAATGCAACAACACATAAATATGAATGACACAGACTCGGCAAGTGTACCGGTTCGTTGCAAGTAATAAAACGGTAAGACCGGATATCGTTCTCAGGGATCGTGGACAATTACCACTTCGCAAATTTGACTACTATCTAGGCGATCGAATTTTGGAGTGAAGGTTGTTCTAACATCTAACAAGCAAACAAGAAGAAAATGTTTTTGTTCTTTTTGGATTTTTTTCAAACAGTTAATTGTGAAAACAGAAAGATGAATAACAATGAGATAGAATTGCTAGGGTTAAACTAAGCTAATCCTCCCTTGATTGTTATGAAATGATAACTAACACAGTTCCTAGTTCTATTATGACAATCAAGTCTTTTCTGAGATACTCAAGTCTAATTCCTTAGGTGCATTGAGCCTAAAACCCCAAGTTAAACCCTAATTCCTTAGGTGGATTAACCTGAGATTTTGCATTAAGTAAAGACTTATAAGATTGCAAGCACCTCAAGACCTATTCCTAGGCTCATGAACTACTCGGCATTTGATTCATGAGCAAGCTCTAACACCAACCTTCCAGTCATCTATTAAAGCAACTAATCATTCCTAGGGTGATCAAGCCTAAGAAAGCATTAAGCATGGAATCAAACACTCATAAAGAACAAGGAAACCGCATTATAATCAAGTCATTTTACAACCAAGTTCAGATAGCAATAGTCTAACCCCAACAAAGGGGAGTTTAGCTACACATAATTGAAAACAAAACAAAAGAGAGAATTACAGAGATGAACAAAGGAGGGAGCTCCATGGAATGATGCACAGCAGCCACAGCAGCAGAGGATCTCTCTTTAGGGTTTTTTTTTTGAATGCCTTTTCTTCGTTTCGCTCAGTTCTTCTTTTATTACTCGTGGCCGGTCACGGCCGTGATAGCCATCACGGCCAGGCCGTGACGGGTTCCTGTCTCTTCCGTTCTGGCCAAACTACTCTTTTGCGAGGCGAGCACTTATTTCGCGACGCGAGCCGACTTTTGATGCCCGTGATCCCCATCACACGGCCGTGATCGTCTCGACTTTTGGAGGTTTCGGGTCACGGTAGTGATATACATCACGGCTAGGCCGTGATCGTCTCTCGACTTTTGGTGGTTTTGGCACAATCACTCTCTCGCGAGGCGAGCTATCATTCGCGTCGCGAACCAACTTTTCACGCCCTTGATCTCTATCACGGCCAAGCCGTGATCGTCTCTGACTTTTGCTGGTTTTGGGTCACGGCCGTGATAGACATCACGGCCCGGCCGTGATAGACATCACGGCCAGGCCGTGACAGATTCTGACTTTTGGCCCCCTTCTTCTTCAGTTTTCAGGCCTTCTCTTCATCTCAGCTTCCTCATGGCTAAAACTTGGGCATTTAATCAAAAATCCCTGCAAAACAACACACAATACCACCTTATCCGTTCCAAATGAAAAACTAAACAAAATCCAACTAAAATGGCCTAACTAAATGCAAATGCATGCAGAAATGTACATGGAAAATGAGGTGAAATCACACTCATCAAATCACCCCAAGCTTAAGATGTTGCTTGTCCTCAAGCAAAAACCAAGGCCATAAGATGAAAACAACCAGGACAATGATAGTGAACTAAGAACCCGAGTAAAATGATCCAAGCAACAGGCAGTCAATTATTTCAGCAAGAGACAATCAATTCAAGTCCAATTAGGGGCTTAGTTTCCCTAGACTCACATTCTCACTAATTCGGGCACTCTATCTCACTTGCAGCTCACCCCAAGCTTGTTCATTTGCTTGGCTCTCTTTCTTGCCTCACTCACTCAAGTGTTAAGGAAATATGACATTTCACTCCATTTTC
Source organism: Sophora flavescens (assembly GCA_030762895.1). Lineage (NCBI taxonomy): Eukaryota > Viridiplantae > Streptophyta > Magnoliopsida > Fabales > Fabaceae > Sophora > Sophora flavescens. Next base: position 28,884,158 of record CM061065.1, on the reverse strand, counting down.
CTCAAAGAATGATTCCTACCATAAGCTTGACTATCAACCAAATCTTCACTTTATTAATGAAAACATCTAAGAATCAAGAGGTCTTATTCTTCGGTTGTAATGGGGCCATGAGATCAATTTTCAGGTGGGAATTTCAAGAACAGGAAATTTCAAAAGGCTATACAAACAATCAAGCATTGCAAGGCACGACCTTCTAAAATACCTTTCTTTGGGTTTCAGTTTACTCTTCCACCATTCTTTCAAAAAAAAAATTTTCTTCTTTTTTTTTCTTTTTACTTCTCATTCCTTTTTGTCATCCCCTTCCCCATTTTTATTTCTTTTTCTCTTCTGTTTTTTTTTTTGGAGAATGGGAGATTTTGCAATTCAAGAGAAGTAAAAATTTGTTTCAGATTCATTTTTTTCTTTTCATCATCCCAAACTTTCAACTACATTTTCCAACCCATTTTTGCACAGTACTTTAGAAGGTTCCTCATAAGCATATTTAACACAACATTTCAGGGTACCAAGAAAAGCATGCTATTCATTCAGGCTCAAAATGGGGTAACTAAGGGTAGCATTATTCATTCAAAGCTCAGAAGGCCAGAAAAAACACCTATTGCCTCAATCCTTTTCAAAAATATTCTCAAAAATTTTCAAGTTTCGAAATGGTTTCAAGTCAAGTTCTAGAGAAAAACAATCCAAGAGGAAAACACTCTACACAAAGAACGGGGGCAGATTTAGTGAGTGCCCCCTAATGGCTCAAAAGCTCACATTTATCAGTTCAAGAACCAGTGAGAACACAAATCCATAGAACACATGCTAATCATCAACTATCCAAGAACATCTCAAGCATATTTAATGAAGCCATATCACAAGAATATAAAATCAGGGTCCAAAAATTCACTATCACAGAAAAATTGGCACTTAGCTCTCACAATCAGATGCTCAATCTAAGCAGGGGTAACTGAATCATGCGATCATGCAAACTTAAGCCTATATGAATACAATATTTACAATGCAAGTAAAAAGATTACCCCTACCCCAAGCTTAAAGATTTACATTGTCCCCAATGTAAACAATCAAGTTGGAGAGAGGAGAAGAAAAATAAAATAAAGCAAAAAGAAAAAATTGGAACGGCTTACCGAGGCGGTAGCGGGTGCTGACTTTGCTTTCTGGCTTTGCTTTCCCCTGCCCTTTTTCTCCTTCCTTTATTCAAAATCTGAAGGCACTTAACAAAACTATTAACAAACCTCTTGAGCTTCTCAAATTATTCAAGAGGTTAAAGCAAAAACAAAACTATTAAGAAAATGAAAATAACCAAAAAGAAGAGTTAAGAGATGTTGGGTTGCCTCCCAATAAGCGCTTCTTTAACGTCACTAGCTTGACGAGTAGATACTTCCTTCAATTAACCGGGGTCTGCTGGACATAGAATTGCAAGAGCACTTTTCTTCCATGAAACTCCTGTAAAGAGCTGATTTTTCTTAAAAGGCCAACAATTGTGCTTCTGCTTTGCCATTTTCGCTCTGGGCCTCTTGCCCTTTTTCTTACTCCTTCCTGGTGGAAGTTCTGTTTTCACAAGATGAGCAGGGCCAACTTCCTCACCAACTGATGCATCATTTGTCTTGCATAGCTTTAGATTTGCTTTCATGTTGGGCTTTTCCTTCTTCTCTGGAGTAGAGGGGTGGTGTTGATGTGCAATGACTTCCTTATCTATCAGATCCACCATATCCATGCGGAAACACTCCTCTTCCTTGCTCGTGCGATGCACAGACTTCCAATACATTGAAAGTTACTTCTTCTTCTTGCACTCTGAATTTCAACTGGCCTTTTTCTACATCTATCAAAGCCCGACCAGTTGCCAGAAAAGGTCTCCCCAGTATGAGCGGAACTTCAGCATCCTCCTCCATGTCTAAAACCACAAAGTCTGCTGGGAAGATTAATTTATCCACCTTCACCAACAAATCCTCCACAACACCATAGGGATATGTAATGGAGCGGTCACGATTGAAGAGAAATTCCTGTTGGTTTTACCTCACCAATTCCCAGCTTTTTGAAAATGGACAACGGCATAGGGTTGACACTTGCGCCTAGATCGCACAATGCTCTCCTAATGTTCACATGACCAATAGTGCATGGGATAGTGAAGCTACCCGGGTCCTTCATCTTTCTTGGTAGCTTCCTCGAATTATAGCACTGCACTCTTGATGAAGCGCCACTGTCTCCTCCTTCCACCTTCTTTTGTTTGTAAGGATCTCTTTCATGAATTTTGCGTAGGAAGGCATCTCTTTGTAGAGCTTCAGCAAACGGGATGTTGATTTGTAGCTTTTTGAATACATCCAGGAACTTAGAAAACTGCTGGTCTTTTGCCTCCTTCTTCAACCGTTGGGGGTACGGGATTCTAAAATATGGGGGCAGCTCTTTGGGATTATCAACCTCTTCCAGAATCTGTCTTTTAGTCTTCTTCTTCGCAAATTCTTCATCAACCAATTTCTCCTTCTGCGGTTTTTCAGCTTCTACACCGGTAGGAATAGAGGTAGTATCTTGGGAATTTCTGGGTTCTTCATTGTTTACCTCTTCAAATTGTACCTTATCATCTCTAGCTCCTCTTGCCTCTTCTTCTCCTTTTCTTTCTTGTGGATTTAACACTCTCCCACTTCTTGTGATAATTGCCATGCAACCTTCCTTCGGATTCTTCTCTGTATCTCCGGGAATTGTCCTTGAGGTCTTTTCGCCATTTGCTTTGCCAATTGTCCTATCTGGTGCTCAAGATTTTTGATGGAGGCATTTTGATTCTTCATAGTCTCTTGAGTGGCTTGCATGAACTGGCCTAGAATGCTCTCCAATTTGCTTGAACTCTCTTGAGGAGGCTGTGCTTGAGAACTCGAACTTTGCCCTTGTCTCCAACCAAAGTTAGGATGGCTGCGCCACCCCGGATTGTAGGTGTTGGAGTAAGGATCATTTCTAGGCCCTTGGTTGCCCATATAATTTACCTCTTCTTGTCCAGAACTTCCAACCACATTGATCTCACAATTTCCATTAGCATGGTTGCCTCCACAGAAATCGCACACTGAGGTACCTTGAATTTGGACAGCTTGTAGTTGAGAATTCTGCAGTTGAACCGACCCCAGTTGTTTGGTAAGAATAGCCATTTGTGCCTTGAGAGCACCAATTTCATCCAGCTCTAGAACACCTCTCTTGACCATTGACCGAGAACTAGGCATTTGATAGTCATTGTTAGCCATGTTCTCAATCAAGTCCTTTGCTTATTCCGGTGTCTTTTGACTCAATGTCCCTCCTGCAGCCGCTTCAATCATACTTCTTGAATTCCTGTTGAGCCCATTAACAAATGTTGCAACCTGCTGCCATGTCTCTAGTTCATGATTGGGACAAGCTGTGAGTAAGGACTTGAACCTCTCCCAGGCTTCATATAGTGACTCACCATCCCTCTGTGCAAAGGCATTGATCTCTGACCTCAGCTTAATCATTCTTGACGGAGGGAAGAATCGAGATAAAAACTTGCTGACCAAGTCGTTCCAGGTGATGATGCTTCCATGAGGATGAGATTGAAGCCATGCCTTAGCTCCATCCCTCAAAGAGAAAGGGAAAAGCCATAACCGAATGGCCTCATCGGAAGCTCCATTTAGCTTGATGGTGTCACACAGCTCAATGAAAGTACCAATGTGAGCATGAGGATCCTCACTCTCCAACCCTCCAAATTGGTTTTCTTTGCACAAGGTGGAGAAGTGATGCCTTGATTTCGAAATTATTGCAAGCCACTGCGGGTCTCACAATCGGAGTTCCACATCTATCAACTCTAGGGAAGTGTAGTCCCCATTGTTCTCCTTGGTGCATTCTCTTCTCGCCATGGTGATCGCTTTGCTACTTCAATTTGTGGTTCTTGCACACTGGGTAACTCAACTTGCTGCTCTTGTCTACTAGAAGATGCTCTTTCTCTGTTCTGTCTTGCCTTGGTTTTCTTTCTATTCCTTCTGCAGAGTCTCTCGATCTCAGGTTCGAATTGGAGTTCACCTGGGTCGATTGTACCTCGCATACACTGAACAAACGGAGTAGCACAGAACAAACAGAAAAACAGCACTTGCAGAAATTCACAGCAGAGATACAGACAATAAGAACGAAAAAACACAGTAGGAAAACAGTAAAAATGCCTAAATTAGGAGTCCCCTTTGGTACTCTTGATATTGGCACACCGATCCCCGGCAACGGCGCCAAAAACTTGACACGGACTCAGCAAGTGTACCGGTTCGTTGCAAGTAATAAAACGGTAAGACTGGATATCGTTCTCAGGGATCGTGGACAATTACCACTTCGCAAATTTGACTACTATCTAGGCGATCGAATTTTGGAGTGAAGGTTGTTCTAACATCTAACAAGCAAACAAGAAGAAAATGTTTTTGTTCTTTTTGGATTTTTTTCAAACAGTTAATTGTGAAAACAGAAAGATGAATAACAATGAGATAGAATTGCTAGGGTTAAACTAAGCTAATCCTCCCTTGATTGTTATGAAATGATAACTAACACAGTTCCTAGTTCTATTATGACAATCAAGTCTTTTCTGAGATACTCAAGCCTAATTCCTTAGGTGCATTGAGCCTAAAACCCCAAGTTAAACCCTAATTCCTTAGGTGGATTAACCCGAGATTTTGCATTAAGTAAAGACTTATAAGATTGCAAGCACCTCAAGACCTATTCCTAGGCTCATGAACTACTCGGCATTTGATTCATGAGCAAGCTCTAACACCAACCTTCCAGTCATCTATTAAAGCAACTAATCATTCCTAGGGTGATCAAGCCTAAGAAAGCATTAAGCATGGAATCAAACACTCATAAAGAACAAGGAAACTGCATTATAATCAAGTCATTTTACAACCAAGTTCAGATAGCAATAGTCTAACCCCAACAAAGGGGAGTTTAGCTACACATAATTGAAAACAAAACAAAAGAGAGAATTACAGAGATGAACAAAGGAGGGAGCTCCATGGAATGATGCACAACAATGACCACACAGGCGAGAGGATCTCTCTTTAGGTGTTTTTTTTGAATGCCTTTTCTTCTGTTTCCGCTTTCGTTCTTTTATTACTCGTGGCCGGTCACGGCCGTGATAGCCATCACGGCCAGGCCGTGACGGGTTCTGTCTCTTCCAGTTCTGGCCAAACTACTCTTTCGCGAGGCGATCACTTATTTCGCGACGCGAGCCGACTTTTGATGCCCGTGATCCCCATCACGACCAGGCCGTGATCGTCTCTGACTTTTGGAGGTTTCTGGGTCACGGTCGTGATATACATCACGGCTAGGCCGTGATCGTCTCTGACTTTTGGTGGTTTTGGCACAATCACTCTCTCGCGAGGCGAGCTATCATTCGCGTCGCGAACCAACTTTTCACGCCCTTGATCTCTATCACGGCCAAGCCGTGATCGTCTCTGACTTTTGCTGGTTTTGGGTCACGGCCGTGATAGACATCACGGCCCGGCCGTGATAGACATCACGGCCAGGCCGTGACAGATTCTGACTTTTGGCCCCCTTCTTCTTCAGTTTTCAGGCCTTCTCTTCATCTCAGCTTCCTCATGGCTAAAACTTGGGCATTTAATCAAAAATCCCTGCAAAACAACACACAATACCACCTTATCCGTTCCAAATGAAAAACTAAACAAAATCCAACTAAAATGGCCTAACTAAATGCAAATGCATGCAGAAATGTACATGGAAAATGAGGTGAAATCACACTCATCAATGAACCCTTCTTTTTAGTATGTTGCTGTACTGTTGTCTTTTAGTAGATTAAAATTATGTGCTTAATATCCAGTAATATAGCCACTCATTTTGTCTTCCTGTGATAATACCTAAAGACTAATGTAAATTTTTGTTTATATCTTTTAATAATATTCATAGGTACTCCATAGGAAAACCGAATGCAAGAACAGATGAACTTGGTGTGCCTTTTTGTATCACTATAGATTCAACATCATCAGTGACACTTTCGGAGAGAAACAAGGGATCATGTGAGTGTTGATATGGAAAAGCTGCCTCTACTGGTAAGAGGTAACAAGAGACCATAGAACATGGGTAGATGTGCCTGATTTAGGCACGAAAATGTCTGGTTGACTTGCATTTATCCCAAATAAATTTGATTATTCTGGGTTAAGTTCAAGCTAAGTCCTAATTTCATTGGGGGGTTGTCTGTCTGAGAAAGATGCAAGTTTTCTAAAAATAATTAGGAGTATGATTGCATTATTTATAAATTACGTAGCATGAAGGTGCTTCTTGGCATTCAAGAAATTGTTTAAACAACATTACGTAAATTTGTGACACAAGAGATTATATATTCATGATTGGATGTCATTAGTTTCTTAAATTATGGACATTGTTTAATTCAATGGATCAATATATGCTAACATTTGGAATATGTTCTCGGTGGATTGTTCATTTTTTTGACATATTGATTTGTCGCAAATGCTTTTAACTAGGTGTAATTTTTCTTGAGTTGATGATGCAACCATATTGTTTGAGCATTTTTCCTGTCATTTGATTTGTTGTCTCATGGTTTTTTTTCCTATTAATGTATTCTATGTAGGGATTGTTACAATTTATTTTTAGTGATTGACATTGTTAATGCATATTTATCATGTTTCAGTTTCCAGTTTTCAATGTGATAATTTTATGGTGTGATTTTGTGGTTAATGGAGTGGCTAGGGTGAAACAAGAAGCTTGAAATCCTCGAGATAGATTAAAATATTTGTTTTAATTTTTTTTTTTTTGACAAAAGATTAAAATATTTGTTAACAATGATTGTTGACAGTGTTTATTATATTAAATCCTTATTTTTACAAGGGATAATGGATGGAAAAACTGTTTGAAATATTATTTCAATTTAATTATGCCACTAAAATCAATTTAATCAAAACTAATACGTGATTTGGGTTTTAGGTTCTTGCTATTTAATATATTTGAATATTTGGTTTTAATCTAACTAAATCATATTTTAAAACTATTATAAGCTTTTGTCGCTTACTATTTGTAATATTTATTTGTCTATTCTTTAAGAAACTTATGGAAATACTAATACGTGATTTGGGTTCTAGGTTCTTGCTATTTAATATATTTGAATTTGAATATTTGGTTCTAATCTAACTAAATCGTTTTAAAACTATTATAAACTTTTGTCCCTTACTATTTGTAATATTTAGGGTGCATTAGGATAAACAACTTAATTAAGAGCTTGTTACATAAGACCTTATCGCATGAGAGCTTATGTCATAAGCGCTTAAAGAAAGAAAAAGAAAGAAAGGGACATGAGAGGATTCGAATAGTGAAAACACAGAAAGGGTGTTTAGTGCATAAGCTATTATGATAATTCCATAAGCTTCTTTCAGTGACTTATGAAAATAAGTCAAAAACTCCTTATGGGATGACATAAGTTATTTTTATAAGCTCTATCAAACACACTGCATAAGAACTTATGTCATCAGATAAGTCAAAAGAAGTTTAAATAAGCTTTTCCAAATATCATCTTATTTGTCTATTCTTTGAAAAACTTATGGAAATATCACATAAGTTTCTTTCTAAGTACAACTTTGCTGCACGTTTGGTAGATATTCAAATGTATGTTTACTCCTATATACATATTAACATATTGATATGAATGTGTAAACAATAACCAATTAAACTTACACGTCAATGAAACTTAAGGAGTGTGTTCTTTAGTGTGCAAATTGTTCTTACGGTGTGTGTTATCCCACATTTAAATTAAACAAGCAGCACTACTAGAAATTGTCTTATTATCTACGGATTTTCTTACGAATTTTACTAAAAAATTCACAGGAAATAGATTTACGGATTTTTATTCATAGGTAAAACCTTTGTGGACAGTGTTTTTCTATGAATTTTAAAATCCGCAAGAAATTTTCTGCAAATTTTCTTGGGAAAAAATTTGCAGGTAATTTCCCTGCAAAATAATTCACAGATGATTTTGCATGAGTCTGTGCAAGTAAATTCACAACAAAATTTGCAAGAAATTTTCCTACGAGTTTTTCCCTTGGAAAAATCCGCATGAAAAATCAAGAAAAAATTAAAAAAAAAACATTTTTTAATTATAGATTATATTATTATACACTATATATAAAATAATTACTTCTAATATTTAACATATATACACTTCTAATAAATACACACACCATCCTAAACAAAGATAGTATATCAATATCAATTCTAACAGCCATAGGCTCGCGATTTCTTTTGTTTATTCTAGACTTTTTCCTGAAACTTGCAGACTCCCAATGTGCCTTCAATTGTGCCCACACCTCATCTCCCATGCTTCTTGCATTAACTGGATCATCTTAGCTGAACCCCTTTTCTCAAAATTGCGCTGCACCATGTCCTTATACTCAGGTGGTCATGTAAACTTTGACTACATTGGTTTTGACAAAATTGAATAAAATCATTATTAGGTACGTCTTTAAAACAGTACAAAAAAATTGAATCATTTGAATCAAAGCTTGAAATTTGATTACTTCAAACAGTTTAAACCGTGATTAATGTGTATTAGAATCATTCTGCTGATAACAGTTTTCCCTAAGGGTTCGTTTGATTTGTCACAATTTAAGGGACGGTACAGAATAAGACAATAACTTGTTCTATATATGTTTGATTTTGATAATGAATATGCGACATCACAAAAAAAAATAGACAAAGGATAGAACAAAAGTGTAGAATTTTGTTACTCACTTAACCAGGGGACAAAAAATTGTCCCAGGTACAACTAAAATGAAATGACAAAACTATCCTTTACACTCCCACTTTCTCTTCAGCATGTCGTCGGGTAAGTAAAACTTCTAGGTGATAATAATTTATCATATCCAAGTCCATGAAAAATTAACCGTATATCAAGAATCAACATGAACAATAAAACTTTGTATTCTTTTCAAAAATTTATTATAAATTATTTTATTTTATAATATGATAATTATAAAATATAAATAAAAATTTATCAACATTATTATAAATTGAAAATATTTTTTAAAAAATGGTAAAAATAAAATAATACTAGAAAAAATATACATATTAATAAATTATAAAAGTTAAAATAATATAGAATTTAAAATTTTTGTTCTGTGTCTTTTCATAATGCAAATCAAACGTTATATAGTAAAAATGGTATTTTAGTCAATTTTACGTTGTTCTATCCCATACGGAGGCATAAAAAAAGGTACAGTATAAAATCGCTTGTGTTGTGCATTGACTAACAAACATTATACAGTACAAGAAGTTGTACTGTGACTCAACTAGTTATCCTGTAGTGTTCTCTCTGTTCTGTCCTATACTATTCTTTTATGCGAATCAAACGAACCCTAAATTAATTATTCAAGGGTTTGTTGTTTTTGTCTCCCTCTGTCTCTCTCTCACACACACAGCCTCTCCTAAACATATTCAGTAGCAATCTGATGAATGGTTTAACACTATTATTCCATCCTAATAGTAATATAAAATGATGACATATGAAGAATTGTTCCCATTTTCCATTATAAGTTGGAAACTGAACGTAAGAACTGGACTCTTGATGACAAATAAGAAGCTTCACTTTGTATTATTAACTATTAAGCATATAATGGACAACACATAATTAATATAATGGACAACGCAATCATCAGGCAGATGAATGGACATTATGCTTCTTCATGAAACTTTCAGCTTAAGAAGTTCTTGTTGCATTAATCAGAATTGTATCTCAACAAAGAAGTAAAATCAGAAGACATGGAATAGTATCTTTCTGCAATAGCAGTGGATTTACCTCATAACTGAAAATAATTACTCAGGCTTGGTGATACTACACATTTCTTATTTCAAAGAGATTAATATTATAAACAGAACGACAAACCTCATCTTGAAGCTCTCCATAGTAAACAGCTCCAAAGCCACCCTGACCAATTTTTTTAGCCATGGCTAGCTCCTCATATGAGAACTCCATTGACCTGTCCACTGTAATACCTGTCAACCTTGGAGAGGCAACAATAGAAGATTCTGATGCCTTATCCAAGCTGCTTCCATGATCTAAATCCATTGAACAAATTAAACTTGTAGTTCATATTGATATGAAAAAAGCTAGAATCTAGAATATTACTTCGAAAAGGAGAAAAAGGAGAAGAACAAAACGAATCGCACCTTGTCGAAAGTTATATCCCTCCTCCTGGTTCCTATTGCTACCATTGTGATTAAAACTTGGTTCTGACTGTTCAAGTATACAATACAGTCAACATTCAACAACCTATCTCCAAATCAAAAGAATAATAATAATAAATAAACAAAAAGGAAAAAGCAAGGATATATAATGGGAAACCCAAATGTTAAATAATCAAATCAACAAATCATTAAAAATATAAGAAAACTGAAGAGATAATCATCTTAAAGTGCCTGCAATTTACCATTTGATTTGTATTCAGATATCTGAAACTGACGCTAGGATTAAATCAAAGCCACTCTCAAAATCTGTATGGTGCCTAATAGAAAGAGAGATGCAATGTATATTATAAAAACCAACATAATGCATAGAAATACAAAGGAAGTGTACATGATTCTATCCTTGGAGTGAATGTGCCTTTGAAGGTTGTGGGGTGCTACTACTTTATAGTGGAGAAAATGTGACATGAAGCAGGAACTTGGTGGTTCTACATGGGCGAGTGTGAAGAAGGCATCATCATCGTAACTCCTCCACAGCCCCTAGATACGTGGAATTGTTGTACCCAAGCTTGACCAATATTAAGACATGTCAGACAAGTCTACAATCTCTCGTCTCTTGCTATGTATGTGCCTAATGGTGGTTATCTATATTCAATAATTACTTCCTCTAATTAAAACTTAACTTTGCAACTTTTTTCAGGAAACCGTGTTAAACCCAAATTTGAGGCACCCTCGTTCAGAACCAAATTAAGCTTCCCTGTCAAAAACCAGAAAACATAATAAAAGAACAGCACAATAAAAAGAGAAAGCATCATTAGTAAAAATGGAGAATAAAACACAGCAACAAGAGAAACATGGAAGACAAGAGGATGGTTTCTGAAGGTTAAATGCCTACAACAGTTAGATGGCTTTTAGGACTTGCAATTCACAATGTTAAACGCAACGCAGCCATACATTTCCCCTCAAAACTCAAAATCAAAATCAAAAGTGGAGAAAATCGGAGGAAAATAGGAGTTGGAATTGCCAAACATGTTCTGAGACAGAGACAACACAAATGAAATACAATCAACAAAATGGAAGAAGCAAAAGGAAATGAGAGAGATCTGTGAATGAATCGACCTCGAATGCTCATTGAGGCAATAATTGAACCACAGTAATTTAGCCAGGCATTGAGGCATTTTATCATGCACCTAAACAGCGAAATTGAAAACACATTCCAAGCATTTAATACATGAAACAACTTTTACAATAATTGCAAATATTTATCCCTAATTACTTTTTGGTGCTACTGAAATGCCTAATCAGTTACAATAATCAAGTAATTAGTTTACAGAGATAACTCCATTTGCATCTAATAAAACAAAACCAATGGAGAAATGGAGAAGAATAAAACAGAAACAGATAAATGGAGTGAGTATCTAGGGGAACCAATCGGAAGATCAGAGACAGAACCAATCGGAAGATCACCTGCGAGAAAATCCTAAAACGAGATAGCGATCGTTATTTTACCTGCGACAAAAACAGATTTGAGATTTGAAAGAGCAAAGCGAGTGTGATATAATTGGTGGCGCGATCGATCTGTTACAATGTTACTATGAAATTTGAGGCGCAAAGATTTAGCAATGTTACCTGCGAGAGAAACAGATCCGTTCTTACAAAGAGAGAACATAAACTAAAAGAGAGAAGAAGAAGGAGAAGAAGAACCAAGTCAGAAATGAAAAGAGAAGGAGAAGAAGAGGACCTTTAGCGCCGCTAAGAACAAGTCTGAGATTTGAAAAAGATGTAGCAGAAGAAGAACGGTGTTTGCACTGTAGCAGAAGAAGAATGGTGTTCGGGGCGGTAGTTTCAGAGCCACAACAGCAGCTTTAGCAATTTTTAATTTCCTATAAATTTTTAATTTTTAATTTGAAAAATGCTTTTAATAAAATGTCAAAAACCTTATTTACAAGAAAAAACCTTATTTTTAAAAAAATTGTAGCAAAATTAGCAGGAAAGTCCCGTGGAAAAATTCCGCAGGAAAATCATGAATTTCTAGTAGTGTAGCTAGTCGAAGAGTGACTATCCGAGGACAATATTAGCCAATGCAGATGGGAGCATAATTGACTCGAGTTGGGTTGGGCCTTACAAATTGGGCTGAGATCGAAGACATTAATTGGGCTGAAGGATGAGGAGTTGCAAGTTGCTGGAAATTGTTGGAACACGCAAAGATGAGTTGCTGATAACGGTGCCACAAAATATGCTGAGAAGATAGGAGCAGGCTGTTGTGAGGATAGCCGTTGGAGTATGTGGGTAGGCTAGTCGTGGGTTAGTTGCTTGTTGCTTGGAAGCTTAGCCAATCGGGATGGTTATAGGGCTAGTTGGTTTTTATCTATAAATACCCATTGTATTTACTGTTGAAACACGAACAATCCAATACAAACTTTTTAAGCTTTTTGCTTATTTTCCTCACCTTTGTTTATTTCCCTTTAACTTTCTCGCCCTTTACTTCAACTTTTACTTAATATTGCCTTTATTTTTTGCCTTTCTTTCTTTAATGCTTTATCTTTTTAGCCGATCATTGCCCAATTCGTTAGTTCTTAGTTTTTCTCTAGTTCACTTGATTTCAAACGCTTTCTGTAGTGAGTTTGGGGACCCTTTGCTAGAAGGAAGGGTTTTGCTTCTAATTCAAAACAATTTTGGCACACCCAATGGGATACTCTCTCAAGTGAACAAATTGAGAAGTTTCCTTCTCCCAATTCAGATTACCATTGGCGTATGCACCTAAGGTCCGGAAAGAACCTTACCAGCGTGGATACTAACCAAGGAGACAAGAAGAACGGGTCAAAGAAGACAACAGAGGGGATTCCACAGACTACTTTGGGAATGCCAGTCACCCCTCCACCTGTTAGTGCACCAATATCTTCAACTCTAGCTACCACTGCTGGGGTAGAGAGTCTCGATCAGCCTCAGCCGATCACCATGACCACTTCGTTTATTCGTGATCAGATTGATCAAGGGATGAAGGAATGGATGTACCATATGTCCATACAGCTTTCTGAAATCGTTAAACCTATGGTACACAACGAACTGCATTTTGCTAAAGAAGCTGAGAAAAGACATTCCAATACAGGTGAGACTTCGGCTCACTCAGCTAATGCCGGCACCCTTGCTGGTAGACAAACTCAAGCAGGGCCATTACCTATGGTTCAGCCGAATCTGGACATGCCACAGGTGGTTCCCATGTATCAACCTCCACCTCTGGAGAATAATATGTAGTTGACCTTGCAATATGGGCAAGTACAAGTACCCAGGAGGCCCCCCCAAGCAGTAGGAACAGTTGGCTTACAGTATCTGGCGCCTAATACGTTAGGTTATAGTCCACGGGTGGCCATGACTGGGGGCATCATGTATTTGGCTGCTACAGGTCCTCCTAGATATATCCCGGATTATGTGGGGGAGCTACCTTGGTCCAACATCCCTCCTACTCTAGTAGGGACGCCTGATGTGTTTTCTCATGGGCAGACCATTCCTGTTAGGGTGGATCAGCCATGGGTCAATGTGCCTCAGGTGACCCCGGTTCAGCCGATTCCACAACCATGGGTGAATAACTATCTTTACCCAAGGAATTACTAGGGGGCAGTTCATGTGCAGGAACAACAGTATCAGATGCCCCATCAGCCTGCAGGGGCAAATGCAAGGCCTACTAGGCCAGCCCTGCCACCAGCACCAAATTGTGCCGGGGACAGGGTTCAGCAGCTGATAGACCCAAAAATGATAGCCGAAACCATGAGAAGGTATTTGGGAATTCAGCTGAGGATATTGGATAGACCTGTGTACAAGAGACCTTATCCTGAATGGGTGGACAGAATGATGCCCTTGCCAAGGTGATTCAAGATTCCTGATTTCACTACCTTCTCAGGAGAAGATGGAAAGTCCACAATGGAGCACATCGGCAGGTTCACTGCTCAATGTGGAGAAGCAAACCAGAATGAGTTCTATAAGCTCCAGATATTCCCTTTGTCTTTAATTGGAGCAACTTTCACATGGTATTCTTCTCTAGCTCCAAATTCTATCCAGAATTAGATTGATATGGAACGTTTCTTCCATGCCACAACCAGATGTTATTGTAGCCGATTTAATGAAATTGAGGCAATTGGTGGATGAACCAGTAGCTGATTACTTGGAAAGATTCAGGAAGCTTTGGAGCAAATGTACTATCCAACTTCCCGAGGCTGAGTATTCTTCCATGGCAATTGGTAATATGCATCCTCAGCTTAAGGAGAAGCTTGTGTGGCAAGACTGCACTGACTTGAACCAGTTGGCTACTAGGGCTTCCAGGATTGAACATTACATTATGGAAAGGGAAATAAGGAGGTTTGGCAGGAATAGAGGACCTCATTTGATCAGTGTGATTGATGTATAAGAGCCTGACTACCAGTCAGATTATTCAATCGAGCAATCGGTAGACATTATGGTAGCAGAGATTTTGAGGGGAAAACCATACTCATACCCTGCTCTGAAGCCACCCAAAGGAAAGGAGATTCAGATGTTAGAGAATAGGTTAGAGTATTCGTTTGACATCTCAAAGGTTGATCAGATATTTAATTATATTTTGAAGGATCAACATATTAAGTTGAACGAAGGACACAAGATTCCCTCAGCAGAAGAACTAAAAGGGAAGAAATACTGCAAATGGCACAATTCTTACACACATGCCACGGTTAATTGTATAGTTTTTAGGAAAGTTGTGCAAAAGGTTGTGAAAGAAGGAAGATTCAAGCTGACTGAGAAAGAAATGGATGTTATCACAGATCCGTTTCCCTCGACTGGAATTAATATGGTCTCATTCTTCGGGGAGACAGTGTCTGGCTCACCATCTAAAAGGTGGAAATAGTCGATACGTCGCCAATGGAGGTAGAGAGGTGTGTTGGATGAGCCATGCGGTGCTGGAAAGGTCTTAGTTGTGTCTGAACAATCTAAGATTATAGACCATAAGCCATCTGTGTTTGACAGACTACAGAAGCCCCAAGTAACTAAGAAGGAGCCGACCAGGAAAGATGCAACAGCCGGGTACAACAGGTCCATTGTGTTCAGTCGATTGGAAAGAAACCAGTCGATGAAATCACCTGAGTTCAAACAATAACCTGCTGATTGTGAGGTGTACAGGGGCCTAAATGGGAAGACTATTCTAGTTCCAAAAGATGTAGCAGAGAATACTAAGCTTGCTATGTTTGGTAGTTTGAGTTTCTCAGGAGTACGAAAAGACTTTGGAAGCAAAATTGGTGCTGCATTCGAATCTAGGATAAAACCCAAGGGAGGTTTTTATGGAGAAAAGAGAATTCATCAGCAGAATCACACTCCAGATAGTACAAAGATGCTTGAGGTGGATAAAAAGCCAGTTCCAGGTGGAGGAAGGAGAGTGCCTCGGTTTGATGTGGAACAAGGGATGACCACACTGAAAATAACTGTAAGGAATGGGGAGGATATCAGACCACAGCGCGTGGTCAAACCACCAGTCAATGTGGAAAAGGAGCGTTGGCATATCAACAAGTATGCAAAAGGAAAGGAACCTGTGGTGAAAGAAGCATTGGGTTTGACAAGGACTCAAAAGGAGAGCTTAGAAACAAATCTGTTTAGCGGTTGAAACAGACTTTGGCTATGTTAGGCGAAGCAAAGAGAATTGATCGTGCTAAGATAAAATCTCCTAGGGTATCCGAGATCCTAGAGGCCGCTTTTGGGCAACCAAAGGAAAAGGCTGCCAAGGAGACAAAACAAGAATCGGTGCAACCAAAAGTCCAATATTGTTTAGGAAAAGAAGAACAAGAGTATCAAGAAATGATTAGGGAACTAGAGACGGCCGAGTTGGAAGAAGTACCAATTATGGTTGCTAAAGAACAAGTCCCTTTGACAGTTGAAGAGATGGAGAAAGAGCTCGGCTCAGATCTTTCACTAGAGGATTTAGTGTTGGATTCCATTCTTGGAGAAGATGGAGACCAACCAGCAGCCGAGACCAACAGGTTGGGGTTAATTCCAAGTCAGTTCCTGGTTCAGCATGAGGATCCTGGGAACTTAGAAGGAGATGTGCTTGCAGAAGAAGTTGAATGGGCAGAGTTAGTTCCCATCACAGAAGAACCTAAGATGGTGTTTCCCAGACCAGCAGGAGAAATGAGTAAGCATCTCAAGCCTTTGTACATTAAGGCTCAGGTTAATGGCAAGACAGTGAGCCGAGTCCTGGTAGATGGGGGAGCCATTTTGAACATAATGCCATCGACTACTATATATGAAGAAGTTGGTAAGGACCAAGCAGGACCTGATCCCCACCAACATGAAGATGACAAACTTTACAGTTGATGCTACGACTGCTTTAGGAATTTTGGTAGCCGATATTACTATTGGGAGCAAGACTTTAAGTTCTGCCTTCTTTGTGGTAGATTCAAAGTCTACGTATTCCATATTGTTGGGCAGAGATTGGATTCATTCTAGTTAGTGTGTGCCTTCCACTTTACACCAAGTACTGATGTTCTGGGATGGAGACAGGGTAGAGTCAGTTGCAACCGATAAGAATCCGTTTACGGCTGATGTTAAAATGGCTGAAGTGATATTTTATTCGCCGCGGCTAGAACCTATAACCATCCCTGAAGGATATGAGGAAGGATCATGGGAGTCTTGCAATTTAACAATTGATGGGTTTGATGTCAAGATCCAGGCCGACCTACGGGCCTTCACAATTGTTTTTAGATGGATAGTAAGACACAGGTAATTGAGGATTTGAGGCATAGGCTGACATCCTTAGAGGTTGAGTAGAGGGTTGGAGCAGCCATGTCTTTGGAAATGGAAGAATTTCAAGATGAAGAAGGCTCGACTGATGTGCCTAGGAGGCACGAAGTGGAGGAGAGGTGGAAATCCCCAATCAGCAGGAAGGTCCCTGCCTTTTCTACTGAAGATCCTCTGCTTGATGTTAACCTAGGAACAGAGCAGGAGCCAGGAATGACCAGAATAAGTGGCTTGCTGAAGGAGGAAGGTAGGAATCGGCTGATCGAATTAATAAAGAAATACAAAGATTGCTTTGCATGAGACTACCACGAGATGCCTGCGTTATCCAGGGATTTGGTAGAGCATCGATTATCGATAAAGGAAGGCTTTAAACCTCATAAGCAGGTTGCAAGAAGACTTAGTCCATAATTAATGCCAAGTATCAAGGAAGAAATGGAGCGGCTACTAAAAGCGGGATTCATTTGTACGACCAGATATGTTGAATGGCTGTCGAATATTGTCCCTGTAATTACGAAAAGTGGTAAAGTTAGGATTTGTACTGATTATAGGAATTTGAACCTTGCCACTCCAAAAGATGAGTATGTAATGCCTATAGCTGACATTCTTGTTGATTCTGTAGCCAAAAATGGCATTTTAACATTAATGGATGGATATTCTGGATATAATCAGATTTTTGTAGTCGAGGAAGATGTCCACAAGACAGCTTTCAGGTGTCCTGGTGCCATTGGGATATTTGAATGGCTGGTTATGCCATTTGGATTGAAAAATGCTAGCACCACGTACCAGAGAGGCATGAATGCTATCTTCCATGAGTTGATAGGAAAAAGCATGGAAGTATACATTGATGATGTCATAGTAAAATCCCATGATTTTAGTCAACATTTAACTGATCTAGAGCAGACTTTTAAAAGGATGTGGGATCATAATTTAAAAATGAATCTTGCAAGGTGCTCCTTTGGAGTTTCGGTTGGCAATTTTCTAGGTTTCTTAGTACATAAACATGGGATTGAAGTGGATAAAAACAAAGCTAAGGCTGTGTTAGATGCCATGCCTTCTCGGATTAAAATAATTACAAAGCCTTATTGGAAAAATTAACTTCCTACGAAGGTTTATTTCGAATTCGACTGGTAAAATGAAAGCTTTTTCTCCGTTGTTAAAGCTAAAAGATGCCGAGGAGTTAGTATGGGGAGAAGAGCAGTGATGTGCTAAATTCCGGAAGTGCACCAGATTCATCACCAAGTAATAAAAAGATATCGATCCCACAGAGACCGTGATCTCAAATCGCAACTAATTATCAAATTGACTAAACTGGACTTTAGAAAAAAAGATTTTGAAAAGGTTTTTGATATTTGAAATAAGAGATAACTCAAAATCAGAATCAAGAAACAGAAAGTAAATCAATTTATGGTTTTTCAGATCTAAGGTGATTCCTAGGAATTGGGTTACCAACAAGATTGTTTATGCTACTAAACTGACTAACCCTTGTTAATTATCGAAATTGCCTTGAAGGCGAATTTATCCTAAAATAGATAATGCTCCCTCTCGGGTTACAAAAACCGTGCCCAATTAAACCAACCCCTACTCTCGTGGTAGTCGAATCTAGATTGGACCCTTTGCGTTTCGTGACAATTCGTTAATCCTCGAAGGACGGCTTCTAACTCTCGTGATTTCAGCCCTAAGTCTGATTCTATAGATCCGATATCTAAGTTCACCGCTAGGTTCCTCCTTAGAATATCTATATCACGCAAATAAGCGGCCGTTGAATTTACGAGTAATTAAAACACTAGAAATCAGATTTAAAGCAAACTCGCAATTATCAAAGATAAAACATCAATTCATTACCATAAACAAACCTTGGGCATAGCCCCAATCCCTAGAAATTAAACTACTACTCAAGCCTTGTCATGGTGATGACAAGCTTGGTTAACAACAACATGAAAATAAAAATAAGAGAAGAGAGGAGGAAGAAGAAGAGAGATCCTAAATTATAGCCTAAGAGTAGCAGTCCAAAAAGTTCAGTTCCCTTCATCTCTGCCCAGATGCCTTATTTATAGATTAGGGAAGTTAGAATCCCAATCTAATACAAATTCATATCCAAATCGGTTGCTTCAGATCCAAGTAATGCGCGTCACGACCGTGATGGCCATCACGGCCAGGCCATGACGGATTCTGCCTTGGGCGCTTCTTCACCGGTTGGTCTGTTATGGCCGTAATGCTCATCACGGCTAGGCCGTGACCAGTTCTGCCTGTTGAGGGTCTGGTTCAGCTGACATGTCATTGCCGTGATGGGCATTACGACTAGGCCGTGACCAGTTCTGACTTTTGCCTTCTTTCTTTTCAGTTATTGCTCGATCACGGCCGTGATGGTCATCACGGCTAGGCCGTGATGGACTCTTTTTGGCTCATTTTCGTCACTTTTCAAGCCCTATCTTCATGCAAGCTCCATCATGGTTAATCTTGAGCATTTTATCCTTAATTCCTGCAAAACAACACCACGAAACCACCTTACCCATTCCAAGATAAAAACTAACCAAAAATCAAATTAAATATGCCTAAACTATATGAAAATGCATGCAAAATGTCAATGAATTATGAGGTGAAATCACACTTATCAAACTACCCCAAGCTTACGATTTTGCTTGTCCTCAAGCAATCACTAAGGCCAGTCAAGATAAACAATCAAAGCATGGATAGTGAACCAAGAACCCGAGTAACTAATCCAAGTAACAGGCATATTCAATAAGTATCCAAGAGACAATCAATTTCAAGTCCAATTAGGAGCTTAGGTTCCCTAAATTCATATCTCTCACTAATTCGAGCACTCTTCTCACCTCACTCAAGTGTTTAAGGGTATATGACAATTCGCTCAATTTCCTCAAGGAAGGTACCCTACCATAAGCTTGACTATTAACCAAATCTCTACTTTATTAATGAAAACACATAAGAATCAAGAGGTCTTTTATTTTGGTTGTAATGGGGCCATGGGATTAATTGTTAGGTGGGGAATTCAAGAAAAGGAAATTTCAAGAAGGCTAAACAAAATATCAAAAATACAAAGCATGACAACCTTCTAAAATACATTTTTGGGCTTTTTAGTTCACTTTTCCACCTTTCTTTCTTTTTATTTTTATTTCTCACTTTCATTTTGTCATCCCCTTCTCCATATATATATATATATATATATATATATATATATATATATATATATATATATATATATATTACTTTATTTGGAGAAGGGGAGATTTTCAATTCAAGAGAAATATTTTTCTAACTTTTTCATCCCACAAATTTTTTTTCAAACTACCTTTTTACCCTTTTTGCAATACTTTAAAAGGTGCCAAACCAAGCATCATTCATCAAAATAATTCAAGGTACCAAGAAAAGCATTTTATTCTTTTAGGCTCAAAATTGGCAACTAAGGGGTAGCATTTAATCAATCAAAGCTCAGAATGCCGGAAAAATACCTAGTGCCTCAATCATTTTCAAATATGTTTTCAAAAAATTTTAAGCTTCAAAATGGTTTCAAGCCAAGTTCTAGAGAATACAATCCAAGAGGAATAAAACACTCTATCACAAAGAATGGGGTAGGTTTAGTGAGTACCCCTTTTTGGCTCAAAAATCTCACATTTAGTAGTTTAAGAATCAATGAGAAACACAAATCTAAGGAACCTTAAGATAATTATCAACTATCAAAAGATCATCTCAAGAATTTTTATTTTTAGCCTTATCACAAGAATAAAAAAAATTGGGTTCAAAAATTCACTATCTCAATTTATTTGGCACCAAGTTCTCACAATTGGATGCATAATCTAAGCAAGGGGGCAATCTAATCATGTGATCATGCAAAACTATGCCTATATGAATGCAACATGAAAAATGCAAAAATGAAAACAATTTTGCAAAAATACCCCTACCCCAAGCTTAAAAACTTACATTGTCCCCAATGTAAATAATCAAGTCGGAGAGAGGAGAAAAATGGAATAACTCACCGAGGTGGTAGCGGGTGCTGGCTCACATGCCAATCATAGAGATGCTGAAAAAAATGTGTCACGGCCGTGACCACCATCACGGCTGGGCCGTGATACACTCTGACTTTATGGTCCTTTTCATCACACCCGTGATGGATATCACGGCTTGGCCGTGATCCTTTCCGGTCTTCTTTTGGTAGTTCATCACGGCCGTGACTGGTCACGGCCTGGGCGTGATGACTTCTGACTGTATTTGGCCTTGCCTTTTTGCTCTTCCTTCCTTCAGAACCTGGAAACACTTGGTAAATCTATTAATTTATGATCTTTTTCCTCTTGATCTTCTCAAATTATTCAAGAGTTAAATTCAAAAACAAATGGAAAAGGGGAAAGAAAACTTGGGTTGCCTCCCAAGAAACGCTTATTTACGGTCTTAAGCTTGACCATACTTCTTTCAATCAACCGGGGTCAACTGGGCGTAGAAGTGCAGGAACATTTCTCTTCCATGGGAGTCCTTCAAAGAGCCGATTTTGCTCATATGGCCAATTGCGCTTCCGCTTTGCTCTTTTCGCTCTGAGTTTCCTGGCCTTACTCCCTCCCGGCGGAAGTTTTGTTTCCACATGATGAGCAACTCCAACTTGATCACTACTGGGTGCATCATTCGTCATGCAAATCTTCGGAGTTGCTTCCATGTTGAGCTCTTCTTTCACCTCTGGAGACATTATATCGATCCTGCACACATGACTCTCAAAAGGAGGGTTGTTTTATGAGTTAGTCAAATCAAAATCTACCCTACCTTCCTCTACATTCAAAGAGAGTTTGCCATTCTTTACGTCTATTATCGCTCCAGCGGTGGCCAAGAAAGGCCTTCCTAGAATGATGGGGAATTTAGAATTCCCGTTCATATCCAATACCAGGAAATCGGTAGGGATGAAAAATTCCCCTACCTTTACGGGAACATTCTCTAGTATGCCTAGAGGATTTTAGTTGAGCCATCCGCAAATTGTAAGGAGAATTTGAATGGATTCAACTCCTTGGTTCCCAACCTCTCCAAGATAGTCATCGGCATCAAGCTCGCACTAGCCCCTAAGTCACATAAGGCTTGACCTATTTTCACTTCTCTAATTGGGCAAGCAATAGAGAAACTACCTGGATCTTTTAGTTTAGGAGGCATATTAGATTTTTTTTATGACATTGCGCTCCTCAATTAAGCTCTTAATTTCTACTTCTACTTGCTTTCTCTTGACCAACCTTTGTGGGAAAGGTATTGGGGGTTGGTAGGGTGGTGGAGGGACATACTTTGGTTCTGGCTCTTCATCTTCGCTCATGTCCTCCTCACATTCTACACTCTTTTCAGCTACCCCAAGCTTATCATCCCTCAAGTATATGACATTACAATGTTCATGGGGATTAACTTCGGGTTGTCCCGGAAACGTACCCTTAGGTCTAGAGTATGTGCTGGCTTGTTGGGCAATCTGAGTTTCTAGCATCTTGTTATGGATGGCTAAGTTGTCTACCTTAGATGCTAGCTCTTTTATTGCCTCATCAACCGCCCTACCTTATTGTCTAAACTCTTCATTTTGTTTTGTTTGAGTTTCAACAAAACTTTCCAATAGAGACTCGAGTTTAGAATTTTGTACCTGAGGATACCCCGATGCGGGTTTCCTATTACCTTGACCTTCTTGGAACTCATGGTTCAGAGTGTTGCTGTAGTTCCCGTAGGAGTGGTAAGGGCTGCTCTTCCTTCCTTGGTTGTAAGCATTTGGAGGAGCATAATTTGGCAACTTTGGGTTCGTGTCGTAGAAGTTGTGACAAGAGTTCACTTGTTCCCCCGAAGCGCCGGATCCATGAGCAATACCACGTGGGCACTCCATTATGTCATGTCCCTGCATTCCACAAATCTCACAAACAATGTTAGTAGCACCTATTGAACTCACGTTAGCCCTTTCGAACTGATCAAAATGTTTATTCAGTGAGTCAATTTTAGACATTATAAGATCAGTGCTATTCATTTCAAACTTACCCCCCGAAATCTTTTTCGGGTTATTACCTTTTTCCGAGCCCCATTGGTGGTAGTTGGTGGCTACGTTTTCAATGATGTTGAATGCCTCAGTCAGAGGCCTATTCATAAATGCTCCACCAGCTGCGGAGTCAAGTGACACCTTCGAAGAATAGTCCAATCCGTTGTAGAAGGTGTGCACTAACAACCACCTCTCGAGTCCATGATGTGGGCAAGACTCCAGCAATCCCTTGTAACGATCCCAAGCTTCGGATAAGCATTCTTCGTCCTTTTGAAAGAAGCCGATGATCTGGGTTCGTAGGTAAGCCGTCTTGGATGGAGGAAAGAATTTCTCCAAGAATGCTTGCTCTAGTTGGTCCCAAGTCGACAAGGTATTAGCGGGCACTTGCTTCAACCAAGCCTTGGCCTTTCCAGTCAGAGAGGAGGGGAATAACCTCAAACGTATAGCATCGATCGGGGCACCATGAATCCTAATTGCATCGGTGGACTCCAAGAATGTCTCCACGTGATCAATCGGGTCCTCCGAGGGCAATCCTCCGAATTGATGTTGCCTAATCATGCTAATCAGCATAGGCGGTATAGTGTAGTTCTCCGCCTCGATCTCTGGCCTAGCAATCCCAGTTCGCAGACCCCTAGCATTTGGGGCTGCGTAGTCCTTCAATGGTTTCGTATCCGGTAGATTCGCCATGAGTGGAATGGGAATCAACCTCTCTCTCTCTGTAGTCTCCTACGTCTATGAAAGGTCCTCTCAATTTCGGGGTCAACCTCAATAAGGCTTCCAAGACTTAGGGATCTTTGCATAAAATAGAAAAACACAGAGAGATAGATACTCTAAAAGGAAAAGAGATGAAATATTTTATTTTTTTTATATAAAAATTAAATAAAAATAAAAAGTCCAGAAAAATCAATTCAAAAATTAAATTGAGATTCAAGAAAGCACGGTCCCCGGCAACGGCGCCAAAAAGTTGATGTGCTAAATTCCGGTAAGTGCATCGGATTCGTCGCCAAGTAATAAAAAGATATCGATCCCATAGAGACCGTGATCTCAAATCGCAACTAATTATCAAATTGACTAAACTGGACTTTAGAAAAAAAGATTTTGAAAAGGTTTTGGATATTTGAAATAAGAGATAACTCAAAATCAGAATCAAGTAAACAGAAAGTAAATCAATTTATGGTTTTTCAAATCTAAGGTGATTCCTAGGAATTGGGTTACCAACAAGATTGTTTATGTTACTAAATTGACTAACCCTTGTTAATTATCGAAATTGCCTTGAAGGCGAATTTATCCTAAAATAGTTAATGCTCCCTCTCGGGTTACAAAAACCGTGCCCAATTAAACCAACCCCTACTCTCGTGGTAGTCGAATCTAGATTGGACCCTTTGCGTTTCGTGACAATTCGTTAATCCTCGAAGGACGGCTTCTAACTCTCGTGATTTCAGTCCTAAGTCTGATTCTATAGATCCGATATCTAAGTTCACCGCTAGGTTCCTCCTTAGAATATCTACGTCACGCAAATAAGCGGCCGTCGAATTTACAAGTAATTAAAACACTAGAAATCAAATCTAAAGCAAACTCGCAATTATCAAAGATAAAACATCAATTCATTACCATAAACAAACCTTGGGCATAGCCCCAATCCCTAGAAATTAAACTACTACTCAAGCCTTGTCATGGTGATGACAAGCTTGGTTAACAACAACATGAAAATAAAAATAAGAGAAGAGAGGAGGAAGAAGAAGAGAGATCCTAAATTATAGCCTAAGAGTAGCAGCCCAAAAAGTTCAGTTCCCTTCATCTCTGCCCAGATGCCTTATTTATAGATTAGGGAAGTTAGAATCCCAATCTAACATAAATTCATATCCAAATCGGTTGCTTCAGATCCAAGTAATGTGCGTCACGACCGTGACGGATTCTGCCATGGGCGTTTCTTCACTGGTTGGTCTGTCACGGCCATAATGCTCATCATGTTTAGGTCGTGACCAGTTCTGCCTGTTGAGGGTCTGGTTCAGCTGACATGTCACGGCCGTGATGGGCATTACGGCTAGGCCGTGACCAGTTTTGACTTTTGCCTTCTTTCTTTTCAGTTATTGCTCGATCACGACCGTGATGGTCATCACGGCTAGGCCATGATGGACTCTGTTTGTCTCATTTTATTCACTTTTCAAGCCATATCTTCATGCAAGCTCCATCATGGTCAATCTTGAGCATTTTATC
Organism: Sophora flavescens; assembly: GCA_030762895.1. Lineage (NCBI taxonomy): Eukaryota > Viridiplantae > Streptophyta > Magnoliopsida > Fabales > Fabaceae > Sophora > Sophora flavescens. Next base: position 28,859,032 of record CM061065.1, on the reverse strand, counting down.
CTTAATTCCTGCAAAACAACAACACGAAACCGCCTTACCCGTTCCAAGATAAAAACTAACCAAAAATCAAATTAAATATGCCTAAACTATATGAAAATGCATGCAAAATGTCGATGAATTATGAGGTGAAATCACACTCATCAAGCAGTAACTCGCTTTTGACCGAATAAAACAGGGCTTAGCTAACCCTCCAGTGTTAGTTCTGCCTATGTCAGGGAGGCCATTGAAATTATACATATCGGCTGCCCTAGAGTCCATCGGCTGCCTGTTAGCACAGGATGATGAGGATGGGAAAGAAAGGTCCATCTATTATCTTTGCCGGTTGCTTAGTGATCCTGATACAAGGTATACTCCCATAGAAAAGATATGCTTGTCTCTGTTTCACACATGCACCAAGTTGGAATACTATCTCTTGCCAAGAGAAGTCCGGGTAATATGCAAGATTGATATTATGAAATAATTGTTGCATAGGCCAGTTTTGCAAGGGCGATTAATGAGGGCTATCAAGCTAAGTGCATATGCATTGAAATATGTGCCCCTTCGGGCAGTAAAGGGACAAGCTGTAGCAGATTTTTTAGCCGAGCATCCATGTGTGGAGGTTGCTGATCCTTTAGCCGAGGCACACTTGTGTGTTAACTTGAAACCTTGGATCCTGACTTTTGATGGATCTAGAACTAGCATAGGAGCTGGAGCTGGGATTTCAATCCCAAGCCCCACGGGAGAAAATTGGCAATTCATGCATCAGTTGAAGCTCAGACGTTCAAACAACGAAGCCGAGTATGTGGCTCTTATCTTGGGATTAAAAGTATTATAGTCTATGGGAGCTAAGTGTATCCAAGTTATGGGGGACTCTCAGTTAGTCATAAAGCAATTGTTTGGGGAATACAAGTGTATCAACCCAAACTTGGTAGAGTGTCATGAAACGGCTATCGGTTTGTTAAAACAGTTTGCCGATGTAGTAATAATGCATATATACCTAGAGGTGAAATGAGGAAGCAAATGATTTGGCACAACAAGCTTCTGTCTATAAAGAAACTTTTGAAGAAATTCAGCCTCTGGATAATTGGCTTAGGGAGCTCCTTGTTGGGGAGATAGATGTAGCCGATGATTGGAGAATAGAATTGACAAAGTATTTGCAGAATCCTTCTTCTTCATCCACTTTTCAGCTAAGACAAAGAGCTTTGAAGTACACTTTGGTAGACGGGGAGTTGAATAAGAGAGGCTTGGAAGGAGTCCTGTTAAAGTGTCCCAGTAAGGCTGAAGCTATGAGAGTCATGGGGGAAACACATGAAGGACTATGTGGTTCACATAGGTCAGGATCTGTAATGCGTTGGCTAATACATAGGTATGGATATTATTAGTCGACCATAAATGTGGATTGCCATGCTTATGCTAAAGGATGTGAAGAATGTCAGAGACATGGGCCAATTCTCAAAGGATTCCAACCGAGGAACTGCATTCTGTTGTTAAGCCATGGTCTTTCCGAGGTTGGGCAATGGATATCATTGGGAAAATTTATCCTTCATCCTCTAAGAGACATTCCTTCATCATTGTGGCTACTGATTATTTTACCAAGTGGGTGGAAGCCCAGCCGATGGTTAATGTTACTCAAGCCGATGTTACCAGGTTCATCAAAAACCAAATTATCCATCGGTATGACATTCCTGAGACTATAACTACAGATCAGAGCATAATGTTTACTGGGGAAAAATGGTAGCTTTTGCTCAGGAATATAGGATTAAGTTTAGTCAATCTTCACCATACTATACGCAAGCAAATGGTCAAGCAGAGGCTACTAACAAGATTTTGATCAGTTTGATCGATAAGACTATAGAAGACAGACATAAGAGGTGGCTGATAACTCATTTTTGAGTTACCTTTTAGTGTGTATACTTGGCCTAATTAATTGTTATATGTGTTTAATATTGGTGATTTGGCTGAGTTTTACATTATTGGGCTTAATTGCTAAACATTGTTAATTTTCGGATTTTTCACTCGTCCTGACCTTGTTGTCTTGCGCAGAACATAACTAGAGCTAAAGTTATCAGATTTTGGTGATCTTGCTGTCCCTGGAAAGATAAGGAAGAGGCCTACAATTTCAGATTTCACAAGAGTTGTCAAATTAGGCCAACATCAAGGACAAACTGGGTCACGAATTCTCTGATGTGGATCAGTTCGCAGTCCATGATGTTCCCTCACTTAAATGGGCATAACATACTCATCTTAAGCCCAATTAATGCATATGATACCTTGTTGGAAGGATTATTCAGAGGGCCTTAATTTGGGATATGGTTATATTAGGATTAATGAGTATAATTAGAAGTTTAGTGCCGCACGAGAGAGACGGAAATTAGACAACTTTTACAATCATTGTTTTTGCAAGTTTTGGAATTCTCTTCCCCTCTCTTCTCCACTTTTTAGTTTTCTACACTTTGTTGGATATTTTGTTGTTAAAGCTTCTCCAATGGTTATGACTATGGAAGGCTAAACCTTTTATCAATCCTAGACATTCAAGTAATTTGGTTTGAATTCCGAGTTCCTTACTTTTAATTGTTTTTCAATTGCTTCTTCTCCTCTTCTCTTCTTTCAATTACGATTTGTGTTGTGAGTGTGATTATGCTTGATCTATGTCTGATTAGATGTAGATTCAGTTTTCAGGATTGAATTGGAATTAGGAATTAGGATTGATTAATCCAAAAATCTAATAGAGATTAGGGAACCGATTGGTAACCTAGGTTAATTGAATTTGTACATAAATCAACATTATTAGGGATTGCGATTGTGACTCCAATTTTGTTGTTTAAACCCTACATGATCATGTAGTAGATTTCAAATTAACAGAGGAGGAGGGCAAACGAATTTATATCTTTTTGAACAATGACGAATTCTACCAAAGAACTTGACGTCTTGGATTGGTGTTTTTAATTAATTGAATTTCTTTTTAATTGCAATTTGTTTTCTCCCAACGAATTTTGAAAACCCCCTTTCTCTAATATTCTTGATTGGCTAATAATTTTAAAGATCCTCGTGAGATGACTAAGGTTGTTTTGTCTTATACTACAGTTTTTAATTACTATATTAATTTGACCCATGTATGGCCACGGATCAAATTTGGCGCCGTTGCTGGGGATCTTTAATTTTTATTAGCCATATTAGGAATTCATATTATTTTTTTTGGATTAGTTTTCATCTTGAAATAGTCACGTAATTTTAAACAAAAAAATATTTAAAAATTATTTGATGTGGTTTTTGTTTTTGTTTTTTTTGTTTTTTTAGCTTATCAGGTAGTGTATAATTGTTTGTTTTGTGTTTTTACTTTTTTTTTCTTTTTATATTTTGGTGTTTGGAGCTTATATTTGAGTGTGCTGAGCTTATATGTATTTATCATATTGATGACATTGAATATTGTGATTGTCGTGGTTGTGAATCTTAGTACTTCCCATGGATAATTATATTCAAAATTATATGCCTAATGTTGAATATGAACCATCATGCATATATTATCCTCAAATTGATTTTACTCATTTTTCAAGAGGTTATATAAATTCAAGTGTGTCTACGTCAATGGATAATTGTATGCCTCATAACACTTTGAGAGATTTTGCCACATTTTATGAACCACCATGCATACATTATGTAAAGAAAGAGGTTGAGCCACCATGCATATATTATCCTGACATTACTGGTGATTATGAGTTTAATAGTGATTTTGGCATGATTGGAGTGAATGAGCTGCAATTTTCCTATTCTGACCAACATGGGGGAGAACATGGCAGCTTGGACGAATTAGCTTCTTTGGTGCATCAATTGACAATAAGTCGGTAGCAATATCAGCCTGACCCCACACCTGTCCAACCTAGTCTGGAAGAATTGGTGCAACAAATGGCAGAACACACTCTTGAATTCCAACAGAGGACAGAAGCAAGTCTGAATAATTTGGCCAGTCAAATTGGTCACATTGACTACATTGCAATCACAACATCTCCTTGAACAACATTCAGATTCACAAATAGATATTCTTGACAATACTTCTTCTGAGCATAATTTTGATAATGATGTCGAGAATACTATTATTGATGAACTTTGTATTGAATTTCCAGATATTCAAGATTTTACTGATTCTATTTTATGTACTTCATGTGTTGACTTTAACGGTGCTATTTTGTGAGCAACATGTGTTGAATTTTCATCCTTTTTAGGGTATAAGGAGCAAAAAGTGCATATAGAAGATGAGACACATGAGGTTGAGGACCCTGTTCAGCCAAGAAATGTAGAAAATGGGGATCATGTGGACATGCTACCCACAGAAAGAATCCCCATAAAAGATGGTGATCATGTCATGATGGATGATGCAAGACTACTTATGTTAGAGACAACCACTAAGGCTTTCATGGTTGACAAAGACTGGCTCAAGAAATTTGGTGAGAAATTCTCAGAGCATACATTGGAGAAGCGGTTGAGCTATAATGAGACTTGCTGCACTACATTCTATAAGGATTTTTCTCCTCCTTTCTATTTTATTTTTCGTGTCCTCTATGTGAATGAATTTGTTCTTGTTCTTGATTTTAATATGTTCTACATTGAGGACAATGTAGATTTCAAGTGTGGGGGAGATATACTATGTTATGATGTTTTTAAATTGTGTGTTGAACTTTGTTGGCATCTGTTTTTTTTGTTGTTTATGTTATTTTTATCTATTTTTAAAATAAAGCGTAAAAAATTGTATTTTTTTATTGGTGTTTTAGTATCTTAGGATTTTTTTTTTGTTTTCTTTGTTGTTTTTAGGGTCTCAAAAAATTTAAAAAAAATATTTGTGTTTGAGTCTTGTTGCATGCTTTTTAGTGAATTTTTAAGTTTGTATGAGTTGTGAGTGATTTGCATCATTCTTGGTTAAGATGTTTCATGACTTGATATGGAGAAATTCTTGCATTTCTAGTGTAATAAGTTGGCATTGAAATTAATTTGTGAATCTTTTGTGGTAGAATTAACCCTTGTGAGTTTTTGAGCCCTATACATGGATGAACTGCAATTGTTCCATGCTTTTCTTTCTTGTGTGATTTCACTCATGATTGTTAATTACTCTAGAACTTGACTTGACTCTTTGAAGCCTCTTGTTCACATGCATGTATTGAGATGATTTAGGCCTTCTTTGTTTTTAAGCTACTATCCAAATAAGCCTACCTTAAAATTATCCCCTTGACATCCCTTTGAGCCTATTTATCCCATTCTTTGTTTTATAGCTCATTACAAGCCTAAAAGTGAAAAACAATGATATGACCCAAACCTTAGGGAGTAAAGGAGTTTTGGAATTGTTTTGGGAATAGATGCTTAAATAAGTGTGGGGTCTATGCAATAGTTTGTGGCTTACTTGATTGGAGTGGCAAAGTGAAAAAAAAAACAAAGAAAGAAAGAAAATATAGAAAAAGAAAAAAGAAAAAAAGAGTAGATTGTAATTGTTGAAACACACAAGCTCACACACTCTAATGGTGGAATAGAAAGAATATTGAGAGAAGAAAGAGATAAGAGAATGAACACTTAGTGAAAATCTTTATTCACTTTACACACTTCTACACTTCTCTACTTTTACACTATAACACTAAGTCTATTTATAGACATGCACATATACTAACTAACTCTCTTAATAACTTCTAACTAATGTCTTTAGTTACAACAAACTAATCACACTTTAACAAACTAACTAAACACTAACAAACACTAACTAATTTGAATTATCTCCAACACACCCCCTTAATTCAAATTAGCTAAAAGCACAAAATACAAAATCTAATACATCTCTAAACACAATTTTCCAGGATCCTATACTTTAAAGCACAAAGATATAATCTCCATAGAAATATTCTCATTTCCACCAGGATCCCTTAATTTCAGAACCCTTAAGTATTTGCAAAAACAAATCAATAACAAAAAATGATTCGTTGGCTTGGTGGTCACCACCATGGCCTTTCATCCCTGCGTCCACAGCACGAATCCGCGCTACAACCACATTTCTGGATTTTAAACTTTTAAGCACTTTTATCAAAAATAAAACAAGCAACATGCATATGACCGGTATCGAACACAAGACATGATACACTAACATCGAACGACTTACCACTAGGCTGCACCATTTGTTGATGCGAATTATCAATCGCAAAATATATTTATCTTGTGCCAAATTCTTCTTTTGACAGAAACAGAATCCTTCGTCTTCCTCCTTATGCTTCTTCTTCACTGTCTTTTCTTTTTCAAATGACAAACAAGATCTGAACCCTGATTCCAATTTCCGAGTTTCCATCCTTTCCCTACTTCCAATTTGCACTCCATGTGGGCAACCAACACTCTCAGCCACAAGAGACCCTTCGACCACCATTCGAATATCACGTTCCGGCGGTGTAGATAGTGGCGGATTCGGTGGTTCCGGCGACATCTCCGCCTTCACCTTACCCTCGGAATGAACTCCATTTTTGTCTCCTCTGCTCTGCTCTCCCACTCCGAACTTTGTGGTTTCTTCCCACAAAATTGAGGGTTCTATCTGTTCCCCTTCACGACAACCATCGCCATGCCCATCACCACATCCACCACGGCTGTATCCACCGTCACACACCACCGTACTGCCATCGTGAATGAGTTGCATTCTCCTTTCATTTTTCTTCTTCACCGCGGCTTCTTCATTACGATGCACCGCCTTCTCGTCCGCCATCTCCGGTACACCTTGCGCTGCTGCAGCTGCAGCGGCTTCTCCTCCTTCGCTGTCATTCTTGCAAAGTTGCTCCCGGATCTCCTTCCTATCTGGTTCTGGTTCTTCTTTCTTTTCCTCTGGCTCAGGATTCTCCGCCTCTTGTGAACTTTGATCACTCTCCACTCCACTTTCCCCTTCTCCTATCCTTTATGTGCAAGAAACCCTTTGTCTCTCCGCTGCTGCTACTGCCTCTCTCCTCTCTTTCAGCTCTTCTTGCATGAGAAACAATTCTGTTCTCTCATCCTCTGCCTCTTGAAAACCTACTTGCTGTTCATATGTCTTCTCTACCTTCTTCACTTTATCAGCTTCTTCAAAGGTTTTTTGCAAGATGTTCCATGCTTCAAAGGCTGTGTTAGCAGCAACAATGTTCTTGAGATTTGCTTCATCCACACATTGATGAAGGATCAAGAGAGCTTTGTAGTCTCTCTTTTTGGAAGCACCATCTTCATTGTCTTGAACACCTTCTTGCACCACCTCAAGAACCTCATAGAAATTGAATATGTTCTCCATCTTCACTACCCATTGATGGAAGTTCTTGCCATCAAGAACCGGTAATGGGATTGATAAATCCCCACTCACAATCTCTTCAATTTCTGCACTCTTGAACCCTAATCTTGTAGCTCTAGATACCATGTTGAAACTCACAAGTCCCTAATCTTGTAGCTCTAGATACCATGTTGAAACACACAAGCTCACACACTCTAATGGTGGAATAGAAAGAATATTGAGAGAAGAAAGAGATAAGATAATGAACACTTAGTGAAAATCTTTATTCACTTTACACACTTCTACACTTCTCTACTTTTACACTATAACACTAAGTCTATTTATAGACATGCACATATACTAACTAACTCTCTTAATAGCTTCTAACTAATCTCTTTAGTTACAACAAACTAATCACACTTTAGCAAACTAACTAAACACTAACAAACACTAACTAATTTGAATTATCTCCAACAGTAATGCAATGTAAAAGTGCAAATGAGTGGAAGTGCAAAGGAAGAAAAAGTTCAACAGAGACAAAGTGTTGTTCATTGGCATTGAATTGTGTTTCTTGGGATAAATTTGCATGCTTATTTAAACTCATTCCCCATTTCTCCTCTAGTCTCTTTGGTTTATACCTAACATCCCTTCTTGTATCCACCCATACCTTAGCCCCATTACAACCTTGAAAAAGTCCTTTTGATCTTTATGTGCATGTGTTTCAAGTGGTGGAAGTTAGAGGCTTGTCAAGCTTATGGTAGTGTTATAATTCATGATGTGCTTTGAGTGTAAACACAAACATTGAACACTTGAGAGTTGGAGTGTATTCCTAGTGAGGACTCTACCACTTTGGGTTCATCTTTGATTTGAATTGCCTCCTTGTTTGCTTGAGATGTTAAGGACGTATTCATGATTGTTTTGATTCCTTGATGCTTTGAATGTTTGTATCTTGCTCACTCTTGTCCATTCTTGGGATTCATTGATAAGTGTGTTTGTTGTGTTCGTAGAGTTTTTAGGAATTCAATTTTTAAGTTTTGCTCAAGAGTGCAAAAGAGTAAGTGTGGGGGAATTTGATAACTCATTTTTGAGTTACCTTTTAGTGTGTATACTTGACCTAATTAATTGTTATATGTGTTTAATATTGGTGATTTGGTTGAGTTTTACATTATTGGGCTTAATTGGTCTTAATTGCTAAACATTATTAATTTTCGGATTTTTCACTCATCTTGACCTTGTTGCCTTGTGCTGAGCATAACTGGAGCTACATATATCGGATTTTGGTGATCTTACTGTCCCTAGAAAGATAAGGAAGAGTCCTAAAATTTCAGTTTTCAAAAGAATTGTCAAATTAGGCCAACATCAAGGCCAAACTGGGTCCCGAATTCTCTGACGCGGATCAGTTCGCAGTCCATGATGTTCCCTCACTTAAATGGGCATAACTTACTCATCTTAAGCCCAATTAATGCATATGATACCTTGTTGGAAAGCTTATTCAGAGGGCCTTAATTTGGGATATGGTTATATTAGGATTAATGAGTATAATTATCTGTTTAGTTCCATACGAGAGAGACAGAAATTAGACAACTTTTACAATCATTGTTTTTGCAAGTTTTGGAATTCTCTTCCCCTCTCTTCTCCCCTTTTTAGTTTTCTGCACTTTGTTGGATGTTTTGTTGTTAAACTTCTCCAATGGTGATGACTATGGAAGGCTAAACCTTTTATCAATCTGATCAGCCGCTGGCTCATCTAGTTTTATGGCTAGTACGACCGTGGTTTTGTGCTAATTATATCTCATTTTCGCCCAAATTAGACTTGATTGTCTTTAAGCAACATTTTGAGTCTCTAAAGTATTTTTAGGTTAATTTAACTGATTTAGAGTTAAATAAAGCACTTACTGCTATTTCATGTTTTCAGGCTAATAAGAAGAGCAAGAAGGAAAGTGTACCTGAAGCAGAGGCTATCACGCCCAGGCCGTGACACTGGTCACGGCCGTGATGGGAAGATCATGAAAAGTCAGAAAGGGTCATGACCTAGCCATGATATACGTCACGGGCGTGATGAGGAAACCCAGGAAGTCAGAATCGATCACGGCCTAGCCGTGATGGAGGTCACGACCGTGACAGGAGAGAAACCAAAAGTCAGAATGCATCACAGCCTGCCCGTGATAGGCAGCACGGCCGTGACAGACCAGAATTTGAACAGGCACCCTTTGGCAAAACCGGTCACGGCCTGGCCGTGACAGCCATGACGGTCGTGACGCGCGGCCCCTATAAAACAGAACGCAGCAGACAGAAAGAAGAGGCCAGTTTTTGGTGTTTTGAACATAGTTTTGAGATTTTCCTTCTGTTTGTAATGTAGAACTAATTCCCCTGGGTTAGTCTACTGTAATTGATTTCCACCACACTTGAGGTTTTGTAATTCCTATTTTGTATGCTTTTCCCTTTTCAATACTATGCTATATATTTCTGTTTGTTTAATTCAGGAGTGTATAGTGTTGTGTTGATTCATTTCGGTGATGTTATGTTCCTATACTTAATCGCGTTTGTTTAATTCGCGTGTGTTCGTTTATGTTCGTTTAGTTCATGAGGGCTTAACCCCGTTTGTTTAATTCGGGAATAGGAACATATATCTGTGGTAGCGATTTCGTTTGTTAATCGTTGCTACAACCGAAAGGGGATTAGAATCTGCTTAGGGCTTGGGAATTTACATGAACCGATGATAGTTGGGAAATCGAGAACAGTAGATTAATCGTTTCTAGCTATTTGTTAATCTCTTAATTTGCTCTGTTTTATTGCTCTTTTATTGCTTTGTTTCCTTAATTGCATCCAAATCAACCCCCCCCAAACTGCTTTTTGTGGTAAATAACACTTCAAGAGTCCTTGTGAGATGACATCCGAGTTGTCGCCCTAAACTACAGTTTTATAAACCCGCTCGTTCTTTTTGGCGCGTGCGCGACAGCGCGATCAAAATTTGGCACCGTTGCCGGGGACTCTTGTTTGTTATTTTCGTTTCTTATTTTATTTATTTTATTTTCTGTTTTTCTCTTTTATTTTCATTTTTTTTTGAATTAGTCTGGCTACTAGGTCTAATTGCCCTGAGTTGTGTGATTTTGATCCTGAAATTGAAAGAACACTGCACACACGCCGAAGAGCACTTCGGGCTAGTACTAGTGGTGATTCTAATTCTGAAACTGTTTTTGACAATATGGGTGACCAAAGGACATTAAGACAGCTTGCTGCCCCTGATGTAAATTACAATGGATTGTGTATTTCATATCCCGGTACGGATATTCCTTTTGAATTAAAATCTGGTTTCATTCACTTGTTGCCAAAGTTTAATGGTCTTGCAGGTGAGGATCCACACAAGCACTTGAAGGAATTCCAGGTTGTTTGCTCCACAACCTCGAGATCAGAGGGAGTAACTGAGGATAGCATCAAGCTGAAAGCTTTTCCGTTCTCACTCCAGGGAGCTGCAAAGGATTGGCTGTTATATCTTGAGCCAAACTCTATCACCACCTGGAATGATTTGAAGAAGCTCTTCTTAGAAAAATATTTTCCTGCGTCCAGAGCCGCATCAATCAGGAAGGAAATATGTGGCATCATACAAGGAAATGAGTCATTGGCTGAATATTGGGAGAGATTCAAGCAGTTGGTATCCAGTTGCCCCCAGCATCAGATTTCTGAACAGCTTCTTATCCATTACTTTTATGAACGGTTACTGCCGATGGATAGGAATATTTTGGATGCTGCTAGTGGGGGAGCACTTGTTGATAAAACCCCAGCTGCTGCCAAGCAACTAATTGAAAATATGTCACTGAATTCCCAGCAGTTTACAACCAGAAGAAATTCTGTTGAGACAAGAGGTGTGCATGAGATCCATAGCTCTTCGTCCAACCAGGCCCTTGAGAATAGAATGGATGAGCTCACTTCTTTGGTAAAGCAATTGGCAATGGATAGGGTTCAGTCGGCATGGTTGTGTGGCATGTGCAGTTCTCCTGAGCACCCAATTGATGCATGCCCCATTCTGAGAGAAGGGTCAGCTACTGAATTGCCTCAGGTTTATGCAGTCCATCCTTATAATCAGGGCAACAGTCCGAACCGGTACAACATTCCAGAACTCTCCACAAATAGGTACCATCCCAGTTGGAGGAATCATCCTAACCTTCGGTATGGGAACTCATCCCAACAACAACCGATGGCAGCACCTCAAAATCCTCCTCAAGTGACCACTTCTGCACCTTCTGGACCTTCCCTAGAGGACATGTTCAAACAAATGACTTCACAAATGACTGCCTAAAATCTCCAATTGCAGCAGCAGATTGGACAGTTCCAGGCCTCACAGGCACAGTTTCAGCAGCGAACAGATGCTAGCATTCACAATTTGCAGACGCAATTTGGTCAAACTCAGCAGCGAACGGATGCTAGCATTCAAAATCTAGAGACACAGGTTGGACAGCTTGCCACATCCATAAACAGCATACAGCAAGCTCAAAGGACAACCCAGCTGCCGGCACAAACAGTGATGAATCCCAATGTCTCCAATTCCAATGTAAGTGCCATTTCTCTGAGATCTGGAAAAGTTGTCGAGGGAGCCTCTGGAAAAGATAAGGAACCCGTTGAGGTAACTCCTGAGCCTACAGTTGATGTTGAAGCTGAGAAGGTATACATACCACCAATCCCCTTCCCACACAGAGTTCAGGAAAACAAGAAGATTGGTGGTGAAGACAAGGAGAAGGAAATTCTTGATGTGTTCAGAAAGGTGGCTGTAAATATTCCCCTTCTAGATGTGATCAAGCAGGTGCCTAAGTATGCAAAATTTCTGAAGGATCTATGCACCAACAAGAGGAAGTTGAAGAGTAATGAGAGAGTTGATTTGGGAAGGAATGTTTCAGCTCTTATCCAGTCTAAGCCTGCACCAGAAAGAGTTGCTGTTTTAGCACCTACTCAGGCACTACCACAGAAGTGCAAGGATCCAGGCACTTTTACTATTCCATGCACTATTGGGGACAGAAAATTTGAAAATTGCATGCTGGATTTGGGAGCCTCAATAAATGTCATGCCCACTTCTATTTTTAATAACCTTGATCTTGGTCCCTTGCAGTACACAGGTATCACCATCCAGTTGGCCAACAGGACCAGTGCCCGCCCCATGGGAATGGTAGAAGATGTGCTGGTACAAGTTGATGAGCTGATTTTCCCTGCTGACTTCTACATCCTAGACATGGCAGGAGAGACACATTCCAGTAGATCACCAATAATCTTGGGCAGACCATTCATGAAGACAACCAAGACTAAGATTGATGTTAATGATGGGACCATGTCTATGGAGTTTGGTGATGCTGTGGCAAGGTTTAACATCTTTGATGCTGTGAAACAACCATTGGAAGAGCACTCCGTTTTCCACATAGAGCTGCTTTCTGGGATTATTGATGACACCCATGAGGACCTTGTTCTTGATTTTCCATTTATTTCTGACTTTGATGATATTTCTTCATGTCCTGATTGTACTAACACTAACCATTGTGTGGTGTGTGCTGAGATTGCTGCATGTTTAGCAGGTGATGGATTTGTCAGTGCAGTGAATGAGGAACATGCAGAAGATGAAGCAGCGCCGGAGACCCTCCCTACCTATCTGCCACCTCCCCCTGCGAAACCACCAGAGGGACTGGATTTTGCACCATGGCCGGTCCAAGGGGTTGAACCCCAATTTTATTGGGAGGACTTTGTTGAGAAAGCGGTCATCTTTGCACAACGAGGAAGTGATGGGTCCGCCACATTGGGAAAGGTCACCATAATTGCCAAGTGCTCACTCATATATCAAGGCTGCAAGTTATAGGACCATGGAATGAACTCTATCTCTTTGACCTTATGCTACAAGCAATGGGATCCAGGCGGGAGCACCTACACTGCCACCTGATCAGGGAGTACCCTTTCCTTTCCCTCATTTGATTTTATAGTTATGTTGTTCATTGGGGACAATGTGTGTTTTAAGTGTGGGGGAGGGAACTAGTTATAGTTTTGTTTTGTCTTGTTTTTTTCTTTTAGCTCTTGAATAAATTGTGTTAGTCTTGAGTCAGCAAGTTTACTGGATTTTGATTGATTTTGCACAGATTGATTGCATGATTTATGTGATGATTCCCCCTAGGTTGAAAAAAAAAGAATTTGAAAACTGAACTTTGAGATTTTGTTATGATGGCATGATTTATGATAAGTTTGGGGTGAAGGGAAGCACACACTAGGGATAGAATCTCTGTCAAACAATTTGCATGAATGTCCAGGTGAGGTTTTGAGCCTCCAACATGTTTTTGACTATGAGAATCACTTTTGGATTGCACTTTCCTGAATTTGCTCGAGTCTTTTTATGGTTTGCATGTTTATGTGTTTGCTTCAAGTGATTTAGGCATTTTCTTTGTAAATAACTACTTAGCCTAAAATAACCGTCCCTAATGCATGTTCCTTAGTTAGCCCCATTGAGCCTGATTAGCCTGTTATTCTTGATAACCTCATGTTACAAGCCAAAAATCTGGAAAAACCATGTTAACCCGATCTTAGGATTAGGAGAGCATGGAATCTTAGCAAGAGAATGGTTGCAAGAAACTAAGTTTGGGGTGGCTACAAGAATATGATGTGTTGTTTGGGATTGAGAAAAAGAAAAAAATATATAATAAAAAGGTTGGAACCAAAGGCAAGAAGAAAAAAAAAGAAAAAAAAATAAAAAAAAAGAATGAAAAAAAAGAGAAATAAAAAGTGCAAAAATGTCAAAAAGGCTATTTGAAGGAAAAGGCTGTAGTCACCCAAGGCAAAAAGGAAAATGGAAAAAGGAACTTGAGTGGAATTTCAATGTTTGAAGTGTTTCATGCTCTCTTAGTTCCTAGGGTCTTCAGCCTAGTTCCTTTGTATATCCTACCCTTAGCCAGGCCCCATTACAACCATAAAAGACCTGCTGATGTTGCATGCATGTTTTCTGTGGGAATCATTTGGAGATGAAAATCAAATTTATGGGAAGTGTTCTTGAAAGGTGAATTGAGTGAAATGTTGATTGCCTGACAAAAATTGAGCGTTTGAGTGAAACACTATATGCCCTTGTGAGGAAGGCAGTTGTTTGAATTTGGTGATCTCCCTCTTGTGTGTAGCTTGGATCCCCTGCTTAGATTAATGATTGTTTGAATGATGAATTTCTTAAATGTTCAGAATAATGAATGTGGGGATTATATTGTTGAAAGGGGGGAAACATTGAAGAAAATTGTTTTGTTGGAATTGCTTGAAATTTGTGCGAAAGTCGATCGAACCTTTAAGCTTGCCATGTCTTGAGTCTTTTTGAGTTCTTGAGTTTTAGTTTGCTTGGGGACAAGCAAAGTTTAAGTTTGGGATATTTTGATCAGCCGATGGCTCATCTAGTTTTATGGCTAGTACGACCGTGGTTTTGTGCTAATTATATCTCATTTTCGCCCAAATTAGACTTGATTGTCTTTAAGCAACATTTTGAGTCTCTAAAGTATTTTTAGGTTAATTTAGCTGATTTAGAGTTAAATAAAACACTTTCTGCTATTTCATGTTTTCAGGCTAATAAGAAGAGCAAGAAGGAAAGTGTACTTGAAGCAGAGGCTATCACGCCCAGGCCGTGACACTGGTCACGGCCGTGATAGGAAGATCATGAAAAGTCAGAAAGGGTCACGGCCTAGCCGTGAAATACGTCACGGGCATGATGAGGAAACCCAGGAAGTCAGAATCGATCACGGCCTAGCCGTGATGGAGGTCACGACCGTGACAGGAGAGAAACCAAAAGTTAGAATGCATCACGGCCTGCCCGTGATAGGCAGCACGACCGTGACAGACCAGAATTTGAACAGGCACCCTTTGGCAGAACCGGTCACGGCCTGGCCGTGACAGCCATCACGGCCGTGACGCGCGGCCCCTATAAAACAGAACGCAACAGACAGAAAGAAGAGGCCAGTTTTTGGTGTTTTGAACATAGTTTTGAGATTTTGCTTCTGTTTGTAATGGAGAACTAATTCCCCTGGATTAGTCTACTGTAATTGATTTCCACCACACTTGAGGTTTTGTAATTCCTATTTTGTATGCTTTTCCCTTTTCAATACTATGCTATATATTTCTGTTTATTTAATTCAGGAGTGTATAGTGTTGTGTTGATTCATTTCGATGATGTTATGTTCCTATACTAAATCGTGTTTGTTTAATTCGCGTGTGTTCGTTCATGTTCGTTTAGTTCATGAGGGCTTAACCCCGTTTGTTTAATTCGGGAATAGGAACATATATCTGTGGTAGCGATTTCGTTTGTTAATCGTTGCTACAACCGAAAGGGGATTAGAATCTACTTAGGGCTTGGGAATTTACATGAACCGATGATAGTTGAATAATCGAGAACAGTAGATTAATCGTTTCTAGCTATTTGTTAATCTCTTAATTTGCTCTGTTTTTGCTTTGTTTCCTTAATTGCATCCAAATCAACCCCCCCAAAAAAAAACTGCTTTTTGTGGTAAATAACACTTCAAGAGTCCTTGTGAGACGACATCCGAGTTGTCGCCCTAAACTACAGTTTTATAAACCCGCTCGTTCTTTTTGGCGCGTGCGCGACAGCGCGATCACAATCCTAGACATTCAAGTAATTTGGTTTGAATTCCGAGTTCCTTACTTTAAATTGTTTTTCAATTACTTCTTCTTCTCTTCTTTTCTTTCAATTATGATTTGTGTTGTGAGTGTGATTACGCTTGATCTATGTCTGATTAGATGTAGATTCAGTTTTCATGATTGAATTGGAATTAGGAATTAGGATTGATTAATCAAAAAATTTAATAGAGATTAGGGAACTGATTGATAACCTAGGTTAATTGAATTTGTACATAAATCAACATTTTTAGGGATTGCGATTGTGACTCAAATTTTGTTGTTTAAACCCTACATGATCATGTAGTAGATTTCAAATTAACAGAGGAGGAGGGCAAACAAATTTATATCTTTTGGAACAATGACGAATTCTACCAAAGAACTTGACGTCTTAGATTGATGTTTTTAATTAATTGGATTTCTTTTTAATTGCAATTTGTTTTCTCCCAACGAATTTTGAAAACCCCTTTTCTCTAACATTCTTGATTGGCTAATAATTTTAAAGATCCTCGTAATACGACCAAGGTTGTTTTGCCTTGTACTACAGTTTTTAATTACTATATTAATTTGACCCGTGTACGCCCACGGATCAGTGGCATGAAGCGTTAGCCGAAGTACTATGGGCATAAAGGAACTCTAAGTCTACCGCAACAGGGTTTACCCCTTATTGACTGACTTATGGTCAAGAGGCAGTGTTACCATTGGAAATTAATGTGAAATCTCTAAGGGTAGCTAAACAGCATTGCTTGACAATGGATGAGTACCAACAAGCTATGTTCATGGAGTTGGAATCAGTTGATGAGGATAAGTTAACGGCCTTAGAAAATATTCAAAAGAATAAGGAAAAAGTGGCCAGAGCTTACAATAAGCATGTCAAGATTAAACGGTTTGTCGAGGGGGACTTAGTTTGGAAAACCATTTTACCAATTGGAATTAAAGATTCTAAGTTAGGGAAATGGTCACCAAATTGGGAAGGACCATATATAGTTATTCAAGTTATGATTAATGGGGCTTATCAGCTGGTAAACATGTATGGTGAGGAAATGGCAAGAAGCATAAATGGCAAGTACTTGAAAAGCTATTACCCGTTAGTCTAGGATGAATAATTCAAAAGATTTTTTGTTCAAAAGATAACGGCTACAAGCCAGTCACCTAGATGATTAATTAAAGTTAAAAAGAAACTAAGATCCTAAGGTTGTTACTCGCCAGAAAAAGGAGCAGCAGTTGTAGTCGGAGGAGGAGGAACGTTATCAGTTGGGAGGACGGTTGAGGCGGGTTGGCTTTCTGGAGCAATAGCAGCAGCAACAACAGTAGTGGAGAGATCTTCGTTACGCTCGAGCTCGGGGGCAAGGGAGGCATCCTTTTCAGACTGAGTAATTCTTGTCTCAAACGAAGAGGAAGCCTCACCTTTCTTCAAATCGGCTAACAATCCCCTTAGTCCAAGCCAGGACTCGTTAGCCGAGCGAAGCCCTTGTTCACCTATGAGCAGGTCTTTCTCCAAAGCTTCCTTTTGCTGCAGCAGAGTGGTTGTTTCCTTGTCTAGAGCAGAAGATTGGTGATAAAGCTGGAGCCTGACCTTAGAGCTAGCAGCAATTTTGTTAGTGACAGTGCCTAGCTTGGGCTCAAGGTCCGCTATTTCTGCTTGAATCTTAGCAAAATCTGCTCTTAACTCTGTTAGCTGAGTGGACGTTTGAAGCTGGATAGCCAGGTCTTGTTGGCGTTCTATCTCTACTTCATTAAAAGCTTGCTGGAATTGAGCTTTTGCCTTTGAAGGTCAGCTAGCCTGGTTAGATCTCTTTTAGCAGCTGATTTACGTGCCGAGCAAACCTTGAAATTAAAGGAGATATCCTCGACTTGTATGGCCATCTGGTTGAAAGCGGCTTGTTGCTGGGGAGTAATATTGGTTACTCTAGCTAGCTTTAGGAGAGAGAGACGAAGTTCATAAATTATTTTGGGGTCCATGGGGATGTCTTGGTTTAGAATATCTTCAACAAGATGCAGGTGTTGATCTGCAGGTGCCACGACAGCTTGAGGAAGGGGTGAAGAATGTTGTTTTGGCTTCAATGACTCAAGAGGGGGGGGGGGGGGGGTTAATTTAGTTTTCAAAAAATATTTCCCTCTTAAAAGTTTTTCACAAAAGCTTTATAAATCAGAGTTGCGGATTAGTGTTCTCAGGAACTTTTTATAAAATTGATGAAGGGTTTTTACAAAATCTTGAATAGAAGGTAATGAGGATAAGAAAGATTAATAACGAATAGGTTCAGGTTCAATAACTCAGTAATAACAAAATACAGTTTATGCAGATCAAGAACATAAATTATATTTGAACTTTAACGTCAAAATCGCAGGTTCTTGAACATAAACAAAAAGTAAGGAGTTTGAGTTTAGAGATACCACACAACCAGATTTATCCTGGTTTAGTCACCTCCACTGTGACCTACATCCAGTCCCCACTCCACCTGTGGGATTTCACACACTGTGTACAAGCTTTGCCAGGTAGCTTGAAAAACCTTCACACCACAGAGCACTCCTTCACCTCGAGATACCACACTCTTGTGAAGAGCCTCAATGTTCAACCATAGGGATACCTCACCGTAATCACTAAGAGAGACTCCCTCTCTCTTTACAATCAAAAAGTAAAACAAAAATTGATTCCCAACTCTCAATAGTCGGATAAACAAATTGAAGCACTTTGAGTATTGAAAAACTCTTTTCATAATAAGCTCGAGGAAGATGATGAATGACTTTCACAATTGATTTCTTAAATTGATTTCGTAAAACTGTGATATGTTATGATATTCGTATATATTGTAAAAGTGTTCATTTGATCCCTCTTTATATAGAAAACAAGTTATAGTCGTTGGGATCAATCAAAATAGATTTGGATCTGATTTAACAGAATCTATTTTCTTGATTCTGGTTCTTGAAATAAGATTCTGATAGTTCTTGTTGAATTCGCGTCCATAAAATAACGAGTCCATTTGGAAAAATAGCCGCACTCATTTTGAAAAATAACCATGTCCATTTGCCACGTCAGCAGACGGGAGTACTAACACAAAGTAATTGGACGTGCTCCAACTAGTAGATGAGTGCTTGTATTACTTTAGTAGACGTGAGCTTCTGTCACTTTAGTGGACGTGAGCTTCTTTCACTTTAGTAGACGAGAGCTTCTGTCACTTTAGTAGAAGTGAGTTTCTGTCACTTTAGTGGACGCTAGCTTTTACCAATTTCTTGGACGCCAGCTTTTACCACTTTCTTGGATGCCAGCTTCTACCATTTTCTTGGACACCAACTTTTACCACTTTTTTGGACGCCAGCTTTTACCAGTTTCTTGGACGAGCACTTATATTATTACAGTGTTGGACGGGCGCTTATATTATTACAGTGTTGGACGAGTGCTTCTGAAATCTTATTTGCAAAAATCATTTTCATTAACGAAAACTTATTCCTTTTAATGCAGGTTATGAAAATTGATTTTCTTCATGCATCTTTATTAATTGAGCTATTTGTGAATAAGTGATTTCATCTCTTACAAATCGTTTAAGACTTAACACTAATTTCTTCGTTTAAGCTCTTGTCTTGATGATTCCTTGATCTTCGTCCTTGCTCTTTGATTCCTCCAAGTTCTTCCTTGAATATTCTCCTTTGATTGCTCAATGAACTTGTTGAATATTTCTTGATACCTGTCTTTACAATTTTACACTAAAACACTTGCAGACACATTAAGTTGTATTTGTCATATATCAAAATATCTAAGTCATTTAGTCTAACAAAGAAAAGTAGGATGCATGGACTTCATCCGGCATGGACTCGGGAACAGCCGAAGCTTCAGTAGCAGGAATGAAGGGAGAAACAGGTTCCTAAAAGAGAAGATGTTAATAATAAAAAATTATGTTGGAGAGTAGATGAGAAAACAAGGATTACTTGGAAAAATTCTCCTATGATAGGAGAAGTTTGTGGAGAAGGAATTGTAGTAGAGGCTTGCTGTTGCAAATTATCGGCATGAGAGGTTCGAGCCGAGTAATTGGCAATCGAAGAGGTCATAGGGGTAGTATGCGCAGAAGGAGATTTCGAGGATTTGGCGGCTTGAGATGTTTTAACCGAAGAAGTAATATCTTGAGATTCATCGGCAAGCTGCAAGTACACACAAGAGTTAGCTGAATAAAATCATGAAGAATAGCAGACGAAGAGGGGGTAAAATGAGGAATAAGGATGCTTCGAATCTCAGTCCTCCTTCAAATTTCTCACACTTCCAGCTTTCATCAGGTTGGGCTTGAAAGAAGTGGAAATATTTAGTAAGCGACTCATATTTTGTTGCATATTCCCCAATTGATAGATCCCTTTGTTGTAGATGCATGAATTCTTGTTCTTTTTCAACTCTGGCACTTAAAGGGAAATACTTGTCAAGAAAGACATTTCGGAACACCTCCCAAGTAATTTCATGTTGATCAGCAACCAACAGCTGTCTGGTGCCCTTCCACCAGTACTCAGCATCTCCCAAAAGTAAGAAAGTAGCATAGGAAACTTTAACTCCTTCTGGGGTATGAATCAATTCAAAGATCTTCTCAAGTTCTTGTATCCACAAATCTGCTTTCTCAGGGTCAGTCTCTCCATGGAACTGTGGCAGATTCTGACGGCTAAAAGCAGTCAGACCTCTTCCTTCCGCAGCTTGCTCAGTACGAAGTTGTTCTTGTTGAGTTTGTGCAGCCATCGCAGCTGCTTGGAGGGCAATAGCAGCATCAACATCAGTCATCGCTTGAGCTGCAAAATCATTCTCACCGTCACCTTCATAATACTCTTCTTAATCACCATGATTCTCTGCTCGACCACCTCTACGGCCCCTTCCACGTCCGCGACCACATCCACGTCCACCTTCTATTTCCATGACTGACCTACAAGACATAATTGATTAAACCACAACCCGAAACCGAAACGCATACTCATGTAACGACATACATTACTTCTAAGAAGTAATTCAAGTAATTCTTGTTGTTTTGGCTTCAACGACTCGAGAGGGGGGGGGGGGGGTGAATTGAGTTTTCTTAAAATATTTCCCTCTTAGAGAGATTTCACAAAACTTTTCAAATCAGGGTTGCGGATTTGTGGCATTAGGATATTTTACAAAATCAATGAAGGGTTTATAAAAAATCTTGAATAGAAAGATGATAAGGATAAGAAAGATTAATTTAGAATAGGTTCGGGTTCAAAACTCAGTAATAACAAAATACAGTTTATGCCGATCAAGAACAGAAATTATATTGAACTTTAAATATCAAAGATCACAGGTTCTTGAACATAAACAGAAAGTAAAAGAGTTTGAGTTTAGAGATACCACACAACCAGATTTATCCTGGTTCAGTTACCAACACTGTGACCTACATCTAGTCCCCACTCCACCTGTGGGATTTCACACACTAACACACAAGCTTTGCTAGGTAGCTTGAAAAACCTTTACACCACAGAGCACTCCTTCACCTCGAGATACAACACTCTTGTGAAGAGCCTCAATGTTCTTCCTTAGGGATACCTCACCCTAAATACTAATAGAGACTCCCTCTCTCTTTACAATCGAAAAGTAAAACAAAAATTGATTCCTAACTCTCAATAGTCAGATAAACGAATTGAAGCACTTATGAGAACGAAACACTCTTTTCACAATAAGCTCAAGAAAGAAGATAAATGTTTTTCACAATTGATTTTTCAAATTGATTTTGTGTAATTGCTTTCTATTGTTATTCTTGTTGAAAGTGTTCCTTTGATCCCTATTTATATAGAAAACAAGTTATAGTCGTTGGGATCAATCAAAACAGATTTGAATCTGATTTAACAGAATATGTTTTCTTGATTCTGGTTCTTGACATAAGATTCTATATTTGCTCTTATAGCATTCACGTCCATCTTGTAAATAAGTGCGTCCATCTAGACATTTTGAAATTAAGATCTTACATCGGAAGAGCTAGTAGACGAACTCCATATGCCATGTCATTGGACGGAGCTTCTCATTAAGAACTTAGCAAGTCCAAAGGCTTGAGTGGACGAGCGCTTCTGTCACTTTAGTGGACGAGCACTTTTGTCACTTTAGTAGACGAGCGCTTGTATCACTTTAGTGGACAAGCGCTTCTGTTACTTCAGTGGACAAGCGCTTGTATCACTTTAGTGGACGAGCGCTTCTGTCACTTTAGTGTTGGACGGGCGCTTCTATTACTTCAGTTTTGGACGAGCGCTTCGATTCAAAAAATATTATTTCCAAAAATCATTTTCATTAACGAAAAACTTATTCCTTTTAATGCAGGTTACGAAAATTGATTTTCTTTCATATATCTTTTCAAATGAGCTATTTGTGAATAAGAGATTTCATCTCTTACAAATCATCTAAGACTTAAATCTAATTTCTCCTTTAAGCTCTTGTCTTGATGATTCCTTGATCTTTGTCTTTGCTCTTTGATTCCTTCAAGTTCTTCCTTGAATATTCTCCTTTAATTGCTCACTGAACTTATTGATTACTTCTTGATACCCGTCTTTGCAACTTAACACTAAAACACTTGCATACACATTAAGTTGTATTTGTCATATATCAAAATCTCTAAGTCATTGAGTCTAACAATCTCCCTTTTTTTGATTATGACAAATCTTTTAACAAATTATAAGATCAGAGTATAAGTGTAGCAGAAGCCAAGTGTTTTTGACAGATTTATATCATGGTATCAGAGCAGTCAGAGCAGAAGTATATCAGAGCAAAAATAAATATTATCATAGTAGAATTTGATTTACACCCTATTAATCATGTAAGCTTATAAAACAGAATTTGATTTACTCCCCATTAATCATGTAAGCTTTTAAGCTCCCCCTCAACATATGCATGTATAATTCGTTATTATCCATTTTCTCTATATCATACTTTTTTTCCATGTATAATTTGTTATTATCCGCTTTCTCTATATCGTACTTTTCCTCCCCCTTTTGGCATTATAAAAAAGGTAAAGAAAAGAAACATTCGAAGCAATAGAGAAGGTAAGCATTTAAACATTCAAACATAGCATATAAATTTGTTCATGATAGAGGGATAGAGATAGGGAAATGAAAGTCCACTCCTGGGTTATCTTTGAGTTTATCAGACTAAAAAACACAGGGGATCCATTCCTGATCAAATCTATTTCTTCTGAAACTCTCTTGTAATCATTCATTGATATTCCAAATCAAATCATACAAGAATCATAGCATATTTACACAAAGATACAGTCATATAAACAGTTTCTTTAGAGATTAGATATAGGATTGATCGATTATGCCCAATTCTCTTCTAATGAAAAAGAAGCTTTCCTTGTTCAAGGGCTTGGTAAAAATACCAGCAAGTTGTTTAGTTGTATCAACATATTCAATCTCAATTTCTCTACTTTGTATATGATCTCTAATGAAATGATGTTTGATTTCTATGTGTTTAGTTCTAGAGTGCATTATGGGATTCTTAGTTAGGTTAATTGCACTTGTATTATCATATCTAATAGGAACTTGGTCTAGTTGCACACCATAATCAACTAATTGTTGTTTCATCCATAAAACATGTGCACAACAGCTATCACCTGCTACATATTCAGCCTCTGCAGTGGATAAAGCCACATTAGATTGTTTCTTACGGAACCATGATACTAGTGAGTTTTCTAGTAAATGGCAAGTTCCACTAGTACTCGTTCTATCTAGTTTACATCCAGCAAAATCAGAGTCTGAATAGCTAATTAAAGTACATGTAGCTCCCTTGTGATACCATAATCCCATGTCTTTTGTTCCTAACATATATTTAGTTACCCTTTTAACTGCTGTTAAGTGTGATTTTTTTGGATTTACTTGATACCTAGCACACATACATACACTAAACATGATATCTGGCCTACTAGCAGTAAGATAAAGTAGTGAGCCTATCATACATCTGAATTTAGAAACATCAACAGGTTTACCTTGCTCATCCTTGTCCAGATAACAGGAGGTACTCATTGGAGTAGCCACCTCCTTAGCATTTTCCATGCCAAACTTCTTGATCAACTCATTACAGTACTTGGTTTGGCTAACAAAGATTCCATTATTTTCAGTTTGCTTTATTTGAAGTCCAAGGAAAAAGTTCAGCTCACCCATCATTGGCATTAAAAACTCACTCTCCATAAGACTTGCAAACTCATTGCACAAATGATCATTAGTGGCACCAAAAATTATATCATCCACATATATTTGTACAAGTAAAATGTTGTGTGCCTTTTTCTTAGTGAACAAAATTGTGTCAACTTTACCTCTTTTAAATCCCTTTTCAATGAGAAAATTACTTAACCTTTCATACCAAGCTCTAAGAGCTTGCTTTAAGGCATATAATGCTTTAGACAGTTTATAAACATGGTTAGGCAATTCATTATTCTAAAAACTAGGTTTTTGACCAACATACACTTCCTCTTGTATAAATCCATTTAAGAAAGCACTCTCAACATCCATTTGATACAATTTAAATCCCATTATGCAAGCATAAGCAAGTAGCATTCTTATAGCTTCTAATCTTGCTACTGGTGCATATGTTTCATCATAATCTATGCCTTCTTCTTGGTTATACCCTTTGGCTACCAATCTAACCTTGTTTCTTACAATTATACCATTTTCATCTAGTTTATTCCTAAAAACCCATTTTGTACATATTACTTTACAGTTCTTGGGTTTAGGCACTAGTTTCCAAACATGGTTTCTTTCAAACTGGTTTAACTCATCTTGCATAACCATCATCCAATGTTCATCAATTATAGCATCATCTAAGTT
Source organism: Sophora flavescens (assembly GCA_030762895.1). Lineage (NCBI taxonomy): Eukaryota > Viridiplantae > Streptophyta > Magnoliopsida > Fabales > Fabaceae > Sophora > Sophora flavescens. Next base: position 28,834,393 of record CM061065.1, on the reverse strand, counting down.
CTTAGGTTCTGCTTGAGACACAAATGCCATATGATTATTCCAAGATTGATCAAATAACTTTAATAGAACAATGTTGACATACTATACAATGATATATAAGTCAACACAAAGATTCACAATCATACATTGATAATGATAATTGGAAAACATATTCAATCAATATTCTTTCTTTATTGTTACCCATTTTGTGTTTGGTGAAGGTTCTTTGTCATGATTCCAATTTTTGCTCTTGACCTTCCACCACACCTATAAAACAGAATCTCATGTTTGTGTTGTAGGTACCCAAATATGTTTGGGTCCTTTTGAGTTAGTTGCAGCAATAGTTCTTTTAGGAACCCATATATACTTAGATTTATTGTATGCTGATTTTCTGTATTGACATGTAGAAGCTATGTGAGCTTTTCTAGTACAAAAAATGCATTTAACAAATGGTGTGTTTGATGTCTTAGGTGCAGCTAAAAATTTCTTGAAAGATTTCTCATGTATCTTAGGTTTATAGCCTATTCCAACCTTATCATAAACACATTTTTGCTGTCCTAACAATGCATCCAAGTTATCTCTACCATTTTTGAATCTTGCTAGGTCATTTTTCAGTTTTTCAACCTCTTTAGTCAATGTACAACACTTAGGACAATTAGAGAGATCACCATTCGAATGATTTATATGTTTCTCCAGCTTAGGACAATTATCACATATAGGTGGTTCCAAAATAGTAGCCAATCTTTCTTTTACAGTACAATTTTCTGTTTTTAATTCATCTAGCTCTTTGTTTAAAACAGAAGTTTTCTCCTCTAGGCATGTGATGGTTTTCTTAGACTTAGTTAGCAATCTAGCAAGTCTAACGGATTCTTTATGAAGTTCTTCAAAAGCATTTTGCAATTCATCATAAGAAGGTTGATAACTAGAACTTACTTCACTTTCTGAATCACTATAGTTGCTGGCCATCAAACACATGTTTGCCTCCTTAGATTCATATTCGTCAGTGGATTCTAGATCATTATCATCCCAAGCAATGTAGGCCCTTCTTGGCTTTCTTCACTTCTTGTCCTTTGAGTCAAACTTTTCAGTTTTGTCCTTCTATCGCAGCTTTGGACAGTCAAGCTTCATGTGGCCAATCTTTCCATGTTCATAGCATATGATGTAGTTGGAAGAGTAGTCACCTTTCTGAAATTTCTTTTAGGAAAAGTGGATGGCTTTCTTTTGAAGTTTCCTTTCTTCTTTAGGAAGTTCTTGAATTTTCTAACTAGCATTCCCATCTCTTCTTCAGATTCTGCCTCTTGTGTTGAATCATCATCATCACTGTCTTCTACTTCTTTGTCTTGTGATTTCAAATCCAACTCCTTCTTTCTTTTATCAGTTTCTTCACTCTCATTCAGTCTGTTCAACTCCAATTCATGTTCTTGCAATTTTCCAAACAATGTGGCAATGGTCATTGATGAGAGGCCTTTGGATTCTAAGATTGCAGTGACTTTAGGTTTCCATTCCCTGCTCAAGCATCTCATTACTTTGTTAATTTGATCCTCATTTGATATAACTTTTCCAAGACCAGCCAATTGATTTACAATGTGTATAAATCTCTTTTGCATTTCAGTCATAGGTTCTCCTCGATTCATTCTGAACAGCTCATACTCATGTGTGAGGGTGTTCATTCTTGCTCTTTTGACGTCTGTGGTTCCTTCATGTGTTACTTGCAATGTATCCCACATCTCCTTTGCTGATTTGCAATTTGAAACCCTGAAAAACTCATCACGGCTTAAAGCAGATGTTATAATATTCTTAGCATGTGCATTATATTGAACTCTTTTCTTATCATCCTCATTCCATTCAGTTTTAGGCTTATTTCTTGGAGCGCCATTAGCATCTATAGTAGAGGGGACAAATGGTCCATTCTCTACTGCATCCCAAATGTCTACGCCTGCTGCCTCAAGAAGATTACCTTTCTTTCCTTCCAATAGATATACTCAGATCCATTGAAGGCAGGAGGGCATGCAAGGGAAGCCCCTTCATTTAACCAGTCATCGGAAGCCATACTCTTATAGCTGTTAAGCCAAACTTCAGAGTTTAGCTCTAATGCCAATTGTTGTTTTGGCTTTAGCGACTCAAGAGGGGGGTGAATTGAGTTTTCTTAAAATATTTTCCTCTTAAAAAATTTTCACAAAACTTTTCAAATCAGAGTTGCGGATTTGTGGTCTCAGGATCTTTTACAAAATCAATGAAGGGTTTATATAAAATCTTGAATTGAAAGATGATGAGGATAAGAAAGATTAATTCAGAATAGGTTCGGGTTCAAAACTTAGTAATAACAAAATACAGTTTATGTCGTTCAAGAACAGAAATTATATTGAACTTTAAACATCAAAGATCACAGGTTCTTGAACATAAACAAAGCAAAAGAGTTTGAGTTTGGAGATACCATACAACCAGATTTATCCTGGTTCAGTCACCACCACTGTGACCTACATCCAGTCCCCACTCCACCTGTGTGATTTCACACACTAACACACAAGCTTTGCCAGGTAGCTTGAAAAACCTTTACACCACAGAGCACTCATTCACCTCGAGATACCACACTCTTGTGAAGAGCTTCAATGTTCTTCCTTAGGGATACCTCACCCTAATCACTCAGAGAGACTCCCTCTCTCTTTATAATCAAAAAGTAAAACAAAAATTGATTCCTAACTCTCAATAGTCAGGTAAACAAATTGAAGCACTTATGAGAATGAAACAATCTTTTCACAATAAGCGCAAGAAAGAAGATGAATGATTTTCACAATTGATTTTTCAAATTGATTTCGTGTAAGTTTTTTCTACTGTTATTCTTGTTGAAAGTGTTCCTTTGATCCCTCTTTATATAGAAAACAAGTTATAGTCATTGGGATCAATCAAAACAGATTTGGATCTCATTTAATAGAATATGTTTTCTTGATTCTGGTTCTTGCCATAAGATTCTATATTTGCACTTATAGCATTTGCGTCCATCTTGAAAATAAGCGCGTCCATCTACCCATTTTGAAATTAAGATCTGATGGGGCGTGAATCCACAAGTGTACGACTTTGTCGTCAAGTAATAAAAAGATCGATCCCACAGGGACCGTGATCTCAAATAACAATTAATTATTAAATCAATTAAACTAGACTATAAAAAGATAAAGATTTGGAAAAGATTTGATTTTTTAAAAGATTAACTAACAAATCAAATATCTAAAACGTAATCAAACAAAATAGGAAAGTAAATCAAATCTGAGATTTCAAAATATCAAAAGAAATTCCCAGGAATTGGGTTACCAACAAGACTGCTCATGTTACTAAATTGACTACCCCTCTTGTTAATTATCGAAATTTTCTTTGAAGGTGAATTTATCCTAAATAAGTTAATGTTCCCTCTCGGGATACAAGAACCGTTCCCAATTAAACCAACCCCTACTCTCGTGGTAATTGAATTTAAATTGAACCCTTTAAGCTTTGTGACAATTCAGTGAACCCTCGAAGGACCGCTTCTAACTCTCGTGATTTAAGTCCTAAGTTTGATTCCTATAGATCCGATACATAAGTTCACCGCTAGGTTTCTCCTTAGAGTATCTATGACATGCAAATAAGTGCGCACCAGATTCACAAGTAATTCATGCAATATGAATTAAATCGAAAGCGAATTGAAATTAACAAGAAGTAAAACGTCAATTCATAACATAAAACAAATCTTGGGCATAGCCCCAATTCCTAGAAATAAAAAGACTACTCAAGCATTGCCATATTCATATCAAGATTGATTAACAAAAGCATAAAAAGAAAACCTAAGAGAAGAGAAGAAATTGAGAAGAAGAGAAATCCTAATTTTTGCCTAAGGTAGCAGCCCAAGGGATCCTATTTTCGAGCTTAATTGCCTTATTTATAGAGTAGGTTAACTTGAATCCCAAGCAATTACAAAATCATATCAAATCAGCTTTTAAAATTCCAGATATTGCTCGTCACAGCCGTGATGGCTGTCACGGCCAGGCCGTGACAGATTATGTCTTGGAAAAGTTGGCACTGATGGCCTATCACGGCCGTGATGGCCATCACAGCCTGGTCGTGACAGGTTCTGACTTTTTCGTACTTTTCTTCTCAGCCTTGCTCGATCATGGCCGTGATGGCTGTCACGGCTAGGCCGTGATGGGCTCTGTTTGGCTCAGTTTTCTTGCTTTTCAAGCTCCGTCTTCATGCAAGCTCCATCATGGTTGATCTTGAACATTTTAATCCTCAATTCCTGCACAACAACACCACAAAACCGCCTTACCCGTTCCAAGGTAAAAACTAACAAAAATCAAATTAAAAATGCCTAAACTACATGAAAATGCATGCAATATGATAAAGAAATATGAGGTGTAATCACACTCATCAAACTACCCCAAGATTAAGATTTTGCTTGTCCTCAAGCAATAACCTAGGCCAGACAAGATAAACAATCAGAGCATGGGCAACGAACCAAGAACCCGAGTAATAAATCCAAGTGATAGGAACATCCAAATAAGTACCCAAGAGACAATCAATTTCAAGTCCAATTAGGAGCTTAGGTTCCCTAAATTCATACCTCTCACTAATTCGGGCACTCTTCTCACCTCACTCAAGTGTTTAAGGACATTTGACAATTCACTCAATTTCCTCAAGGAAGGTATTCTACCATAAGCTTGACTATTAACCAAATCTCTACTTTATTAATGAAAACACATAAGAATCAAGAGGTCTTTTATTTTGGTAGTAATGGAGCCATGTGATTAATCGTTAGGTGAGGAAATCAAGAAAGGGAAAAATTCAAGAAGGCTAAACAAAATATCAAACAATGCAAAGCATGACAACCTTCTAAAATACCTTTTTGGGCTTTAGATCACTTTTCCACCTTTCTTTCTTTCTTTGTTTTTTTTTTATTTATTTCTCACTTTCTTTTTCTCATCCCCTTCTCCATTTTTTTTATTTTTTTTCAATTTGGAGAATGGGAGATTTCTAAGTTTTTGAACCCACAATTTATTTTTTCAAACTACCTTTCTGCCCTTTTAGCAATACTTTAAAAGGTGTCATACCAAGCATCATTCATCAAAATAAATCAAGGTACCAAGAAAAGCATTTTATTCTATTAGGCTCAAAATTGGGCAACTAAGGGGTAGCAATTAGTCAGTCAAAGCTCAGAAGGCCAGAAAAATACCTAGTGCCTGAATCATTTTCAAATATGCTTTAAAAATTTTTAAGTTTCAAAATGGTTTCAGGTCGAGTTCTAGAGAACACAATCCAAGAGGAATAAAACACTCAATCACAAAGAATGGGGTAAATTTAGTGAGTACCCCTTTTAGGCTCAAAAAAATCTCACATTTAGTAGTTTAAAATCAATGAGAAACACAAATCTAAGGAACCACATGCTAATTATCAACTATCAGAAGATCATCTCAAGTGTTTTTATTTTTAGCCTATCACAAGAATACGAAAATTGGGTTAAAAAATTCACTATCTCAATTCATTTGGCACAAATTTCTCACAATTGGATGCATACTCTAAGCAAGGGGCAATATAATCATGTGATTATGCAAAACTATGGCTATATGAATGCAACATGAAAAATTCAAAAAAAAAAAAAAAGCAAAAATACCCCTACCCTAAGCTTAAAAACTTACATTGTCCCCAATGTAATTAATCAAGTCGGAGAGAGGATAAAAATGGAACAACTCACCGAGGTGGTGGAGGGTGCTGGCTCAAATGCTAGTCATAGAGCTGTTGGAGGACGCGTCACGGGCGTGACATTCATCACGGCCACGCCGTGACCAATTCTGGTGTCAAGCGAGTCCCCAATCACGGGCGTGATAAACATCACGGCTCGGCCGTGATCAATTCGGGTCTATATGAGCTGGCCTCTCACGGCCGTGACTTTCATCACGGCTCGACCGTGATACATTCTGATCTTCTGGGTCATTCTCATCACGCCCGCGAGGGCTATCACGGCTGGGCCGTGTTAAATACTGACTTCCTCCTATTTCACATTACGCCCGTGATGGCTATCACGGCCTAGGCGTGATGCCTTCTGGTTTCCAGCTTCTGGCCCATTGTTGTGACACCGGCAAGTGTACCGGGTCGTCGTAAGTAATAAAACACGGTAAGAGTCTACCGAAGTCGAACACAAGGATTGGGCTACCAATTCGACTAATTTCGCGAGAAGTCCGAAAAGTTGGTTAAGTAGAGAAAGTGGTTGGAGAGAAACTAGGATCACAATTCAAATTAACGAATCAAATAAAATCAAATAAGATATGGTGATGAAATCTGGAATTAAAAGCATCTAAGGTTTCGAATCCAACTACCCAATCATGCAAAGTACCCAAGTGATAATGATCTCCTCCCTAGGTTCAATTTTAATGTCAACGGGACCCCTAAATTCTCCTATATTCACTGTCGTGCTCAATAGGACATATTCGATGATTTGAGTTAATTACTTACTAGGTCTCTTAACCCTAATCTCGAATTCTATTAATTCTTGTTCCCTAAGAGTTGCATCGATCTCCTATTCACTCTCGTGCAACACTCGATCGATGTTCCCAATTCAAGTTCTAAAACGCGAATCGCCGATCGGCCTCAACACGTTTAACTAGTTGATCACGCAAGCATATAACCAACACAATGAAATCAGAATTGGAAAACAATAATTGAATTAAAAGAGAGAGAGAGTTACATCTCATGAATACTATGCCGCCATAGGTGGCTTCATCGATCCCTTAGACAAGGGGATTAGTTCCTCATGTCCGTAATCACGACAAACGTACAATCGGAATTCATCCTAAGAATAAGAACTAAGAGAAGAGAAGGGGAGACGCAGCTCCAGAATAAGGATTCTAATGTATCTCTCAAAAGTTCTGATCCAAAAAGTCCTCCAATCTGTTCTGAACTGTTGTATTTATAAGGAGGCCACGCGTCACGGCCGTGATGGTCATCACGGCCCGGCCGTGACGGCTTCTGTTTCTGACGCTTCTGTAGGATTCAAACCTTCGCGACGCGAAGGGTGTCTCGCGACGCGAGCCTTCTTTTCACGGCCCGTGATGTGAATCACGGCTAAGCCGTGACGGTCTCTGACTTGTATGGGTTTTAGGTCACGGCCGTGATATACATCACGGCTAGACCGTGATGGTCTCTACTTGTGTGGGTTTTAGGTCACGGCCGTGATATACATCACGGCTAGGCCGTGATGGTCTCTGACTTCCAAGTCTTCATTATTCGCGAGGCGAGCATCCTGTTCGCGGGGCGAGACCTCAAAAAGTGCTTTTTCCCATTGCTTCTTGACTTTCCTTGATTCTCAGAGCTTCACTTATTTAACCTGAAACAACAAAAGCAACCACAAGCGTAATTCTATTCAAAATAACCTAAAAACTACACAAAATACACCAAATGAGTCAAAGACTAACTTAGGAACGAAACAAGGCGAATTTGGGCGAAAACGAGAGTGAACTCGACTGATTGGCACGTAAACCACCGTCTTATTAGTTATAAAACTAGATAAGCCAGAGGCTTATCAAACACCCCAAACTTAAACCTTGCTTGTCCCCAAGCAAGCTAAAACTCAAAAATGACTCAAGACTTGGCAAACCTGAAAGATCTAATCAATTTCGCACAAATTTCATGCAACTTTACAAAACAGTTTTTTTTCTTTTTTTCCCCCCCCCCCCCCCCCCTTTCATCAATGTAATCCCCACATTCATCTACTTTAAACAATTGAGAATTTATCATTCATGCCATCATTACTCTAAGTTGAGGCTCAAAGATACACACAAAGGAAGATCACCTATTTCAAACAATTGCCTTCCTCACAAGGGCATTTAGTATTTCACTCATTCGCTCAAGTTTGTCTAGGCTATCAACTTTTCACTCACTTTCACATTCTAAGAGCACTTCCCATGAATTTGATTTTCATCTCAAACATAGTTCCCACGAAAACATGCATGCAACATCAGTAGGTCTTTCAAAGGTTGTAATGGGGCCTGGCTAAGGGTAGGATAATGAAGGATATTTAGGCTTAAGTCCCTAGGAACTAAGAGAGCATGAGCATTTTGACACTTTTTCCACTCAAATTCCTTTTTGCATTTTTCATTTGGGCTCGGGTGACTACATCCTTTTCCTTGCTAATCTTTTTGTTTTGCCCCTTTTCTTTTGGCAATTTTTTTGTTTTCTTCTTTTCTTTTCTTTTCTTTTTGCCTTGGGTCAACCTTTATTTTCTTTTTCTCATCCCAATATGACATATCACCTCGTAGCCACCCCAAACTTAGTTTCTCACAACTCTTTTCTCATTAAGCTTCCATGCTCTCCTAATCCTAAGATTGGGTTAACATGGTTTTTTTTTCAGATTTCGGCTCATAATATAGGGTCATAAAGAAACAATAGGCTAATTAGGCTCAATGTGGCTGACTAGGGAACATGCATGAGGGATGGTTCATTTTAGGCCAAGTAGTTATTTCAAAGAAAATCGCCTAAATCATTTGATGCAACACATAATCATGCAAACCATAAAGAGATTCAAGCAAATTCGGGAAAATGCAACTTAAAAGTGATTTCACACAATCAAAAATAGAGTTGGAGGCTCAAATCCTCACCTGGACATTTTGCAAATTGTTTGACCGAGATACAATTCCTAGTGTGTGCACCCCCTCACCCCAAACTTATCATAAATCAAGCAATCACAATAAATCTCAAAGTTCAATTTTCAATTTTTAAGATCAACTTTTCTATTATTAGAACCTAGGGGGAAATCATCAATGGTCAATATAATTCATGCAATCAATCTATGCTCAATTTAATCAAATTCCAACAAGCTTGCCGACACACTATTCATACATAAACTCTTGATCTTCTCAAATTATTCAAGAGTGACAAACAAAAACAAAACAAAAATAAAAAAGAAAACAAAAGTTAGGAGAGGAGAGGGATACCTAGCTTGGGTTGCCTCCCAAGTAGCGCTTGTTTAACGTCCCGAGCCTGACTCAAGTCACCCCTAAGGGTTAATCCGGAGGAAGATCCTGCTTGCCATGCCATTCCATGGCCCGTTCTTTGTAGGTTTGTGCCCTTTTATATGCTCGCATGCGGTTCCCGGACAGCTCATTTAAGTTCAGGACCTTTCGATAATCAGCACGAACTCTCCACTCCGTGGTGGTCTTTTTTGGGATCAACTTATTGTTTTCATTGACCACCACGGTTGTGCCACCTTTCGACTTCGGTGCTTTATTATCCTTTTTCATACCCTTGTTGTTGAGATTTTCCCTTGCACATTCATCCTCTGGGAGACTCGATAAGGCTTCCATGTCTTTTAACCATTCAAGATAGACCTCATCCCCCGAAGGGCCTTTTTCCTCTCTATCATCATCATGGGATTTTACCAACACTTGAGCACGTGAAGAACCATGGGCTTCTCTAGTTGCCTTTTCCTTGACAGTTGGATCCACCATATCCACTCGATACACTTCCGTCCTCTCTGCAGGGTTCTTCATTGTTTCAAAAAGATTGAAGACTACCTCATCATCTTGCACCCTTAGAGTGAGTTTCTCTTGTCGCACATCTATCAAGGCACCCCCAGTGGCCAAGAAGGGCCTACCCAATATGAGAGGGACCTCGGCGTCTTCATCCATATCAAGCACTACAAAGTCCGCCGGAAATATAAGCTTGTCCACCTTTACTAACAAGTCTTCTACCACCTCATAAGGATATTTTATAGAGCGGTCGGCTAGTTGGAGCGACATCCGTGTATCCTTGAATTCTTTGATCCCCGACCTCTTCATCATAGAGAGGGGCATCAAGTTGATGCTTGCCCCTAGATCACATAATGCCTTCCCTACAGTCATCCCACCAATGGTGCATGGTATCGAAAAAGAACCGGGATCCTTCAATTTTGGAGGTAGTTTTCTTTGAAGAATGGCACTACACTCCTCGGTCAAAGCAATCGTCTCCTCATCCACAATTCTCCGCTTCTTGGTGAGAAGCTCCTTCATAAACCGGGCATACGATGGCATTTGTTCCAGGGCTTCCGCAAATGGGATGTTAATTTGAAGCTTGCGGAAGACATCAAGGAATCTGTTGAACTGTTTATCCTATTGAGGCTTCTTCAATCTTTCCGGATATGGTACCTTCATGTAGGACGGGAGGTCCTTGGGCTCTACCCACTTCTTTCTACGGAACTCTTCATCTACAAGCTTTAACCTCCCTCCTTGCTCCGGTGCCTTACCTCTTGCTAACTCCTCTTCTTTCTCAGGTTGTTCTTCCTCAACATGTGGTGGGTTCGAGACCTCAACTTCCGGAGAACTAGGTGCGCCCCTGTTAGATTCCAGCACTCTACCGCTTCTAGTGGTCACGGCATTGCACTGGCTCTTAGGGTTGTTCTCAGTGTCACCTGGGAGAGTGCCTGGAAGACGTTCATTCAGTTGCTTCGCGAGCTATGCTATTTGTGTCTCAAGATTCTGAATTACTGAACCTGTATGAGTCGCCAACTTGTCAATGGCAGTGTTCGTGTTAATTGACAATTTCTCCATTGCTGTACTCATCTTCTCAAAAGCCAGCTCCCACGGTTGTCTTCCACTATCTGTTATTTGCAATTGATTAGTCCCTGGAAGACCCTGTTGGGTATTGCGCTGCTGAATCCCAATGTGTGGCCTCAGACCCTATTGAGGTTGTTGTTACCCAGCTAGACCACCACTAGCATTACTCCAAGCGAAACCCGGATGGTCTCTCCTCATATACCCCCTGTTCTGATTCTGATTGTTTCTCTGATAATTGTTCTGGGGCACAGTGTCATAGAAGTTGTGGCATGAATCCACATGTTCCTGAGAGAAATTCAGCGGGCAAATCTGAGTGTCATGATCCCCATTACAGTTGTCACAACCCTGAGGCATCCCCTCGTGTATCACATTAACTTTTTTGTTCCCCGATAGTGCCGCATTCTGCATCTTCAACAATCTGTTTTGCTCCAAAATGGCTTCCATTGTCGCAGAACTGACTCCACTAGAGGTTTCCCGACCATGGTTGTAATCATTATATGACATCTTTTCTAGCAATGCCCATCCATCCTCAGCCGATAGATATGAAAAAGAACCGCCAGCTGCGGCATCACAGTTCATCTGATAGCGTCCCCTCAACCCATTAAAGAAGTGCTGAACTTTGGAAACCGAGTCGAAGAACGCTGAAGGGCATCTTCTCAATAACCCATTGTACCTCTCCCATGCTTCATTGTAAGTTTCATCCTCCGTTTGCCTGAATGATGTGACGGCTATTCTTGCTTGTGCCGCCTTCTGAGGAGGGAAATATTTGGTTAGGAACTTCGTGCCATCCGCTCCCAAGTTTCGATCTTTGTTCCTATCCAAACTGTCAACCCAATCGCGAACGACATCCCTAAGAGAGAGAGGGAAGAGCCGCAAGCGAAACTCATCTTGTGAGACTCCTCTTGTCTTCTGTAAGTCACAAGCTTCAAGGAAGCGAGTGATGTGTCTATGCGGGTCTTGCTTGCCACTGCCGTCGAACTGATTCTCGCGGATCTGGGCTGTGACACATCCTTCCACTCTGAAAGATTCTGTATTCAGGTTGCCCCTCACAATAGATGAAGCACAATCCTCCAAGTTTGGTAGATCGTACTCGAATAAAGGCTTGTAACGAGGAGGAGGAGGAGGATTTTCTTCAGCCATGCCTTCTATTTTAATTCCTTCAATTCTTTTTCGTTCCCTGGTTTCCCTCCTTAATTGCCTCTCGGTCATGGTGATCTCGGAATCAAATAGCAAGTCCTCCTGTGAAAGGGTACCTCGCATACAAAAGCAAGCAAAGACCAAGTGGAATCAAAGAAGTAGAGAGATAACAGTAAATAAAAAATAAAAATAAAAATAAAAATAAAATAAAATTAACTTAACCAAATAATCAAACTTCCCTAAAATTAGGAAAATTGGTTGTGCCAATCCCCGGCAACGGCGCCAAAAACTTGTTGTGACACCGGCAAGTGTACCGGGTCGTCGCAAGTAATAAAACACGGTAAGAGTCTACCGAGGTCGAACACAAGGATTGGGCTACCAATTCGACTAATTTCGCGAGAAGTTCGATAAGTTGGTTAAGTAGAGAAAGTGGTTGGAGAGAAACTAGGATCACAATTCAAATTAACGAATCAAATCAAATCAAATAAGATATGGTGATGAAATCTGGAATTAAAAGCATCTAAGGTTTCGAATCCACCTACCCAATCATGCAAAGTACCCAAGTGATAATGATCTCCTCCCTAGGTTCAATTTTAATGTCAACGGGACCCCTAAATTCTCCTATATTCACTGTCGTGCTCAATAGGACATATTCGATGATTTGAGTTAATTACTTACTAGGTCTCTTAACCCTAATCTCGAATTCTATTAATTCTTGTTCCCTAAGAGTTGCATCGATCTCCTATTCACTCTCGTGCAACACTCGATCGATGTTCCCAATTCAAGTTCTAAAACGCGAATCGCCGATCGGCCTCAACACGTTTAACTAGTTGATCACGCAAGCATATAACCAACACAATGAAATCATAATTGGAAAACAATAATTGAATTAAAAGAGAGAGAGAGAGTTACATCACATGAATACTATGCCGCCATAGGTGGCTTCATCGATCCCTTAGACAAGGGGATTAGTTCCTCATGTCCGTAATCACGACAAACGTACAATCGGAATTCATCCTAAGAATAAGAACTAAGAGAAGAGAAGGGGAGACACAGCTCCAGAATAAGGATTCTAATGTATCTCTCAAAAGTTCTGATCCAAAAAGTCCTCCAATCTGTTCTGAACTGTTGTATTTATAAGGAGGCCACGCGTCACGGTCGTGATGGTCATCACGGCCCGGTCGTGACGGCTTCTGTTTCTGACGCTTCTGTGGGATTCAAACCCTCGCGACGCGAAGGGTGTCTCGCGACGCGAGCCTTCTTTTCACGGCCCGTGATGTGAATCACGGCTAAGCCGTGACGGTCTCTGACTTGTATGGGTTTTAGGTCACGGCCGTGATATACATCACGGCTAGGCCGTGATGGTCTCTGACTTGTGTGGGTTTTAGGTCACGGCCGTGATATACATCCCGGCTAGGCCGTGATGGTCTCTGACTTCCAAGTCTTCATTATTCGCGAGGCGAGCATCCCGTTCCCGGGGCGAGACCTCAAAAAGTGCTTTTTCCCATTGCTTCTTGACTTTCCTTGATTCTCAGAGCTTCACTTATTTAACCTGAAACAACAAAAGCAACCACAAGCGTAATTCTATTCAAAATAACCTAAAAACTACACAAAATACACCAAACGAGTCAAAGACTAACTTAGGAACGAAACAAGTCGAATTTGGGTGAAAACGAGAGTGAACTCGACTGATTGGCACGTAAACCACCGTCTTATTAGTTATAAAACTAGATAAGCCAGAGGCTTATCACCCATCACGACCGTGATCGTCGTCACGGCTAGGCAGTGATCTCCTCTGACTTTATTTTTTCCATGCCTTTTTGCTCTTCCTGCCTTTATAACCTGAAAATACTTGGCAAAACCATCAATTAGTGAACTTTCTTCTCTTAATATTCTCAAATTATTCAAAAACAAAATTCAAAAACAAATGGAAAAGGGAAAGAAAACTTAGGTTGCCTCCCAAGAAGCGCTTATTTACGGTCTTAAGCTTGACCGTACTTCTTTCAATCAATCGGGATCAACTGGGCTTGGAAGTGCAAGGACACCTCTCTTACAAGGAAGTCCATCAAAGAGCCTATTTTGTTCATATGGCCACTTGCGCTTTCGCTTTGCTCTTTTCACTCTGAGTTTCATGGCCTTACTTCCTTCCGGCGGAAGTTTTAACTCCACATGTTGAGCAACTCCAACTTCATCATTATTTGGTGCATCATTTGTCATGTAAAGTTTCAGAGTTTCTTCCATGTTAAGCTATTCCTTCACCTTTGGAGGCATTATCTCAATCCTGCACACATGACTCTCAAAAGGAGGGTTGTTATATGAGTTAGTCAAATAAAAATCCACCCTACCTTCCTCTACATTCAAAGAGAGCTTGCCATTTTTTATATCTATTATCGCTCCAGCTGTGGCCCAGAATGACCTTCCAAGAATGATAGGGAATTTAGGATTCCCGTTCATATCCAATACCATGAAATCGGTAGGAATGAGAAATTTCCCTACCTTTATGGGATCATTCTCTAGTATGCTTAGAGGAGTTTTAGTTGAGCCATCCGTAAATTGTAAAGAGAACTTGGATGGACTCAATTCCTTGGTTCCTAACCTCTCAAAGATGGTATGTGGCATCAAACTCGCACTAGCCCCTAAGTCACATAAGGCTTGGTCTATTTTCACTTCTCCAATTGAGCAAGCAATAGAGAAACTTCCTGGATCTTTTAGTTTAGGAGGCATATTAGTTTTTATCATGGCATCATGCTCCTCAATTAAGCTCTTAGTTTCTTTTCCTACTTGCTTTTTCTAGACCAACCTTTGTGGGAAAGGTATTGGGGGTTGGTAAGGTGGTGGAGGGACATACTTTGGCTCTATCTCTTCATGTTCACTCATGTCCTCCTCACATTCCACATCCTTTTAAACTACCCCAAGCTTATCATCCCTCAAGTATATAGCATTACAGTGCTCATTGGGATTAACTTCGGGTTGTCCTGGAAACGTACCCTTAGTTCTATAATATGTACTAGCTTGTTGGGAAATCTGAGTTTCTAACATCTTATTATGGATGACTAAGTTATCTACCTTAGATGTTAAATCTTTTATTGCCTCATTGACTGCCCTACCTTGTTGCCTAAACTCTTCATTTTACTTTGTTTGAGTTTCGACAAAATTTTCCAAAAGAGACTCAAGTTTAGACTTTTGGTACCTGAGGATACCCCGATGCGGGTTTCCTGTTACCTTGGCCTTCCTGGAATTCGTGGTTCAACGTGTTGTTGTAGTTCCCGTAGGAGAGATAAGGATTATTCTTCCTCACTTGGTTGTAAGGATTTGGAGGAGCATAATTTGGCAACTTCGGGTTCGTGTCATAGAAGTTGTGACAAGAGTTCACTTGTTCCCTCGAAGCACCAGATCCAGGAGTAATACCATGTGGGCACTCCATTATGTCATGTCCCTGCATTCCACAAATCTCACAAACAACATTAGTAGCACCTATTGAACTCACATTAGCCTTTTCAAGCTTAGCAAAGCATTTATTCAATGAGTCGAATTTAGACATAATTAAATCAGTGCTATTCATTTCAAACTTACCACCCGAAAGCTTTTTCGGGTTATTACCTCTTTCCGAACCCCATTGGTGATAGTTGGTGGCTACGTTTTCAATGAAATTGAATGCTTCAGTAAGAGGACTATTCATAAAGGCTCCACCAGCTGCGGAGTCAAGTGACACCTTCGAAGAGTAATCCAATCCGTTGTAGATGGTATGCACTAACAACCACCTATCAAGCCCATAATGTGGGCAACACTCTATCAATCCTTTGTAACGATCCCAAGCTTCAGATAAGCATTCTCCGTCCTTTTGGAAGAAGCCGGTGATCTGAGTTCGCAGGTAAGCGGTCTTGGATGGAGGGAAGAATTTCTCCAAGAATGCCTGCTCCAGTTGGTCCCAAGTTGACAAAGTATTAGCGGGCACTTGCTTCAACCAAGCTTTTGCCTTTCTAGTCAGAGAGGAGGGGAATAACCTCAAGCGAATAGCATCAATCGGGGCACCGTGAATTTTTATTGCATCGGTGAACTCCAAGAATGTCTCCACATGATCAGTCGGGTCTTCCGAGGGTAATCCTGCAAATTGATTTTGCTTAATCATGCCAATTAACAGAGGCGGTAGAGTGTAGTTCTCCGCCTCAATTTATGGCCTAGCAATCCCAGTTCGCAAACCCCTAGCATTTGGGGCTGCGTAGTCCTTCATTGGTTTGGTATCCGGTAGATTGGCCATGAGTGGAATGGAAATCAACCTTTCTCTCACTCTTTGTCTTTGTAGTCTCCCACGTCTATGAAAGGTCCTTTCGATCTCGGGATCAACTTCAATAAGATTTCCAAGACTTTGGGATCTTCGCATAAGAGAGAAAAATTCCTGAAAAAGAGAGAGGTAGATACACTAGAAAAAAAGAAAAAAGAAAATTAAATAAAAAAATGTCTAGAAAAATCAATTTAAAAATTAAATTGAAATTCAAGAAAGCACAGTCCCCGGCAACGGCGCCAAAAACTTGATGGGACACGAATCCGCAAGTGTACGGCTTCGTCGTCAAGTAACAAAAAGATCGATCCCACAGGGACCGTGATCTCAAATAACAATTAATTATTAAATCAATTAAACTAGACTATAAAAAGATAAAGATTTGGAAAATATTTGATTTTTTAAAAGATTAACTAACAAATCAAATATCTAAAACGCAATCAAACAAAATAGGAAAATAAATCAAATCTGAGATTTCAAAATATCAAAAGAAATTCCCAGGAATTGGGTTACCAACATGACTGCTCATGTTACTAAATTGACTACCCCTCTTGTTAATTATCGAAATTTGATTTGAAGGTGAATTTATCCTAAATAAGTTAATGTTCCCTCTCGGGATACAAGAACCGTGCCCAATTAAACCAACCCCTACTCTCGTGGTAATTGAATTTAAATCGAACCCTTTAAGCTTTGTGACAATTCAGTGAACCCTCGAAGGACCGCTTCTAACTCTCGTGATTTAAGTCCTAAGTTTTATTCCTATAGATCCGATACCAAAGTTCACCGCTAGGTTCCTCCTTAGAGTATCTATGACATGAAAATAAGTGCGCACCAGATTCACAAGTAATTCATGCAATAGGAGTTAAATCGAAAGCGAATTGAAATTAACAAGAAGTAAAACATCAATTCATAACATAAAACAAATCTTGGGCATAGCCCCAATTCCTAGAAATAAAAAGACTACTCAAGCATTGCCATATTCATAGCAAGTTTGATTAACAAAAGCATAAAAAGAAAACCTAAGAGAAGAGAAGAAATTGAGAAGAAGAGAAATCCTAATTTTTACCTAAGGTAGCAGCCCAAGGGATCCTATTTTCGAGCCTAATTGCCCTATTTATAGAGTAGGTTAACTTGAATCCCAAGCAATTACAAAATCATATCAAATCAGCTTTTAAAATTCCAGATATTGTGCGTCACGGCCGTGATGGCTGTCACGGCCAGGCCGTGATAGATTCTGTCTTGGAAAACTTGGCACTGATGGCCTGTCACGGTCGTGACAAGTTCTGACTTTTTTGTACTTTTCTTCTCAACCTTGCTCGATCATGGCCGTGATGGCTGTCAAGGCTAGGCCGTGATGGGCTTTGTTTGGCTCAGTTTTCTTATTTTTCAAGCTCCATCTTCATGCAAGCTCCATCATGGTTGATCTTGAACATTTTAATCCTCAATTCCTGCACAACAACACCACAAAACCGCCTGATCAACCTCTGGTTCGACTAGTTTTTAACTAGTAAGACCATGGGTTTTATTCGAGTTTAATCTCGTTTTCGCCCAAATTTGGATGTATTTGCCTCAAGCAACATTTTGAGTCTGTAAAATAGTTTTAGGGTAATTTAGATGATTTAGAGTCAAATAAAGCACTTACTGCTATTTCTTGTTTTCGGGTTAATAAAGAGAACCAGATCGGGGAAGATTCGCCCCGCGAGAGCGTACTCGCCTCACGAGCCTGAAGATAGCCTGTGCCAGAAATGTCATCTTCTCTGCCTCGCCTCGCGAACCATGTCTCGCCTCGCGAGCCTGAGGATCAGAAGCTATCACGCCCATGGCCTGATACTCATCACGGGCATAATAAGAAGATCCTCTCTGTCTCGCCTCACGAGCCTATACTTGCGTCGCAAGAATGAAAATTCAAACTGAGCGCCTTTTAGTATTCGCGTTGCGAGGGGATGCTCGCCTCGTGAGCACGCGTAGAGCCTGCTGCTATAAGTTGCTGTTTTAGGTCAGAATTGGGGAGTTTTTTAGGTTCTCTTCCTCTCTTCTAGAGAGAGGCGGCTGCTAATTAGGTTAGGGTTTAGTGTTTTGTTTGTAATGGAGAACTAACCTCCTTGGATTGATCTGCTGTAATCGGTTTCCATGGCCACTTGAGGTTATGTAATTCCTAAACTTAATGCTATTCTCTTTCAATATTTGTTCTATATATTCTGTTTGCTTAATTCAGTATTGTATGGAGTATGTATTGATTTGTTTTGATGATTGTGTGTTCCTAAACTTAATCGTGTTTGCCTAATTCGCGTGTGTTCAATTCGTGTTTGCTTAATTCACGAAGGGCTTAATCCGTTTGCTTAATTCGGAATTAGGAACATATGACTCATAGTGTCAATTTCGCTTGTTAATTGATGCTACAATCGAAAAGGGATTAGAATCCGCTTATGGCTTGGAATTACATGAATCAATGATAGTGGGAGACCGAGAACAATAGGTTAATCATTTTTTAGTTTGTTGATAATCTTTTAGTTTTCATTGTTTTATTAATTGTTTTCTTAATTGAGTGTTTAATTCCACCCCCCCCCACAAAAAAAAACTGATTTTGTGTTAATAACAACCCATAGAGTCCTTGTGAGTCGATACTCGAGTTGTCGCATCCTGAACTACAGTTTTTACAAACCACTCGCTTTTTGACGGGTGCGCAACAGCGCGTTCAAAAATTGGCGCCATTGCCGGGGACTCTTGTTGTTGTTAACAGAAAATTAAAATATATATATATATATGTTTTATTTTGCTGAATTAGTTACGGCTGTTTTGTCTGGTTGAGAATCTTAATACTTCCCATGGATAATTACATGCATGGTTATATGCCTAATGTTGATTATGAGCCATCCTGCATATATTATCCTAACTTTGCTGGAGGTTATGAGTTTAGTAGTGATTTTGTCATGTTTGGAATGAATGATTATTCTAGACAACATAGTGGAGGGCAGGGCATCTTGGATGAGATAGCATCTTTGGTGCATCAAACGACACGCGAGCTACAATATCAGCCTGACCCCACACTACACCAACTCAGTCTGGAAGAATTGGTGCAATAGATGGCAGAACACAATCTTCAATTCCAACAGAGGCTAGAAGCTGACTTTCAGAAGTTGGCCACTCAAATTGATCAAAGCCAACAGAGGATAGAAGCTTGTTTTCAGGAGTTGGCCACTCAAATTGATCACATTGCTTCCACCTCGGCTGCACTGCAAACTCAACATCTCCTTGAGGAACATACCGATTCAGAAATAGTTGTTCTTGACAATACTTCTTTTGAGCATGATTTTGATAATAATGTCAAGAACACTATTATTGATGAACTGTTTGTTGAATTTCCAGACATTCAAGCCTTTTCTAATTATGTTTATTTTACTAACTGTGCTGATTGTACTAACGCTAACCTTTGTGTGGTGTGTGCTGAGATTTCTGCATGTATAGCAGGTGATAAATTCGTTAGTGCAGTGAATGAAGATCATGCAGAAGTTGAAACAACACCAGTATCCCTCCCTACTTGTTCATCATCTCCCACTGTGGAACAACCAGCGATGGAGTTCAATCCTCTGCCTGAGGGACTGGATTTTTCATCCTTGAATATGAAGGCACCATGGCCAGTCCAAGAGGTTGAATCCCATTTTTATTGGGGAGACTTTGTAGATAAAGAGGTCAATTTTGAACCAAGAGGGAGTGAGAAATCTGCCGTACTTGGCGAGGTCACCATAACTGCCAAGTGCCCACGTCCACATCAAGGCTGCAAGTTATGGGACCATGGAATAAGCTTCCGCCCTTTGTCTATCGCATGGGCCTTATGCTACAAGCAATGGGATCCCGGTGGAAGCACCTACACGAGTCTTTCTAACCCTTACTCTTTTTAATTGCTTTGCTTTGCTTTGCTTTTGTTTTGTTTTCTTTTAGCTCTTGAATAATTTGAGAAGATCAAGAGTTTTTGTGTGAGTGTCGTGTCGGCAAGCTGAATGGATTTTGTTAAATTTTGAATAGATGGATTGCATGACATGTGTTGACTGTTGATGATTTTCCCCCTAGGTTTTGAAAATTAAAAATTGATCCCCTTGTAAAAAGTTGAAAATTGGACTTTGAGATATTTTGTTGTGATTGTATGATTTATGATAAGTTTGGGGTGAAGGGGTGCACACACTAGGGATAGAATCTCGGTCAAGAAATTTGCAAAAATGTCCAGGTGAGGAATTTGAGCCTCCAACATGTTTTTAACTGTGTGAATCACTTTCAAGTTGCACTTTCCCGAATTTGCTTGAATCTCTTCATAGTTTGCATGTTTATGTGTTGCATCAGATGATTTAGGTAATTTTCTTTGAATTAACTACTTGGTCTGAAAAAAACCTTCCCTAATGCATGTCCCTAGTTAGCCACATTGAGCCTAATAAGCCTATTGTTTCTTGATGACCTTATGTTATGAGCCTAAAATCTGGAAAAACCATGTTAACCTGATCTTAGGATTAGGAGAGCATGGATGCTTAGCAAGACAAGGTTTGCAAGAAGCTAAGTTTGGGGTGGTCGCAAGGATATGATGTGTTGTCTGGGATTGAGGAAAAAAAAATTAAAGGTTTGAGCCAAAGGTAAAAGAAAGAAAAAGAAAAAAAGAAGAACAAAAATATCAAAAAGGGGTATTAGAAGAAAAAGGCTGTAGTCACCAAAGCATAAAAGAAAATCAATGGAAAAAGGAATTTGAGTGGAAGTTCAGTGTATACAAATGTTTCATGCTCTCAGTTCCTAGGGACTTAAGCCTAGTACCTTTGAATATCCTACCTTTAGCCAGACCCCATTACAACCTTTAAAAGACCTTTTGATGTTGCATGCATGTTTTCATGGGAACTTTGTTTGATATGAAAAGCAAATTCATGGGAAGTTCTCTTGAAATTGAATTTGAGTGAAATGTTGATAGCCTAGACAAATTGAGCGAATGAGTGAAATATTACACGCCCTTGTGAGGAAGGCTATTGTTTGAAATTGGTGATCTCCTTTTGTGTGTGACTTGGATCCTCATCTCAGATTATTGATTGCATGAATGATGGAACTCTTAATTGTTTAAAGTAGATGAATGTGGGGATTACATTGATGCAAGGGGGAAAACATTGAGGAAAAACTGTTTTGTTAAGATTGCATGAAGCTTGTGCGAAATTGATTGAAACCTTTAAGCTTGCCAAGTCTGAGTCCTTTTGAGTTTTAGGTTGCTTGGGGACAAGCAAAGTTTAAGTTTGGGGTATTTTGATCAGCCTCTGGTTCGACTAGTTTTTAACTAGTAAGACCATGGGTTTTATTCGAGTTTAATCTCGTTTTCTCCCAAATTTGGAAAACTAGTAAGACCATGGCCAGGCCGTGATGTAACACCCTAGTTTTTACACCTATGATTAATTATTTTACTTGGATGTTTAAGTTTATTATGTTATGTGGGTTAGTCTGAGTAATTAAATTACTCTCTTCAAATTATTTTATTGGGTGCGTTAGCACTGACTTAGTTCAGTGAATGCACGCTTATTAGACAATAATTACGTTATTGTCACTATTATACCAGTACAGAAAAATATTTTAAATAATATGATTAAGAGAAAAGTATTGTCATATTCCTATTCTATTTAATTTTAGAGTTAAAAATATTTTGGTTTGACATTTATCGGAGATTAAATTTTGGACTGAGTATTTTCTTAGTTGATCAGTTCAACTATTAATCTTTACTCTAACTTGAATTTCGAAAACATATCTTTATCAATCTTTATTTTTAGATTCTAAAAAGTAAAAACATGTTTATTTTAGGTCTAATATTTATCACTCATTTTGTACCTATCACTAAGTAACTAGTTTAAAAACTTAAGTTTCTCTTTTCTCTCTCTCACTCACTCGACGCCCTCACTCTCTCTTTTCTTCTCTGCAACTTCATCTTCTTTCTTCCTTCTCTTTTCTTCTTCTTCCTTCCACCTCAACTTCATCTTCTATCTCCTTCCTTCAAGTCGCGCCGCCCTCCTCAGACCGTCGCCGGCCGCCGCTCGAGATGGAAGGACGAAGATCGCGTCCCTGCTCGTACGAACACGCCGTCCTCCACCGTGAAAACGCCTTTGGGTTGCTATCCATGGTGGATCTGCCATTTTTGGTGGGGTTCTAGCTCTCCTTTTCCTTCCCATGAAGCTTAGTCTTGTTTTTTTTGAACCATGGCTGCTACAAGACTCCACCGCCACTACGATCTTGCCGGAGCCGCCGTGATGCCGCTGTACCCATGGCTGGTCGTCGCAACCTCTTTCTTCCACCTTGGGTGAGTTATTTTCCCTATGTTTCACTCTTTCTTTCATTTTCCCTCAAATGGATTTTTGAAACCCTAACCCTAACCCTTTGATTTCAGATTTTAATCTTGAAATTTAAGGTTGTTTTATGAAATTGGGACTGTGAATTTGTGTTTCCCTAAACCAATTTCATTATTCTGAGTTTTCCCTAAATCGTATTTAGGAGCCCTAAAACCCAAATTTAATTTGATTTAAATTTGAGTATGTTTTTGTGAATTTAATTATGATTTAGTGTAATTAGGACTCTTAATGGATGATTTCCAAAGTTCTTTTTTATGATCTTTTAATCAAAACAAAGTTTCCTTAAAGGCTATTGGGAAGCGTGAGCTTCAAACTTGATTTTCTTTGAAAATAACCTTGTTTGGTAATTAGATTAAGTGTTTAGATAAAGTTCGAATGTGTGTTTGATCATGTGTAATTGATTTCTTGATTTCTGGTTGTTGCGCGTTGTTGGATTTACTCTCTGAGACGTTTGGACATGGCTATGCTTGCTTGATGGAGTAGATATGAGCTAATGTGGGCATTAGGACGAGGATCCTTTACTTGTCTTCAAAGGTAAGGGGGGCTTGCCTGATGAATTTTTCTCAATAACCATTTGCTTGTTGTGTAGTCTGTATAATTCATGTGGTTGTGGTTATTTGTTTATGTGGTTTATGTGTGTTGTTATCTGAGTATCGGTGTTTGACCTGTTTTTAAATTAATTGATTATCTGTAGTTGGATGTTATATTGCTATGATGCATGATCTGCCTGGTGATATATTTCTGATAACGGTGGTTAAATGTTGCTTGTCAGTGTTGTTTGAGAAGCCTGACTGTGGTCAGTGCACAACCGATTAATCAGATAAAAGCTTTAATAAGCTGTGTAAATTATATTCCAGGTTTTATGGGAAACATTGGAATATAATAGTGGTGGAAAATATTATTTTGAAAAAAATAATGAGTTTTGATAAATACTATTATTTTTGATGATTTATTAGTGTAAAAGTAACTTGAGTCACGATGAGAGCGAAATTGTGAAAATGTTTCTGTACTGCTAATTTTTATGTAAGAAAGTTTGTAATATTATACAAAGTTATCTTATGAAATTAATTGTTGAAAAGAAGTTAATGATGATTTTAGAAAATTGTTTTAGTGGAAAAGCTAAGTTTTGGCTTAAAAAGCTTTAAAAGTGATAATTGATGACAGATTTGGAAAAGTGTGATGACAAATTTGGAAAAACGTAGAAGGCAAGTATTTTGAAAAGGCAGTACATATTTTAAGGAAGTTAAAACCTCAAGTGACTCACTTTTGTGAAAACTAAGTTTTATTATTTAAGGATTTTATTTATGAATTTCCAATTGTGGAAAAAGAATTTATGAAAGCAAAACTGATTTAGTGTTAAAAGTGGTGTGGAACTTAGTAACCGAGACGTCGGGGAACTAAGGTTCTGTGTTGTGATGGACTCAGTCATTTGGACTTTGAGGGCCTATGTTGTATACATGAGGTATACCCTGTTGAAACATTGAAGATGTTTCTAGTGCCACGAACCTAAGACTGGTGCACCGGTCGAGAGGTGTCATGATTGAGCACTCGGACTGTGAGGTCCTATGTTTTGATAAAAGTTTTATGGACAGTGAGGTCCTATGTTTTGATAAAAGTTTTATGGACAGTGAGTTCCTGTGTTGTGAGGAAAGTTTTAAAAGTATTTTAAAACTATGTGAGTCGTAAGCCATTTTGAGCTTCGGCAAAGAAAGATTGAACATAAAGAAAAGAGTTAGAAGCAAAAGTGTTTCACATGCATTTGGCAGACGTGCCCACGATGTCCTATGTCGGATACCTTAATGATAGGGTATTTTGGCTACGAAGTTATGTCGGATACCTTGATGATAGGGTATTTTGGCTACGAAGTATGTATGGTGCTTTGATGAATAAAGTATTCCATGCCACGAAGTGCCTAATATATTTGGCTATTGAGCTTGATCAACTCATTTACGCGGTGTTGTGGGATCTCCAGAGATTAGGAAAAAGTTAGATGATGTATTGAAGTGTTCATGCATAGTTTTTCCAACGTTGATGTTTGGGGTGTGAAACCCATTGATAAACTGTATGCTATAGTATGGATGCTTATGTTGTTATAACATGAAATTGTGCATGTGCCTTCTTTTGTATCACGCATTTAGTTATTGTGTTAAATCCATATATTGGCGTCTCACCCTTACACACATATCAGGTTTCTTCTGGTTCGCTATTGTACCCTGGGTACTTTAACACAGATGGTGCAGGGGAGTCTTTCTAAGTCATTCAGAGACTTAGATCTAGTTGCTTGATGAGGTACTTGATTTTGGAATGGTCACATGAGTTTTCTCAGGAATAACTTTTAGGACGACCAGCTTAGGGTTGAGACTTAGATTATTTTTGATAGTATGTATGAGTTTGGCTCAGAGAGCCTTTGTTTTAAAATGTAATGTTTATGGCTCGGAGAGCCCGTCTTTTGAATAAAAACCTAAGCTATTCCTTTTTGGTCTTGTGAAGCTTATTGTGATAACTATTTTTCTTAGCATATTACTGCCTGGTTGTATTTGGTGTAACCGAAATTATGGAATGAAAATGTAATTATTTTAGCAGGTGTTCTTTTACCTGGGATGTCCGAATTACAGAGGAGACTCTATCAAAATTTTCGTAAAAATACTAGCTTTTATTTAAGTATATTCTTTAAATCAAATAGGTTTGTCAGGCTATGATAGTAAGTCTGTGTGTCGATTGAGGCTTAGGTGTGGAGTCGTGACAAAAATTTTATACCCAACTTCAGACACTCATGTACTTATATAAATTATTTTCCGAAAGTACCGACAAATTATCTTTTAATTTATTTCCGCACGTGTTGACAAAGTAATGCCCAAGGGGGGTGTTACACGTGATAGATTCTGTCTTGGAAAACTTGGCACTGATGGCCTGTCACGGCCGTGACAGGTTCTGAATTTTTTGTACTTTTCTTCTCATCCTTGCTCGATCATGGCCGTGATGGCTGTCACGACTAGGCCGTGATGGGCTTTGTTTGGCTCAGTTTTCTTGTTTTTCAAGCTCCGTCTTCATGTAAGCTTCATCATGGTTGATCTTGAACATTTTAATCCTCAATTCCTGCACAACAACACCACAAAACCGCCTTACCTGTTCCAAGGTAAAAACTAACAAAAATCAAATTAAAAATGCCTAAACTACATGAAAATGCATGCAATATGATAATGAAATAGGAGGTGTAATCACACTCATCAAGATCTTATATTGGACGAGCTAGTAGACGAGTTCCATATGCCATGTCATTGGATGGAGCTTCTCATTAAAAACTTAGCAAGTCCAATGGCTCGAGTGGACGAGCACTTCTGTCACTTTAGTGGACGAGCACTTCTGTCACTTTAATGGACGAGCCCTTCTGTCTCTTTAGTGGACGAGCGCTTGTATCACTTTAGTGGACGAGCGCTTCTGTCATTTTAGTGTTGGACGGGTGCTTCTATTACTTTAGTGTTGGACAAGCACTTCGATTCAAAAAATCTTATTTCCAAAAATCATTTTCATTAACGAAAAACTTATTCCTTTTAATGCAGGTTATGAAAATTGATTTTCTTTCATGCATCTTTTCAAACGAGCTATTTGTGAATAAGAGATTTCATCTCTTACAAATCATCTAAGACTTAAATCCAATTTCTCCTTTAAGCTCTTGCCTTGATGATTCCTTGATATTTGTCTTTGCTCTTTGATTCCTTCAAGTTCTTCCTTGAATATTCTCCTTTAATTGCTCACTGAACTTGTTGATTACTGCTTGATACCTGTCTTTGAAACTTGACACTAAAAAACTTGCATACACATTAAGTTGTATTTGTCATATATCAAAATCTCTAAGTCATTGAGTCTAACAATTCTTAGTCAGAGATCACACAACTTAGACATAATAGAACTATTCCCAAGGATTTTCGAAAGACCCAACCAGCTCTGATACCACTAATGTAACACCTCCCTTGGCGCTACATGTACTTACTCAAATGCAGAAATAAAATAGAAAATCTTTTGCTGGTTTACTTTCGGAAAACAAATTCTCTCTTATTCTAGTTCGAAAAACAGTGTAAAAAAAAACTTTGATCTAATACAACATAGTTTTAATTACATCATACTTGTAATAAAAATATATACATGATACATACCATACTAAAATAAGAAGGTTAAGTGGAGAACTAGGATTACAAAAATAAAAAAACCTAGCTCTCATAAGCCTGATATACAGCTAACAGAAATTGACACTACCTCAAATAAACAAAACACCTATGCTGGTCAAACTAGTGGAATCCGTTAGAAAGACATCCATGGTCACCCCTAACTGGAGAAGGATCGGGTGAACCTACTCCATCATCCATCTCAACAACGGGACCTATGTCCTCATCATTTACAGGGTGACACTCTTGAAATAGACAACTATAAATACCTGAAGGGGTGTTGAGTTATGTTTATCAGAATTTAAACAAAGTTGAAATCTTTTCGCATACAGAAGCTAGGTTTAGACGAGTGGAAAGATACAGGACAGACAGGTGACCTGTCTGATGAAATTTTAACAGTGACTTTGGCAAACACACCACTTGATAAACGTATAAGAAAACTAAAGCAACTAAAGATGTTATAAGGAAAGAGAGATTGACACAGTTATTTATCCTGGTTCACTCTTCAAATCAAAGAGCTACGTCCAGTCCTTGACAGCACCAAGATTTATCCACTATAACTGATCAGGTTACAGACTCCAAGTATTGTTTGCACACCTAGCCTTTTCAAGCTCCAAGACAAGTATTCTTTGCACACCTAGCATCTTCAGGCTCAAGACAAGTATTCTTTGCACACTTAGCCTCTTTAGGCTCACTCAGGTTTGTTTGAGAGATTTGGTTTGTAATAAATACAACTTCAGACAGACAGAACTTCACTAACACTCAGAGAGTGGTTTAAATGTAAAGCTTAGGAAAGTATGCGTAATAAGTTCAAAGATTGAAGAATACAGGATGAAAGAATAAAGATATTAATGCACATAGTAATGGCTCTTTAATGCTATGTGTATTCTCTATACTTCATCTTCAATGACTTATGTATTTATATTCTTCAAGCATTTAGGATCTGTTAGAGACATTCCCTTAGATGTTGGATTCAAGCAGAACATCATTAAATGCAATAAAGTCTTTCTGGGCAGTCATTAATGCAATAGGAACGTTGGTTGTACTTTAACATGAAGTATCATGGCTTTATGCATCGTGATACAGCCATATCAGAGTTGTGCAGAGAGATTTTTGTACTTTGCTGAGTACAATTCCCTTTTCGTGTAAGGAACAGAGGTACTAGGGAATAAAGCATGTTGGAAGCTTTCTTTAACTGGTCTTTGGTTCTGATAACAGAATCCGTTTTCTTGATTCTGGTTCTTGAAATAAGATTCTGATAATTCTTATAGAATTCGCGTCCATAAAATAAGCGCGTCCATCTTGAAAATAACCACGTCCATCTAGCCATTTAAGATTTTACATTCGGACAGGCTAGTAGACGAGCTCCATATGCCATGTCATTGGACGAAGCTTCTCATTAAGGACTTAGCAAGTCCAAAGACTTGTGTGGACGAGTGCTTCCGTCACCTTAGTGGATGAGAACTTGTATTACTTCAGTGGACGAACGCTTATGTTACTTTAGTGAATGAGCGCTTCTGTCACTTTAGTGGATAAGCGCGTCACTTTAGTGGACGAGCGCTTCTGTTACTTTAGTGGACGAGCGCTTCTGTCACTTTTAGTGGACGAGCACTTCTATCACTTTAGTGGACGGATAGATGATTCTTATAGTTTTAATCTGAACACTAGATAGACAAGTTAGCAACCAATATGAAGGTTAATTAAATCATTAACCAATGTTTAGTTCTCATCAAAACTTAGGCAAATGCACATCAGACATTTTAGAGACTTAACAATCTCCCCCTTTTTGATGATGACAAACATTGAGATGATTTAATGAACCTCAAAATATCAACAAAGAAAATAGCATATATAGACAGGTTGAAATTTTCTTAAGCGAACAGGTCATATCATATTCATTCTCCATTCTTCTATAACACATTTCTATCACAAATCTCAATTTCTCCTATTATCATATTCATTCTCCCATTCTCCTATAACATACTTCTATCACAAATCTCAATTTCTCCTATTCTCCCCCTTTTGTCAACATCAAAAAGGGTTATCAAGTTTTATATATGAGATATGTTAAGGGCAAGATAACATGTTAAGAAAATCATAGTAATGCAGCAAGCATATTAGACATACTCCACTTAAACTATTGTATCATTACTCCCCCTGAACTAATGCTTAGTTAAAAGAACGTGTATGTAGGAGTAATGACAGGTCATGCAGATGCTTGATCCGTTTAACTTAGTCACACATAAGTTTGACTTGTTTTACTTTGAGATTATTATCAGAGCAATCTTACTTAAGATTTATCTGAGAAATTATAGCAACTATCTGAGCATATTCGTATCCATGTATTATTTAAGATCATATCATATTCATTCTCATGTATTATTTAAGATCATATTATATTCATTCCCCCATTCACTTATATCACATTTCTCTCATTCTCCCCCTTTTGTCAACATCAAAAAGGAATAAACTATGAAAAAGGAATTAAAGAGAGAAATTTATTTCATTCATCATGAACGTTTACAAGTACAAGGTAGTCTATATACCTAAAAACTACTTAGATTGACTGATTAACAAAAATAAAGCAGCAACCCTTTGCTCTAAGAGCAGCCTTGCTCGCATTTCTTCATCTAGTTGTCTTCTTAAGTCTTCTACTTGTCCTTGAAGCATATGAAAGTCTTGTAAGGCCACTGTTTGAGAAGAGACAGAAAGAGAAGAGTGCCAAGGTAAGGCTAAAACTGGGGGTGCCTTAGGTAGAGATAGGGGAGAGGTGATGGAAGGAAAGAAAAGTTCATGGAGAGTTTGAAGGGCATAGAAAGGAAGAAAGATGAATTTGAAGATAAGTCTGATTCTGACACAGTCAGTATCAGGTGAAGGAAACACACAGGAAAGTCTCTCGGACAGAGACAGTCTGATGATTGTTATTTGAATAGGTGGGGGAAGAGGTGTTTGAGCTAAAACAGAGGGAGGGATAGGTAATAAAGAATCAATATGGCAGAAAAAAGAATTAGATCCTGTGACTAACATAAAGAAATACCTAGACATATGTGGTAGCATTACAACAGAAGCAGGATAGTGAGTTCCAGCTAATGTTCTAATGAAGATAATAATAGGTGGGTAGAAGAAAAGTTCTTTACGGGAGTTAAGAATATGAGGTGGAGGAGAGGGGATGAAAGAAACATGTGAGATACTTGCAAATAAAAGAGATTGCAGATCAGACACAAAGAGTCTCGATGATATGCCAGTTTGTTCTTTGGGAACAGAGTCCTTGTGAACAACTGTGTACTGACAGTCATCAGGTACAATAGTGAAAGAAGATTTTTGATTTTGAAAGGAAGGGACAGGCAAAGAAATAGGAGACGTAATAGAAAGAGGTTGAACAAAAAGGGCAGATGGAGAAGAGAAGGATGGGTTGATGATACCTTGATGAGAAGGGGAAGGGAATGAAGGATATGTCTGCTCTTCAGATATCTTCAACTTCTTATGAGAAGGAGATACTTGGTCATCCTTGGGTACAATTGTCTGAGCTCCTCCAGACAGGACTTATGCAGTGTTAGCTTTTGCAGGTATTGGGTAACCAGATTTTCTCTTTTTGGGAATAATTCCCAAAATGAAAGTCTTCTTTGGTTTTTCCAGGACTTGCTTTATCTGCTCCCCCTGAGCAGATGCTTCCTCTTTGCAAGGCTCAGACTCAACTCGTCTGACCATGTCAAAGGTCTTCACCATCTTCACATTCTTCTTCTTCTTCTTCTTCTTCTTAAGTGGGATTCCCTCGATGTCCATCATAGACAGTATCTTCCTGTCTATGGGCAGTGACATGTCCACAAAGTGAACATCACTAGGTACAAACAACTTGTTCCTAAATACCCTTGTCAGCAACATCCCATAAGGATAGGTTTGCATGTTGGTTCTCTTAATCAGAGTCTCAAGGTACATGTAGATAAGGTCGTTGATGTCAACCTTGATTTTGTGCATCAAGTGGTACAGAGCAAATCTGTCCATCTTGGTCACACTATCTCGTGAGCCTTTCCTTGGCATCACGCACTCCAACAACAATTTGTGCAAGATTCTGCACTTGACCACCATATTGACAGACTTGGGGTTCACTGGTTTGGGAACACCATATATGGCAATGTTGACATTGCCAACTCCCACTTCATCTTCCCAGTTGGGTGTGAAGCCAGCTCCGATTCTCGGACAATTTGTGACAAGCTCCAGAGAGCTAATGGGGAAGAGAAGGCTTCTATCCCCCATTACAGCCTTAAAGCTTTTGATTCTGTTGAGTCGGTTGGTGACAACCACATCATTTCTCCAGAACGTTTGAACGAGCTTAGGGTGAACAAGCTCCTTGATGTCGAAGAAAGGAGTCCACTTGGAGTACCCCAACTCTTCAGTGACATTCATTCCTAGTTTCTTCATCTGTTGAAGATCAACAGTCTTTCCCGGAATGATCTTTTCTATCTCAGTAACCTTGAGATTGTATTTCTCAGTGATTTCTTTTGTAGAGAGACGCTTGGATGATGCCATTTTTGAGAGAAAATGATTCTAGGGTTTCAAGAGAGAAGAGGGTTTGAAAGATGAGAAGACAAAGAGATTTTGGAATATTGAAACGTAAAGGTTCAACCTTTCCGATCTATTGCCTTTTATAGTCATAAAGGTAGGAGAGAGAAAAACGACATTTTAAATTCAAAATGGCATGATTTGTATGAGGAACTGCAACGCCCACTTAAGACATAATGAAAAACATGTTTTCGAGATATGTAAACTACCGTGCACACGATTAGCTTCAGATAAGGGAATGGCATTAATTAAATAATAACCATTTCAACAAAACTGATGAGTTCTAGCATAGTGACTCAGTAGAGTCAGACAGGTAAGTATAGACAGGTGATAAAGCACAGACAGGTTAACATTCAGACATGTCATTCAACAATGCAATGCATGTTTAGATTATCTCTAATAAATAAAAACCTTTCTTCTGTGAGGGGTTTAGTGAAAATATCAGCCCATTGATTTTCAGTTTTAACAAACTTAATATCAAAGATGCCTTTCTGAACATAATCCCTAATAAAATGATGTTTGATTTCAATATGTTTAGCCTTAGAATGCTAAATTGGATTTTTAGTTAAGCATATAGCACTGGAATTATCACACCATACAGATATGCTATGTTCATAAATAGAGTAATCCTCAAGTTGATGTTTTACCCATAAGAGTTGAGAGCAACAACAAGCAGCAGAGATGTATTCTCGCTTCGGCGAGAGAGACAGGGCAATGGTTGTCTGCCTCTTGCTTGACCATGAGACTAAACTTGCTCCAATGAAGTGACATCCTCCACTGGTGCTTTTTCTTTCTATTCTGTCTCCAGCAAAATCAGCATCACAATATCCCACTAATCTGTATTCTTTTGATCTTAAATACAGCAAATGAATATTAGTAGTTCCAAGTAAATATCTAAATATTCTTTTAACAGCCTTAAGATGAGATTCTCTAGGATCAGATTGGAATCTAGCACACATACAGACACTAAATTGAATGTCAGGTCTGCTTGAAGTTAAGTACAGTAGAGAGCCAATCATACCATTGTAGACAGTTTGATCTACCTTTTTACCTTCATCATCTTTTCTTAGTTTGGCATTGGGTTGCATAGGGTTTTCATGAGCTTTGTATTTTCCATTTTGTATTTCTTGAGTATCTCCTTGGTATATTTTTGTTGATGAATGTAAATTCCATCACTTGTCTGCTTGATTTGTAATCCAAGGAAGAACTTCAATTCTCCCATCATGCTCATCTCAAATTCAGCTTGCATTAGATTTGAAAATTCCTTGCACAGCTTTTCATTAATTGCTCCAAAAATAATATCATCAACATATATTTGAACTATAATAAAGTCCTTTTTAGAGCATTTCTTGAACAGAGTAGTGTCTACTTGTCCTCTAGTAAAATCATTATGCATGAGAAAAGAACCGAGTCTATCATACCATGCTCTAGGTGCTTGTTTCAATCTATATAATGCCTTTTTAAGTTTGAAAACGTGATCTGGTTTATCAATATCCTCAAAACCAAGGGGTTGTTTAACATACACTTCTTCTTCAATTATACCATCTAGAAAAGCACTTTTTACATCCATTTGAAACATGGTAATTTGGTGTTGTGCAGCATATGACATTAAAATGCGTATGGCTTCTATTCTAGCTACAAGTGCAAAGGTTTCAGTATAATCAATACCTTCTTGTTGGTTATAGCTTTGAGCTACTAACCTTGCCTTATTTATGACAACTTTACCATCTTCATCCAATTTGTTTCTGAAGACCCATCTTGTTCCAATAACCGACTTGTTTTTAGGCTTAGAGACAAGAGTCCAGACATCATTTCTGGTGAACTGGTTAAGTTCTTCTTGCATAGCAAGAATCCAACTTTCATCCTCAAGAGCTTCTTTAATACGTTTAGGCTCCAAATCTGAAATAAAGACCACATTGCTTGATTCTCTTAATGTGGATCTGGTTCTTACTCCTTCAGAAGGATTTCCAATAATAAGATCCTTAGGGTGATGAGTGTTGAACTTCCAATCCCTTTTGAGATCATCATGAAGATCCTGACTTGTCTTCTGACTCGTCTGTTCCACTTATCTGTCAGCCTCAAGCACAGGTTCTGTTTTTGTTAGATCGGGTTGTTGAATTTATGGATTGTTTATATCAAGACCTACAAGATCATCTTCTAGATCTCATAGTTCTTTATCAGTCTTTAATTCATCATTGAATTTAACATGAACATATTCTTCAGTAATACAAGTTCTTGAATTGTAAACTCTAAAAGCCTTAGACATTTCAGAATATCCTACGAAAATACCTTTATCTACCTTAGAATCAAACTTTCCAAGATTATCTCTGGTATTCGGAATAAAACATTCATATCCAAAAGCATGAAAATAAGATATGTTGGGTCTTTTTCCTTTCCACAATTCATAAGGAGTCCTTTTTAGAAAAGGCCTAACAAGTATTCTGTTTTATACATAACAAGCAGCGTTTAGAGCTTCTGCCCAGAAGTACTTAGGGACATTATTTTCATTGAGCATAGATCTAGCCATCTCTTGTAGAGATCTGTTCATTCTCTCAACCACTCCATTTTGCTATGGAGTTCTAGGTGCAGAGAAATTGTGAGAGATTTCATTCTCCTCACAGAACTGTCTAAACTGCTCATTTTCAAATTCCCCCCCATGATCACTTCTAAGGGTAGAAATACAGAAACTCTGCTCATTTTGTACTCTTTTGCAGAATACTGAGAAAGCCTTAAAAGACTCATCCTTGTGTGTTAGGAAGAGTACCCATGTGTATCTAGAATAGTCATCAACAATGACAAATCCATATTTTCTTCCAGCCAGGCTGGCAACACTAACTGGTCCAAACAGATCCATGTTTAACAACTGAAGAGGTCTAGAGGTTGATACTTGGTTTTTAGATTTGAAATACGATTTTATCTGTTTTCTCTCTGACATGCATCACACAAGACATCTTTCTTAAAACTAATATCAGGCAATCCTCTCACAAGATTATTCCCTTTTAATTCAGAAATTAGCTTCATACTAGCATGTTCTAGTTTCTTATGCCATAACCATCTCTCATCGTCTTTAGACATCAGACATGTTACACTTTGGTATGAGAGATCAAACAGTTCAATCTTATAAAGATTTTGTTGCCTTTTAGCTGAAAAGAGGGGTTTGCCACAACAGTCTTTAACTATGCAAACATCCTTGGTAAAGGAAAGATCAAAACCACTATCACATAATTGACTTATGCTAAGCAAATTGTGTCTTAATCCTTTAACCATAAGAACATTAGATATAGAGGGAAGATGGGGTTTACCACCAATAGTACCAATTCCTATAGCTTTCCCTTTATGATTCCCTCCGAAGGCAACGTGTCATCCTTTCTTAAGTTGGAGGTCTAGGAACATAGACCTTTCTCCTGTCATATGATGCGAGCAACCACTATCCGGGTACCAGCAGTGGTGTTTTCTTTGTTCTGTTGAGGACATCTGCAACAAAAATTATTTGATTTTTAGGTACCCATATTTTTCTGGGTCCTTTTCTGTTAGTTCTAGAAGTCTGTGAAGACTTCCTTCTCTTCTTATGGATACACTTAGACATAACATGTCCAGTTTTTGCACAGAAGTTACAGACAGGTGTAGACTTGGTTACAGTTGATTTAACATATACTGTAGAAGCTTTAGTTGATACTTTATGATGTGTCTGATGGACATATCCAATACCTTCTTTGTTAAGAGAGTGCCTTTGACAGCCAAGTAGCTTAGTCAGATTATCTCTACCATTAACAAATTTGGCAAGATCAGAAGTGAGATCTTCCACTTTATGTTGAAGTTTTTCAACTTCTTCAGATGGTGATGTTTCACTTGAGATCTTAGCTTCATTAGACTTTTCAGTCTTCACTCTTCATTCTCTTTAGCTGACTTCTCACACTCTTGAGATTTCTATTTATGCTCAATGGTGAGCTTTACATACTCTCTCTTGAGGGATTTGAAGGCTTTAGATAAGCAGTTGGATTCCTCCAGCAACTCCTCATAGGCATCAAGTAATTCCTCATAGTAAGGATGTACCTCATCGTCTGAGTCTGAGTCCATGTTGGCCATCAAATAGAGATTGGCTTCTTCCTCTGTTTCTTCATCAGACGATGTTGACTCCAGATCCTCCCAAGTAACCATCATTCCTTTCTTCTTATTCTTGAAGAATTTCTTAAAAGGGGCCTTCTTGAGTTGAGGACATTCAGCCTTGATGTGACCAGGCTTCTTGCACTAATAGCAGACAATTGGACTTTTGTCTGTTGAAGTGGATTCTTTGAATTTCTTGTCCTTGTTGAACCTTCTGAATGACTTATCCCTCTTGAAATTATTTTTCTGTAGGAGAAGCTTTATCTTCCTGGTCAGGAGAGACAATTCTTCATCACTCTCAGAATCCTCGTGTTCAGACAGGTCAGCATCACTGGATGACTCGTCTGCCTTTAGAGCCTTGGAAACTTTTGATGACTTTTGATTAGCTTTCAGAGCAATTGACTTGCCTTTCTTTGGTGTAACTTCATCTCCAAGTTCTTGCTCATGAACAGTGAGTATTCCAAGAAGTTCATCCATAGTCAAAGTAGTGAGATCCTTGGCTTGAGAGATAGCAGTGACCAAAGGTCTCCACTGTTTAGGTAGACTTCTCAGAATCTTTCCAACCTTCTCAGCATTGGTATAGACTTTGCCAAGAGATTTTAAACTGTTGACTATAGTTTGAAATCTTCCTATCATTTGAGCAACAGATTCTCTTCCTCCATGACAAACGGTTCATACTTTCTGACAAGTATGGCAATCTTTGACTCTTTGACTTTGGCTGTTCCTTCATCTGTGACAGCTAAAGAGTCCCATATTTCTTTGGCAGAGTCACAAGCACATACCTTCTCAAACTCCTCAGGACTGAGAGCACAAATGATGTTATATCTAGCTTTGTGGTTCAGCTCCCATTTTGTCTTTTCTGCAGTAGTCCACCGAGCTTTTGGTTTGTCAGTGTTATCATCATTCTTGGGAATGAACGGACCATCTGTAATGACATCCCAAAGATCAGAGTTTGTAGATAGAATGAACCATTGAAATCTATCTTTCCAATAGTTGTAGTTTTCTCCATTGAAGTAAGGAGACCTGGTTAGGTGATAAGCCTCTGGCTTATCTAGTTTTATAACTAGTAAGACTGTGGTTTATGTGCTAATTATTCGAGTTCAATCTCGTTTTCGCCCAAATTTGGATTTAATTGTCATCAAGCAACATTTTGAGTCTCTTGAGTAGTTTTAGGATATTTTAGCTAATTTTGAGTCAAATAAAGCATTTACTGCTATTTCATAGTTTCAGGTTAAAGGGGGAGCACTTCGAGTCAAGGGAATGAAGAAAACAGTGGAAATTGCAATTCTGGAAATATTCGCCCCGCGAGCCTGAAGACCAGCTGAGCACCAACAGTCATCCTTTCTGTCTCGCCTCGCGAAAGGCTGCTCGCCTTGCGAATCCTGAATACCAGCATGTGGTGAGAAGACCCTGGAGGACAGAGACCATCACGGCCTAGCCGTGATGAAGGTCACGACTGTGACAGACTAGAATTCCAAGTCTCGCCTCGCGAAACATCCTCTCGCCTCGCGAGAATCCAATTTTGAAAGCACGCCATTTTTAATATTCGCGTCGCGAGAGACTGCTCGCCTCGCGAGCGCACGCAGAATCTGAAGTCTATATATTGCTGTTTTAGGGCAGAAATGGGAGTTTTTTGGTCAGCCACTTGTTTCAGTGCGTTTTGGACGAATTGCTTGTACTCTGGAGCTGCGTCTCCTTCTTTTCTTTTTCTATTTGACAATTACGATGAATTCCGATTGCTTGGGTGTTGTTACAAGCATGAGGAACTAATCCCCTTGTCTAAGGGATCAATGAAACCAGCCATGGCGGTGTAGCGTTCAATGTGATGTGTGTTTCTCTCCCTTTTCTCAATTAATGTTTTCCAATTCTGAATGTATTGCGTTGATCATATGCATACGTGATTGACTAGTTAACGTGTTGAGGCTTAGTAGGCAATTCACGTTTAGAACTTGAATTGGGATCATCGATCGAATATTGCACGAGAGTGAATAGGAGATCAGTGCAACCTTATAGGAACCAGATTTAATAGAGTTTGATGATTGGGTTATGAAACCTAGTAAGTAATTAATTCAATCGTTGAATACGTCCTATTGAGCACGACAGTGTCATTAGTAGAATTTGGGGGTCCTGGTTGACATTGTAATTGAACTTAGGGAAGGAATCATCATCACTTGGGTACTATGAATGATTGGGTAGGTGGATTTGTTACCTTAGATGTTTTAATTCTAGATTTTAATATTTTAATACTTATTCTCTATTTGATTTATTAATTTAGATTGCGATCTTATCTTCTCTCTCCCCTCAACCACTTATTTTGCTTGACCGAACGTATCTAATTTCTTGCAATTGGAAGAATTGGTAGCCCAATCCCTGTGTCCGACCTCGGTAATTACTTACCGCGTTTTATTACTTACGACGACCCGGTACACTTGCCGGTGACTCACCAAGTTTTTGGCACCGTTGCCGGGGATTGGCACAACCAATTTTCCTAATTTTTAGGAAGTTTTATTATTTGGTTAAGCTATTTCTATTTTTTTTTTATTTTTTATTTTTATTTTATGTTATTTATTTATTTACTATTTCTCTCTACTTTTTTTATTCCACTTAGTCTTGCCTAGTTTTTGTATGCGAGGTACCCTTTCACAAGAAGACTTGCTATTTGATTCGGAGATCACCAGGACCGAGAAGCGTTTAAGAAAAGAAGCCAGAGAACGAAAGAGGCTTGAAGCAATTAGGATGGCCGAAGGAAATCCTCCTCCTCCCCCTCCTCCTCGTTACAAGCCTCTCTTCGAGTACGATCTACCCAATTTGGAGGATTGTGCTTCTTCTATCGTGAGGGGCAACCTGAATACAGATTCCTCCAGAGTGGAAGGATGTGTCACAGCCCAGATCCGTGAGAATCAGTTTGATGGGAGTGGCAAGCAAGACCCTCATAGACACATCACTCGCTTCCTTGAAGCTTGCGACATGCTGAAGACAAGAGGAGTTACTCAAGATGAGTTTCGCTTGCGGCTATTCCCTCTCTCTCTTAGGGATGTCGCTCACGATTGGTTTGACAGCTTGGATCGGAACAGTATCAGAACATGGGAGCAAATGTCACAAAAGTTCCTAACTAAGTATTTTCCTCCTCAGAAAGCGGCACAAGCAAGAGTAGCTGTCACATCTTTCAGGCAGACAGAAGATGAAACTTATAATGAAGCTCGGGAGATGTACAATGTGCTCTTGAGAAGATGTCCTTCAGCTTTCTTTGACCCGGTCTCCAAGGTTCAACATTTCTTTAACGGGTTAAGGGGGACACTACCAGATGAATTGTGATGCCGCAGCTGGCAGTTCCTTTTCTTATTTATCAGCTGAGGATGGATGGGCGTTATTGGAGAAGATGTCGTACAAGGATTACAACTGGGGAAGGAAAACCTCAAGTGGAGTCAGCTCTACAACGATAGAAGCCATTCTAGAGCAAAATAAACTGTTGAAGATGCAGAATGCGGCTTTGTCCGGGAACAAGAAGGTGAATGTGATACACGAGGGAATGCCTCCAGGTTGTGATAATTGTAATGGAGATCATGACATTCAGAACTGTCCGTTCAACTTCTCTCAACAACATGTGGACTCATGCCACAATTTCTATGACAGTGTTCCCCAGAACAACTATCAAAGGAATAGACAGAATAATTACAGTCAGAATCAGAATAGGGGTTATATGAGGAGAGACCATCCGGGTTTCGCTTGGAGTAATGCTAGTGGTGGTCTAGCCGGGCAACAACAACCTCAAC
Organism: Sophora flavescens; assembly: GCA_030762895.1. Lineage (NCBI taxonomy): Eukaryota > Viridiplantae > Streptophyta > Magnoliopsida > Fabales > Fabaceae > Sophora > Sophora flavescens. The sequence continues at coordinate 28,795,495 of CM061065.1, read as the reverse complement.
AGAATTGGCAACAACAACCTCAACAGGGTCAGAGGCCAAACTATGGAATCCATCAGCATAATACTCAGCAAGCTCTTCCGGGGCCTAATCAATTACAAATAACTGATGGTGGAAGGCAATCTTGGGAGTTGACTTTTGAGAAGATGAGTGCGCCAGTTGAGAAGTTGTCAATCAATACAGGCACAACCATTGACAAGTTGGCAACTTATACAGGGGCGGCAATTCAGAATCTAGAGACGCAGATTGCCCAGCTCGCAAAGCAACTAAATGAGCGTCCCCCAGGAACTTTCCCAGGTGATACCGAGAACAACCCTAAGAACCAATGCAATGCCATAACAACTAGAAGCGGTAGGGTGTTGGGATCTAACAGGGGTGCAACTAGTTCTTGGGAAGTTGAGGAAGAACAACCACATGTTGAGGAAGAGCAACCTGAGAAAGAGGAGTTGGCAAGTGACAAGGCACCGGGGTAAGGGGAAGGTTAAAACTTGTAGATGAAGAGTTCAGAAAAAAGAAGTGGATTGAACCCCAGGACCTCCCTCCCTACATGAAGGTACCGTATCCTGAAAGATTGAAGAAGCCTCAACAAGATAAGCAATTCAATAAATTCCTTTATGTCTTCCGCAAACTTCAAATTAACATTCCATTTGCGGAAGCCTTGGAACAAATGCCATCTTATGCCCGATTTATGAAGGAGCTTCTCTCCAAGAAGCGGAGAATAGTGGATGAGGAAACGGTTGCTTTGACCGAGGAGTGTAGTGCCATTCTTCAAAGAAAACTACCTCCAAAGTTGAAGGACCCCGGTTCTTTTTCTATACCATGCACCATTGGGGGAATGACTCTAGGAAAGGCGTTATGTGATCTAGGGGCAAGTATCAACTTGATGCCCCTCTCTATAATGAAGAGGTTGGGGATCAAAGAAGTCAAGGATACACGAATGTCACTCCAATTAGCCGATCATTCTATAAAATATCCTTATGGGGTGGTCGAAGATTTGTTAGTGAAGGTGGACAAGTTCATATTTCCGGCGGATTTCGTGGTGCTTGATATGGATGAAGATGCCGAGATCCCTTTCATATTGGGTAGGCCCTTCTTGGTCACTGGGCGTGCCTTGATAGATGTGCGACAAGGGAAACTCACTCTAAGGGTGCAAGATGATGAGGTAGTCTTCAATGTCTTTGAAGCAATGAAGCACCCTGCTGAGAGGACGGATGTGTATCGAGTGGATATAGTGGACTCAACTGTCAAGGCAAGGGCAACTAGAGAAGCCCATGGTTCTTCACTTGCACAAGTGTTAGTAAAATCCCATGATGATGATAGTGAGGAAAGAGACCCTTTGGGGGATGAGATCTATCTTGAGTGGTTAAAAGACATGGAAGCCTTACCGAGTCTCCCAGAGGATGAAGGTGCAAGGGAAAAGCTCAACAAAGAAGGAATGAAAGAAGCTGTGCGTGAGGAAGTGATTAAACCTTTAGAGGCCGGAATCATCTATCCAATCTCGGATAGTAGTTGGGTTAGTCCAATTCATGTGGTCCCAAAGAAAGGTGGCACTACCGTGGTGGTAAAAAAAGCAATAAATCGATCCCAACAAGGACCATCACGGGGTGGAGAGTACGTGCTGATTATAGAGGGTTGTTGGACTTAAATGAGTTGTTCGGGAACCGCATGCAAGCATATGAAAAGGCAAGAACCTACCAAAAGCGGACTAAGGCATGGCATGACAAGCTGTTTCTTCCTCCGGATTAACCCTTTAGGGGTGACTTGAGTCGGGCTCAGGACGTTAAACAAGCGCTACTTGGGAGGCAACCCAAGCTAGGTATCCTTTATTTTTCTGTCATTTTCCCTTATATAAAAGAGAGAGAGAGAGAGAGAGAGAGAGAGAGAGATTCGCCACGCGAATACACAGTGACCTTGCGAGACAAAAGCCCTGAATCTCAGAGGCTTGCTCACGCTTTTGTCTCGCGTCGCGAGATACTACTCGCCTCGCGATTCTGGGCACCATCAGCTGTTGGAATTCCAGATTCGCCTCGCGAGATACTACTCGCCTCACGATTCTGGAAAGTGTGAAGAACAATTTTTCCAGATTCCTCTCGCGAGTGATCTCTCGCCTCGCGAATCTGCAATTAAGGTTTTAATTTGCAGGAGTTCTTTCGGGAGAGGCCTTTGGCCCAACACAGGGGTGCCCGAGGGACCAATTGGATGAGGATGCAACCGTAGAAGAGCTTTCCGTGGAAGCGCCCATCTACACACAACTTGATCAGGGAGCACCCTCTCCTTTCCTTACTCTTATTTTATATCTGTGTTCTTTCATTGAGGACAATGTATGCTTTAAGTGTGGGGGAGGGAACTAATTGCTTTGTTTTATTGTTTTTGTTTTTGTTTTTGAATGTCGCTCTTGAATAATTTGAGAAGATCAAGAGTATGTGTATGAGTGTTGTGTCGGCAAGCTTGTTGGATTTTAATTAAATTTAGCATAGATTGATTGCATGAATTATGTTGCCCATTGATGATTTCCCCCTAGGTTCTGAAAATAGAAAATTTGATCCCCATGTGAAAAATTGAAAATTGAACTTTGAGAAATTTTGTTGTGATTGTTTGATTTATGACAAGTTTGGGGTGAAGGGGTGCACACACTAGGAATTGTATCTCGGTCAAACAATTTACAAAAATGTCCAGGTGAGGATTTGAGCCTTCAACTTTGTTTTTGATTGTGTGGATCACTTTCAAGTTGCACTTTCCCGAATTTGCTTGAATCTCTTCATGGTTTGCATGTTTATGTGTTGCATCAAATGATTTAGGCAATTTTCTTTGAAATAGCTACTTGTCCTAAAAAGAACCATCCCTAATGCATGCTCCCTAGTTAGCCACATTGAGCCTAATTAGCCTATTGTTTCTTGATGACCCATATTATAAGCCAAAATCTGGAAAAACCATGTTATCCCAATCTTAGGATTAGGAGAGCATGGAAGCTTAGAAAGAGAAGGGTTGTAAGAAACTAAGTTTGGGGTGGCTACAAGGTTGATTTGTCATTATGGGTTGAGAAAAAGAAGGAAAAAATAAAGGTTGACCCAAGGCAAAAAAAAAAAATTCCAAAAGAAAAGGGGCAAAACAAAAAGCTTAGCAAGGAAAAGGGTGTAGTCACCCGAGGCAAAAAGAAAAATGGAAAAAGGAATTTGAGTGGAAGATGTGTCAAAATGGTCATCCTCTCTTAGTTCCTAGGGACTTAAGCCTAGTATCCTTGAATATCCTACCCTTAGCCAGGCTCCACTACAACCTTTAAAAGACCTTTTGATGTTGCATGCATGTTTTCGTGGGAACTATTTTTTAGAAGAAAATCAAGTTCATGGGAAGTGCTCTTGGAATGTAAAATTGAGTGAAAAGTTGATAGCCTAGACAAAGTGAGCGAATGAGTGAAATATTACATGCCCTTGTGAGGAAGGCAATTGTTTGAGATTGGTGATCTCCCTTTTGTGTGTAACTTTGATCCTCAACTTAGATTAATGATTTCATGAATGATGCAGTTCTCAATTGTTTAAAGTAAATGAATGTGGGGATTACATTGATGCAAAAGGGGGAAAACATTGAAGAAAAACTGTTTTGTTAAGATTGCATGAAATTTGTACGAAATTGATTGAATCCTTTAAGCTTGCCAAGTCTTGAGTCTTTTTGAGTTTTAGCTTGCTTGGGGACAAGCAAGGTTTAAGTTTGGGGTATTTTAATAAGCCTCTGGATTATCTAGTTTTATAACTAGTAAGACTGTGGTTTATGTGCTAATTATTCGAGTTCAATCTCGTTTTCGCCCAAATTTGGATTTAATTGTCCTCAAGCAACATTTTGAGTCTCTTGAGTAGGTTTAGGATATTTTAGCTAATTTTGAGTCAAATAAAGCATTTACTGCTATTTCATAGTTTCAGGTTAAAGGGGGAGCACTTCGAGTCAAGGGAATGAAGAAAACAGTGGAAATTGTAATTATGGAAATATTCGCCCCGCGAGAGGCTACTCACCTCGCGAGCCTGAAGACCAGCTGAGCAGCAACAGTCATCCTTTCTGTCTCGCCTCGCGAAAGGCTGCTCGCCTCGCGAATCCTGAAGACCAGCATGTGGTGAGAAGACCCTGGAGGACAGAGACCATCACGTCCTAGCCATGATGAAGGTCACGACTGTGACAGACTAGAATTCCAAGTCTCGCCTCGAGAGAATCCAATTTTGAAAGCACGCCATTTTTAATATTCGCTTCGCGAGAGGCTGCTCGCCTCGCGAGCGCGCGTAGAATCTGAACTCTATATATTGCTGTTTTAGGGCAGAAACGGGAGTTTTTTTGGTCAGCCACTTGTTTTAGTGCGTTTTGGACGAATTGCTTGTACTCTGGAGCTGCTTCTCCTTCTTTTCTTTTTCTATTTGACAATTACGATGAATTTCGATTGCTTGGGTGTTGTTACAAGCATGAGGAACTAATCCCCTTGTCTAAGGGATCAATGAAACCACCCATGGCGGTGTAGCGTTCAATGAGATGTTTGTTTCTCTCCCTTTTCTCAATTAATGTTTTCCAATTCTGAATGTATTGCGTTGATCATATGCATGCGTGATTGACTAGTTAACGTGTTGAGGCTTAGTAGGCAATTCACGTTTAGAACTTGAATTGGGATCATCGATCGAATATTGCACGAGAGTGAATAGGAGATCGATGCAACCTTATAGGAACCAGATTTAATAGAGTTTGATGATTGGGTTATGAGACCTAGTAAGTAATTAATTCAATCGTTGAATACGTCCTAGTGAGCACGACAGTGTCATTAGGAGAATTTGGGGGTCCTGGTTGACATTGTAATTGAACTTAGGGAAGGAATCGTCATCACTTGGGTACTATGAATGATTGGGTAGGTGGATTTGTGACCTTAGATGTTTTAATTCTAGATTTTAATATTTTAATACTTATTCTCTATTTGATTTGTTAATTTATATTGCAATCTTATCTTCTCTCTCCCCTCAACCACTTATTTTGCTTGACCGAACGTATCTAATTTCTTGCGAATTGGAAGAATTGGTAGCCCAATCCCTGTGTCCGACGTTGGTAATTACTTACCGTGTTTTATTACTTATGACGACCCGGTACACTTGCCGGTGACTCACCATTAGGGAAGCTCCTTCAGTCTGGTGACTTCCACCTGAACTAGCTCCAACAGTCATGTCTATTCTTCATGACCTTTTACCTCTACACTGTTAGATGCTTAACCCAGAGGTTGAGCTCTGATACTAACTGAAATAGACAACTATAATCACGAGAAGGGGGGTTGAATTGTGTTTATCAGAATTTAAACAAAGTTGAAATCTTTTCACATACAGAAGCTAGGTTCAGACGAGTGGAAAGATAATGGAGATGCATGGTGACACGTCTCGATGAAATTTTAACAGTGACTTTGGCAAACACACCAATTGATAAACGTATAAGAAAACTAAAGCAACTAAAGAGGTTATAAGGAAAGAGAGATTGACACAGTTATTTATCCTGGTTCACTCTTCAAAGCAAATAGCTACGTCCAGTCCTTGGTAGCACCAAGATTTATTCACTATAATTGATCAGGTTACAGACTCCAAGTATTGTTTGCATACCCAGCCTCTTCAGGCTCCAAGACAAGTATTCTTTGCACACCTAGCCTCTTCAGGCTCAAGATAAGTATTCTTTGCACACTTAGCCTCTTCAGGCTCACTCAGGTTTGTTTGAGAGATTTGGTTTGTAATAAATACAACTTCAGATAGACAACTTTCACTAACACTCAGAGAGTGGTTTAAATGTAAAGCTTAGGAAAGTCTGCGTAATAACTTCAAATGATTGAAGAATACAGAATGAAATAATGAAGATATTAATGCGCAGAGTAATGGATCTTTAACGCTATGTGTATTCTCTATACTTCATCTTCAATGACTTCTGTATTTATAGTCTTCAAGCATTTAGGATCCGTTAGAGACATTCCCTCAGATGTTGGCTTCAAGTAGAACTTCATTAAATGCAATAGAGTCGTTCTCGGAAGCCATTAATGCAATAGGAACGTTGGTTGTACTCTAACATGAAGGATCATGGCTTTATGCATCATGATACAGCCATATCATAATTGTGCAGAGAGCTTTTTGTACTTTGTTGAGTACAATTTCCTTTTCGTGTAAGGACCAGGGGTACTAGAGAATAAAGCATGTTGGAAGCATTCTTTAACTGGTCTTTGGTTCTGATAACAGAATCTGTTTTCTTGTTTCTGGTTCTTGAAATAAGATTCTGATAATTCTTATAGAATTCACGTCCATAAAATAAGCGCGTCCATCTTGAAAATAACCGCGTCCATCTAGCCATTTAAAATTTTACATTCGGACGGGCTAGTAGACGATCTCCATATGCCATGTCATTAGACGGAGCTTCTCATTAAGGACGGAGCAAGTCTAAAGACTTGTGTGGACGAGCGCTTCTGTTGCCTTAGTGGACGAGCACTTCTATCACTTCAGGGGACGAGCACTTCTGTTACTTTAGTGGACCAGCGTCTGTCACTTTAATGGACGAGCCTTCTGTCACTTTAGTGGACGAGCGCTTCTGTCACTTTAGTGGACGAGAACTTCTATCACTTCAGTGGACGAACGCTTCTGTTTCTTTAGTGGACGAGTGCTTCTATCACTTTAGTGGACAGATAGATGATTCTTATAGTTTTAATCTACACACTAGATAGACAGGTTATCAACCAATATGAAGGCTAATTAAATCATTAACCAATGTTTAGTTCTCATCAAAACTTAGTGAAATTCACATCAGACATTTTAGAGACTTAACAACTCTAACTCCTCATCATCACCCTCTACCGGGTCTTCTTCAATCATAACCTCATCGTATTTCTCTCATACTACAACGACTATAGGTGCAGGTAACTCCAGTACGGGCGAGGCATGTCCAGATCCAGGTACTACTTGCAAAGGTGGAGACTGATGATGAGTGTTCCCAGTCTCCAGCAAGGTCCTCAAAAGAAGCTACATCGGGGGTAATGACACTTCTACAGTCTTCAAGCTGTGAGCATACTGCATCGCTCCTGGTTCACTTCCCTTTGTCGTCACTAGTGGCCCGATGTATCTGGCGCTCCGGGCTCCCAGGTGTATTAACCAAGAGCCCTCATCCTCTCTTTTTTCAAAGGCGAGGCCCAGAAACCTCGAGTAAGTCAGGTGATGCATTGGTTCCATCTATATTCCCATAATATTGAACCATGATAGTAAAATGCCAAACAAAGAAAACAATGCAAAGGTGAGATACCAATATATGAGTCATCATAGTAGTCACATACACGACTCTCACATAATATCATACAATATATCACAATATATCATAACTATAAACACAGGGATTCATTCTCGACAATCAAATGCATTTTGTAAAAACTGATCATGTCACTTCAATATTCACTATCTAACTCATAGTTCTCCAGAGATCCTAACTTCCCTTCGTCGAGCATGATAGGATCGCGATAATGCCTATAACACAATTATTTCGTGTTGGATCGGTCTCTCGTGGGTCTGAATCCTCAATTGTTCTAGGGTATCGCATCTCACCTAAATAATACAAAATAGTTCCTGATTGAGTACATTTCGAGCAGGGTAATCGAGTTCCATGACCCGAGATTGCAGCCACGAGCATTTCATGGATTTCGAACCCGAATATCCCTTAAGACCCAAAAGTTAAAGAATGGGTCTCTGGTCCGTAACTATTCAGTTTGTCAGTTCACCCTTTGTGAAACTGTAGCTCAAGACAAAATGGCACGTCTGCCACAACAACATATTAGCCAGACTATGAATGTAAAACAAGGTTTTCTCGTTTTCATTTTCTTTTTCGTATCGTTCTTTGCTCGTCATGGCTTACGCTTTCGACTAATTTTATTCAAGTATTAAATGAAATTTTATTACCAAATTAGGATTTTATTAATAAAATACCTGATTCACAAACTCATTCACAATCGAACCCTAGTCCGACGACTCGGAAATCTGGGTTCTATCTTTTCTCGAAACTCAAACAGGAACTCTAGTCCATCATTTTGGAAAACTAGGTCCTTTCCACTCTCAATTTCTTCCAAGAGGTTTTCGTTCAATGAAAACTAAATCAAAACAAAAATCCAAGTGTTTTCTCACTTTGTACCGTGAATAAAATACCATTTCTAGAAATACATTTTCACCACCACTTTTCTTTTTGGAAATCCATTTTCTGAAAACCTGAAGAATCACTAAAATCTCTTTTTCAACTTTAAACTAAAAACAAAACTTTTGTAGAATTTAAAAGAGAAACCTTATTTTCAAGATACTTTTCTTTTCAAAATCCTTTCGAATATTTTTAATAACTTTTGGTTGTTTTTCGTTTTCTTCCCTCTTCCTAATTTTTTTTCTATCTTGACAATTTCATCATTTAAGATTGTTTTCTCACTTTCCAATAAGCAAAACAAATACTTTTCAATCTTTGAGTTAAGGTAATTTAAATATCTTAGTCTTTTTAACAAGCAATGACCAGTGTCATGCCATCACCCAATCACAATCAACAATACAATAATATCATTCAAAACACCTATATAAATATAGACTATTCACATCCTACATTATTAACATACAGTTTCCAACTATCATAACCAAGCATTATAATTTAACATATAACAGGGTACATGACTAGTATGAGCTCCTCATGCAAACTCCCTTTACCTCAAACAATGGAATCTTTGCTTGTGATTAGTTGTTCTAGATTCTGCTTCCTCCCATGATTCCAGAAAGTATAAGCATGCTACGTTTCCTTCATAAAACATCTCAATAAAAATCAATGTTTGAAAATTTCCTTCTAGCTCTCCTAGTGTAAAATTCGGCCTTCCTAGGGAAAAAGGTTTAGGGATTTTTGTAGAACCCAAGCTCTTAGAGCTTGGTCATATAGGTCCCAGGGAACTTAAAACAAGTATTAAAAATCAAAATCAGACAAAATCACTAATCCTCCCTCAGTTTTAAATTTCGGCCATTTTAGGGAGGTGAGGGTTTGAGTTCCATTTTTATTTCAAACAACCATATCAACAAGAAGAAGGAGAATATGATTATTAAGATGATAAAGTGAGTCCAAAATCATAAGTTTCGACCATGTAATAGGGAGATGGTGCAAGTTTCATGAACATAGGAGTATGGGTTTCAACTTTAAACAATAACAAGATCAGCAAGATCATGAGATGAATTTATGGTTCACAAGCTCGATCATTATTAACAATAATGATACAAGTTCATACAAGAAATTAGTTCAGCATGAAATGGGTTTCCACTATTTTGATCATGATAATGGGTAATAATGATTGAAAAAAAAAATAAGGGGAGAGCAAGATTCTGTTATTACCGTAAATGGAGGAAAGTTGAATATGATAACCACTTGATGAATCTCGGATGAGTTTCTTGCACAAAGTTTAGCTCACAAATTTATGAGAATGAAGAGATGAAATATTAAGAGTGTGGGAGGGGGTTAGGTGCCGGGTTTGGGGTGGGATTTATAAGGTAGATACTTTAGGATATTTTAGTGCCATGTTTGTTGAAACTAATTAGGATTTAATGGATTATTAGGCAGTATAATAATATATTAAAGTGAAATCATGAGATAAAAGTTATGATATGATAAATTTTGATGAGTCTCATCAACCACTTTTACATTATTTCTGTACCGCATCTCGTTCTGTTATTTACCCGTCTCAAATTCCTATGCGCGCTTTCATTAAATATTTCATCCGAATAAAATATAATATTTATTTCCGAGCGAAAATTTTAAAAATGACCTATATCTCTTAAAAAGAGATAAAAGTCATTGATCTTTCGTTTATTTTTCTAAATTAGGTTTTCTGATCAGTAAATTCTTACTGACAGTGAGAACACGGACCGAGTTTCGTCTGAGTTTCAAACCTAAAATTTTTCTAGAACTCTTTACCATCTAGTATGATATGACTTTGTTTTAATCAAAATCATTTCGTAAATTTCAGAATAAAATATAACATAAAAATTTCTTTAAAGATATTGGAGAGCATTGAAAATCGGGGGTAATGACACTTCTACAGTCTTCAAGCTGTGAGCATACTGCATCGCTCCTGGTTCACTTCCCTTTGTCGTCACTAGTGGCCCGATGTATCTGGCGCTCCGGGCTCCCAGGTGTATTACCCAAGAGCCCTCATCCTCTCTTTTTTCAAAGGCGAGGCCCAGAAACCTCGAGTAAGTCAGGTGATGCATTGGTTCCATCTATATTCCCATAATATTGAACCATGATAGTAAAATGCCAAACAAAGAAAACAATGCAAAGGTGAGATACCAATATATGAGTCATCATAGTAGTCACATACACGACTCTCACATAATATCATACAATATATCACAATATATCATAACTATAAACACAGGGATTCATTCTCGACAATCAAATGCATTTTGTAAAAACTGATCATGTCACTTCAATATTCACTATCTAACTCATAGTTCTCCAGAGATCCTAACTTCCCTTCGTCGAGCATGATAGGATCGCGATAATGCCTATAACACAATTATTTCGTGTTGGATCGGCCTCTCGTGGGTCTGAATCCTCAATTGTTCTAGGGTATCGCATCTCACCTAAATAATACAAAATAGTTCCTGATTGAGTACATTTCGAGCAGGGTAATCGAGTTCCATGACCCGAGATTGCAGCCACGAGCATTTCATGGATTTCGAACCCGAATATCCCTTAAGACCCAAAAGTTAAAGAATGGGTCTCTGGTCCGTAACTATTCAGTTTGTCAGTTCACCCTTTGTGAAACTGTAGCTCAAGACAAAATGGCACGTCTGCCACAACAACATATTAGCCAGACTATGAATGTAAAACAAGGTTTTCTCGTTTTCATTTTCTTTTTCGTATCGTTCTTTGCTCGTCATGGCTTACGCTTTCGACTAATTTTATTCAAGTATTAAATGAAATTTTATTACCAAATTAGGATTTTATTAATAAAATACCTGATTCACAAACTCATTCACAATCGAACCCTAGTCCGACGACTCGGAAATCTGGGTTCTATCTTTTCTCGAAACTCAAACAGGAACTCTAGTCCATCATTTTGGAAAACTAGGTCCTTTCCACTCTCAATTTCTTCCAAGAGGTTTTCGTTCAATGAAAACTAAATCAAAACAAAAATCCAAGTGTTTTCTCACTTTGTACCGTGAATAAAATACCATTTCTAGAAATACATTTTCACCACCACTTTTCTTTTTGGAAATCCATTTTCTGAAAACCTGAAGAATCACTAAAATCTCTTTTTCAACTTTAAACTAAAAACAAAACTTTTGTAGAATTTAAAAGAGAAACCTTATTTTCAAGATACTTTTCTTTTCAAAATCCTTTCGAATATTTTTAATAACTTTTGGTTGTTTTTCGTTTTCTTCCCTCTTCCTATTTTTTTTTCTATCTTGACACTTTCATCATTTAAGATTGTTTTCTCACTTTCCAATAAGTAAAACAAATACTTTTCAATCTTTGAGTTAAGGTAATTTAAATATCTTAGTCTTTTTAACAAGCAATGACCAGTGTCATGCCATCACCCAATCACAATCAACAATACAATAATATCATTCAAAACACCTATATAAATATATACTATTCACATCCTACATTATTAACATACAGTTTCCAACTATCATAACCAAGCATTATAATTTAACATATAACAGGGTACATGACTAGTATGAGCTCCTCATGCAAACTCCCTTTACCTCAAACAATGGAATCTTTGCTTGTGATTAGTTGTTCTAGATTCTGCTTCCTCCCATGATTCCAGAAAGTATAAGCATGCTACATTTCCTTCATAAAACATCTCAATAAAAATCAATGTTTGAAAATTTCCTTCTAGCTCTCCTAGTGTAAAATTCGGCCTTCCTAGGGAAAAAGGTTTAGGGATTTTTGTAGAACCCAAGCTCTTAGAGCTTGGTCATATAGGTCCCAGGGAACTTAAAACAAGTATTAAAAATCAAAATCATACAAAATCACTAATCCTCCCTCAGTTTTAAATTTCGGCCATTTTAGGGAGGTGAGGGTTTGAGTTTGGTCGCGCTGTCGCGCACGCGCCAAAAAGGACGAGCGGGTTTTAAAAATGTAGTTTATGGCGACAACTCGGATGTCGTTCTCAAGGACTCTTAAAATGTTATTTTCCACAAAAATAAGTTTTTTTTTTTTTGGGGGGGTTGGATTGAGATGCAGTCAAAGAAAACAGAATAATAAAAACAGAGCAATTAAAAACAGGCAGTTCAAAGAGGTTATCAAATGGCCAAAAACAGATTGATCTATTGTTCTCAATTTCCTAACTATCATAGGTTCATGCAATTTCCAAGCCCTAAGCAGATTCTAATCCCCTCCCGGTTATAGCAACAATTTACAAGCGAAACCACTACTACAGATACATGTCCCTATTCCCGAATTAAGCAAACGGGGTTAAGCCCTTCGTGAACTAAGTGAACACGAAATGTACACACGCAAATTAAGCAGATGCGATTAATTATAGGAACATGGTATCACCGGAAATAAATCAACACAATACAGTATACTCCTGAATTAAGCAAACAGAAATATAAAGCATGGCATTGAAGAGGGAAAAGCATACAAAACAGGGAAATACAAGAACCTCAAGTGTATGGAAATCAATTACAATAGATCAATCCTAGAAACTTAGTTCTCCATAACACAAACGAAATCACACAGAGAAAAAATATAAAAACAGAAAAATGGAGAAGCAAAAGTGTTTACAAACTGTTCAGAACATCAATTTATACTAGTCAGAAATTAAGCTTATTCGCGAGGCGAAGCCTCTCTCGCGACGCGATTCTTGTGAACAGTCTGCACCCTTTGGTATTCTCGCGAGGCGAACAATCCTTCGCGGGACGAGGAACTGAAGAGTCTTCTTATCACGCCCGTTATGAACATCATGGGCCAACCGTGATGCTTTATGACTTCCAGGATCGCGAGGCGAATGGATGCTTGCGAGGCGAGACTCTTCAACTTCAAAACTGCCACGGCCGTGACCTTCAACACGGGCAAGCCGTGATCGTCTCTGACTTTTCAGGGTTGCACTACTCGCGGGGCGATACCTTCTTCGCGGGGCGAACCAGAGACCTTGCATTTTCTTGGAACAGTCAGGCTTCGGGGTCGCGTGGCGAGTGTAGCTTTCGCGGGGCGAATCCCCTATTCTTTATTCTCTCAACTTCTACTTAACCTGAAAACAAGGAAATAACCATAAGTGTATTATTTTGACTCAAAACTAGCTAAATTAACTTAAAACTACTCTAGAGACTCAAAACCTTGCTTGAGGACAATCTAATCTAATTTGGGTGAAAATAGGATATAATTTGCACAAAACCCTGGTCATACTAGCCATAAAACTAGATGAGCCAGAGGCTTATCAAAATACCCCAAACTTAAACTTTGCTTGTCCCCAAGCAAACTAAGACTCAAAAATCAAAAAACGACTCAAGACTTGGCAAGCTTAAAAGATTCAATCAACATTGCACAAATTCAAGCAACTTCATCAAAACAGTTTTCTTCATTGTTTCCCGCCTTTTCAAACAGAGCAATCCCCACATTCATTTATTCTAAACATTTGAGAATTTCACCAATCAAACAATCATTAATCTAAAAAGGGAATCTAAGTTACACACAAGAGGGAGATCACCAACTTCAAACAACTGCCTTCCTCACAAGGGCATTTAGTATATCACTCAATCACTCAGTTTGTGTCAGGCTAACAACTTGCACTCAGTTTCACTTTTCAAGAACACTTCCCAAAAATTTGATTTTCATCTCAAAATGGCTCCCACAGAAAACATGCAAGCAATCATCAAGAGGTCTTTTATGGGTTGTAATGGGGCCTGGCTAAGGGTAGGATATACAAAGGAAACTAGGCTGAAGACCCTAGGAACTAAGAGAGCATGAACATTTATTTACACTCTGAAATTCACTCAAGTTCCTTTCTTTATTATTGTTTTTTCTTTATACTTCTGGGTGGCTACAACCTTTTTATTTCCAACAGCCTTTTTGGCATTTTTGTATTTTTTTTTCCAAATCCCAAACAACACATTGCACCTTGCAGCCACCCCAAACTTAGTTTCTTGCACCCATTCTAAGATTACATGCTCTCCTAATCCTAAGATCGGTTAACATGGTTTTCCAGATTTTTGGGCTTATAACATTAGGTTATCAAGAATTAATCAGGCTAATAGGCTCAAAGGGGCTAACTAGGGAACATGCATTAGGAATTGGTTATTTTTAGGCTAAGTAGCTATTTACAAAGAATATGCCTAAATCATCTGAAGCAAACACATAATCATGCAAACCAAAAAGAGATTCAATCAAATTCAGGAAAGTGCAACTTGAAAGTGATTTTCACACAGTCAAAAACATGTTGGAGGCTCAAAACCTCACCTGGACATTTTTTTGCAAATTGTTTGAAAGAGATTCTATCCCTAGTGTGTGCTTCCTATCACCCCAAACTTATCATAGATCATGCCATCATAACAAAATCCCAAAGTTCAGTTTTCAATTTCACATGGGAATCACTTTTCAAAAACAAAAATTTTTTAGCCTAGGGGGAATCATCACATATCAATCATGCAAGCAATCTGAGCAACATCAATCAAAATCTAGCAAACTTGCCAACAAAAGACTCAACACACAAATGCTCCTGAGCTTCTCAAATTATTCAGGAGCTTTATTCAAAGAAAAGGAAAAACTACAACTAGTTCCCTCCCCCACACTTAAAACATGCATTGTCCCCAATGACAAACAGAACTATACAATCAGAGTGAGGGGAAAGGAAAAGAAACTCCCTGATTAAGTGTCAGCATTGGTTGGAGCTTCCAAGGAGAGCTCCTCAACATTAACTTCCACAGGAATACCAGCATCCACACCATGGAATGGCTTCAGCCTCTGCCCGTTAACCTTGAAGGTCTTGTTGGTACCTGTACTTTGAATCTCTACTGCACCATAAGGAAACACATTAGTCACAACAAATGGGCCATCCCATTTGGACCTAAGTTTCCCAGCCATCAATCTGAGGCGGGAGTTAAACAATAAGACTTTCTGACCCACAAAAATTCTTTCCTAAGAATCATTCTATCATGAAAAAGTTTTGTTTTCTCTTTATACATCCTGGAGCTTTCATAGGCTTCAAGCCTAAGCTCCTCAAGTTGCTGCAACTGCAGTTTTCTTTCAACACCAGATTTCTTCATGTCCATGTTACAACACTTTACTGCCCAATATGCTCTATGCTCAATTTCCACCGGGAGGTGACATGCCTTGCCAAATACAAGCCGGAAGGGGGACATTCCTATAGGTGTCTTAAAAGCAGTCCTCTGGGCCCACAGTGCGTCTTCCAGATGGCGGCTCCATTCCCTTCTGTTCGACTGCACCATCTTCTCTAGAATTTGCTTGATCTCCCTGTTTGATATTTCTGCCTGGCCATTGGTTTGGGGATGGTAAGCAGTGGACACTCTATGTACAACCCCATATTTCCTGAGTAAGACCTCCATGGTTCTGTTGCAAAAGTGTGTGCCCTGGTCACTGCAAAACTTCCACAGGTAGGGGTCATCCCACACATAATACTTTGCATCGCTTTTGAGCTTGTGGAACTTATGTCTACTTGTACCTGCAAGAACAACACCAGCAACAAGAAAATTTACAATGTCAGCAAACCAGGGGGTCACCCCATACAGATGTAACAGTCTCTCATCAGGGAAATCATCTTGGATGGGAAAAGTATCCTCATCCCTTGCTATCCGGCTCAAATGATCTGCCACCAAATTTTCAGCTCCACTTTTATCCTTTATCTCCACATTGAATTCTTGGAGCAAAAGCATCCAACGGATCAGTCTTGGCTTAGCTTCTGGCTTCTTCAACAGATATTTCAAAGCTGCATGGTCAGTAAAAACAGTCACCCTAGAACCTAGCAAATAAGACCTAAACTTATCAAGTGCAAATACAACAGCTAGCGCTTCTTTCTCGGTGGTGGTGTAATTTGCCTCATGCAAGCATCTAAGGTCCTAGAAGCATAATGAATTACATGGGCAACCTTGCCCACCTTTTGTGCCGTAACTGCTCCCACAAAGAAAATTGGAAGCATCACACATTAGTTCAAAAGGGAGTGTCCAGTCAGGGGGCTGGATAACAGGGGTAGAAGTCAACGCTTTCTTCAGATAGTCAAATGACTCCCTGCACTTTTCATCAAACTGGAACAGGGCATCATTCTTCAGCAGGTTTGACAATGGCAATGCAATCTTGCTGAAGTCCTTTATAAAGCGCCTGTAGAAACCTGCATGTCCAAGAAAAGAACGGATCTCGCGTACGCAAGATGGGTAAGGCAATGAAGAAATCATATTAATTTTTGCAGGATCTACAGAAATACCCTCTTTGGAAATTACATGACCCAAAACTATCCCCTGTTCTACCATGAAGTGACATTTCTCATAATTCAGAATCAGATCAGTATCAATGCATCTTTGTAGAACTAGACCTAGACTATGCAAACAAGCATTAAATGAGGAGCCATACACAGTAAAATCATCCATGAACACCTCTATGCAATTTTCAATAAAATCAGAGAAAATGCTAAGCATGCATCTTTGAAAGGTGCCAGGAGCATTACAGAGGCCAAATGGCATCCTCCTATAAGCAAACGTACCGAAGGGGCACGTGAAGGTGGTCTTTTCCTGATCCTCAGGGGCAATATGAATCTGGAAATACCCGGAAAAGCCATCTAGAAAACAATAATGAGATTGACCAGCCAGCCGATCCAGCATCTGATCTATGAACGGCAAAGGAAAATGATCCTTTCTGGTGGCCTGGTTCAGCTTCCTATAGTCTATACAAACTCGCCTGACTATTTTGGACTCTAGTAGGCACAAGCTCATTATTTTCATTCCTAACTACTTGTTAGACCAGACTTCTTTGGTACAACTTGCACCGGACTTACCCAAGTACTATCGGGAGATGGGGTAGATAATACCGCCTGTAGAAGCTTAGTCACCTCTTTCTTTACCACATCCGTAATCAGTGGGTTAAGTCGCCTTTTGGGCTGTCTTACTGGCTTAGCCCCATCCTCCAATAGAATTTCCGTGCATGCATCCGGAGGGGCTAATTCCGGAATATCAGCCAATGTCCATCCAATAGCCTTCTTGTATTTCTTCGTAACCTCTAAAAGCTTGGCTTCCTCGGTCGAGTTGAGGCCGGAGGAAATGATGATCGGCAATGTTGCATTCCTCCCCAAGTAGGCATACTTCGAGGTTCTCGGGAAGTGGTTTGAGTTCCAAAGAAGGTGGCTGCTCAACAGATGGTGCATTGGGAGTAGCCATGGGGTCAAGGACTTCTTTGAATAGACGCCTTCACTCTCATTATCACTATCACTATCATCCTCACCCCGCAAGGTTGAATCCAAAAACTCGTAACAAACAGAACATGGGTTAGTGTTAGTACAGTTAGTACAAGTATATACATCATCAAAACCAGAAATAAGAGGAAAATCGAAATAAAGTCATCATCGGTGTCCTCAAAAAGCTCTGAAAGCAAATCTAAGTGGAAAACAGAGTGCTCCTCTACTGGGTTTTTCATAGCATCAAAGATCTTGAACAGGGCCACAAAACCACCAAACTCCAAACACATAGTCCCATCATAAACATCAATCTTGGTCTTGGATGTCATCATTAATGGTCTGCCCAAGATTATAGGTGATCTCTTTGGATCGAGTCTCTCCTGCCATGTCTAGGATGTAGAAGTCCGCAGGAAATATCAGATCTTCAACTTGCACTAGCACATCCTCTACCATTCCCATGGGTCGGGCACTGGTCCTGTTAGCCAACTGGATGGTAAGACCTGTGTACTGCAATGGCCCAAGATCAAGGTTGTTAAAGATGGAGGTAGGCATGACATTGATTGATGCTCCCAAGTCCAACATGCAGTTTTCAAACTTCCTGTCCCCAATAGTGCATGGAATGGTGAATGTGCTTGGGTCCTTGCACTTTTGTGGCAGTGCCTGAGTAGGGGTTAAAGCAACAACTCTTTCTGGCTTAGACTGGATAAGCGCTGAGACATTCATTCCCAAGTCAACCCTCTCATTAGTCTTCATCTTCCTCTTGTTGGTGCATAGATCCTTCAAAAATTTGGCATATCTGGGCACTTGCTTGATCACATCTAGGAGAGGAATATTAACAGCTACCCTCCTGAAAACATCAAGAATCTCCTTCTCCTTATTTTCACCACCAATCTTCTTATTATTCTGCAATCTATGTGGGAATGGAATGGGTGGTCTATACACTTTCTCAGCTTCAACTTCAACCATAGGCTCAGGAGTAACCTCAACAAAGAGGCTCGGGAGTTACCTCAATAGTTTCTTCATCCTTTCCAGAGGTGGCCTCAACAACTTTTCCCGATCTCAGAGATATGGCACTCACATTAGGGTTGGAGGCATTGGGATTTATCACTGCAGTTGTCTTGGCACTGGGTTGTTCTTTGAGCTTGCTTTATGTTATTTATGTCTGTGGCCATCTGTCCAATCTGTGTCCTCAAATCTTGAATGTTAGCACTTGTTTTGCTGCCGATCATGTGGCTGTGAGGCCTGGAATCGTGCCGGAACTGTCCCATTTCTTTGATGGAAAAGTGTAGTCATTTGTGCAGTTAATTGTGAAGTTATTTGCTTGCACATGTCATCTACCGAAGGTCCGAAGGTGCGAAGTGTCCACCGGAGGAGGATTACGAGGTGCCATCGGTTCTTTGTTGGGATGAGTTCCCATACCGCAGATTAGGATGATTACTCCAGCTGGGATGGTACCTATTTGTTGAGAGGTCCGGAGCTGCTGTACTGCTCAGTTATTGCCCCGATTATACGGATGGACTGCAAAGGCTTGAGGTGATTCAAGAATCGATCCTCCTTGCAAAATGGGGCATGCTTCATGTGGGTGCTCAGGAGAACTGTACATGCCACACAACACCGCAGGCTGAACCCTATCCATTGCCAATTTCTCTACCAAAGAAGTGAGCCTATCAATTCTATCATCACGGTCATGGCTGGAAGAGGAAGTGCGGACCTCATGTACACCTCTAGTCTCAACAGAATTTCTTCTGGTAGTGAATTGCTGGGAATTCAGTGACATGTTCTCAATAAGTTGCTTGGCAGCAGATGGAGTCTTGTCAACCAACACTCCCCCACTAGCAGCATCCAAAATATTCCTATCCATCGGCAGTAGCCCTTCATAAAAATATTGGATGAGGAGCTGTTCAGAAATTTGATGCTGGGGCAACTGGATGTCAACTGCTTGAACCTCTCCCAATACTCAGCCAGCGACTCATTTCCTTGCCTAATGCCACAGATTTCTTTCCTGATTGAGGCGGCTCTGGAGGCAGGAAAATATTTCTCTAGGAAGAGCTTCTTCAAGTCGTTCCATGTGGTAATGGAGTTTGGCTCAAGGTATAATAGCCCATCTTTTGCAGCTCCCTGGAGTGAGAACGGAAAAGTCTTCAACTTGATATGATCCTCAGTTACTCCTTCTGGCCTCAAAGTTGTGGAGCAGACGACTTGGAATTCCTTGAGGTGCTTGTGTGGATCTTCACCTGCAAGACCATTAAATCTTGGCAACAAATGGATTAGCCCAGATTTTAATTCAAAAGGAGTGTCAGCACCAGGATATACAATGCACAAACCATTGTAATTCACATCAGGGGCAGCAAGCTGCCTCAATGTCCTTTGGTCTCCCATGTTTTCAAAAACAGACTTGGAATTAGAATCACTACTAGAACTAGCCCGAAATTCTCTACGGAGTGTATGCAATGTTCTTTCTATCTCAGGATCAAATTCACACAGTTCAGGGCAGTTAGATCTAGTAGCCAGACTAATTCAAAAAGAAAACAAAAATAAAAAATAAAAACAGAAAATAAAATGCGAAAATAACAAAACAAGAGTCCCCAGCAACGGCGCCAATTTTTTTGGTCGCGCTGTCGCGCACGCGCCAAAAAGGACGAGCGGGTTTTAAAAATGTAGTTTATGGCGACAACTCGGATGTCGTTCTCAAGGACTCTTAAAATGTTATTTTCCACAAAAATAAGTTTTTTTTTTGGGGGGGCGGGGTTTGGATTGAGATGCAGTCAAAGAAAACAGAATAATAAAAACAGAGCAATTAAAAACAGGCAGTTCAAAGAGGTTATCAAATGGCCAAAAACAGATTGATCTATTGTTCTCGATTTCCTAACTATCATAGGTTCATGCAATTTCCAAGCCCTAAGCAGATTCTAATCCCATCCCGGTTATAGCAACAATTTACAAGCGAAACCACTACTACAGATACATGTCCCTATTCCCGAATTAAGCAAACGGGGTTAAGCCCTTCGTGAACTAAGCGAACACGAAATGTACACACGCAAATTAAGCAGATGCGATTAATTATAGGAACATGGTATCACCGGAAATAAATCAACACAATACAGTATACTCCTGAATTAAGCAAACAGAAATATAAAGCATGGCATTGAAGAGGGAAAATCATACAAAACAGGGAAATACAAGAACCTCAAGTGTATGGAAATCAATTACAATTGATCAATCCTAGAAACTTAGTTATCCATAACACAAACGAAATCACACAGAGAAAAAATATAAAAACAGAAAAATGGAGAAGCAAAAGTGTTTACAAACTGTTCAGAACATCAATTTATACTAGTCAGAAATTAAGCTTATTCGCGAGGCGAAGCCTCTCTCGCGACGCGATTCTTGTGAACAGTCTGCACCCTATGGTATTCTCGCGAGGCGAACAATCCTTCGCGGGACGAGGAACTGAAGAGTCTTCTTATCACGCCCGTTATGAACATCATGGGCCAACCGTGATGCTTTCTGACTTCCAGGATCGTGAGGCGAATGGATGCTCACGAGGCGAGACTCTTCAACTTCAAAACTGCCACGGCCGTGACCTTCAACACGGGCAAGCCGTGATCGTCTCTGACTTTTCAGGGTTGCACTACTCGCGGGGCGATACCTTCTTCGCAGGGCGAACCAGAGACCTTGCATTTTCTTGGAACAGTCAGGCTTCGGGGTCGCGTGGCGAGTGTAGCTTTCGTGGGGCGAATCCCCTGTTCTTTATTCTCTCAACTTCTACTTAACCTGAAAACAAGGAAATAACCATAAGTGTATTATTTTGACTCAAAACTAGCTAAATTAACTTAAAACTACTCTAGAGACTCAAAACCTTGCTTGAGGACAATCTAATCTAATTTGGGTGAAAATAGGATATAATTTGCACAAAACCCTGGTCATACTAGCCATAAAACTAGATGAGCCAGAGGCTTATCAGAGTTCCATTTTTATTTCAAACAACCATATCAACAACAAGAAGGAGAATATGATTATTAAGATGATAAAGTGAGTCCAAAATCATAAGTTTCGACCATGTAATAGGGAGATGGTGCAAGTTTCATGAACATAGGAGTATGGGTTTCAACTTTAAACAATAACAAGATCAGCAAGATCATGAGATGAATTTATGGTTCACAAGCTCGATCATTATTAACAATAATGATACAAGTTCATACAAGAAATTAGTTCAGCATGAAATGGGTTTCCACTATTTTGATCAAGATAATGGGTAATAATGATTGAAAAAAAATAATAAGGGGAGAGCAAGATTTTGTTATTACCGTAAATGGAGGAAAGTTGAATATGATAACCACTTGATGAATCTCGGATGAGTTTCTTGCACAAAGTTTAGCTCACAAATTTATGAGAATGAAGAGATGAAATATTAAGAGTGTGGGAGGGGGTTAGGTGCCGGGTTTGGGGTGGGATTTATAAGGTAGATACTTTAGGATATTTTAGTGCCATGTTTGTTGAAACTAATTAGGATTTAATGGATTATTAGGTAGTATAATAATATATTAAACTGAAATCATGAGATAAAAGTTATGATATGACAAATTTTCATGATTCTCATCAACCACTTTTATCATCTCTGTCCCACATTATTTCTGTACTGCATCTCGTTCTGTTATTTACCCGTCTCAAATTCCTATGCGCGCTTTCATTAAATATTTCGTCCGAATAAAATATAATATTTATTTCCGAGCGAAAATTTTAAAAATGACCTATATCTCTTAAAAAGAGATAAAAGTCATTGATCTTTCGTTTATTTTTCTAAATTAGGTTTTCTGATCAGTAAATTCTTACTGACAGTGAGAACACAGACCGAGTTTCATCTGAGTTTCAAACCTAAAATTTTTCTGGAACTCTTTACCATCTAGTATGATATGACTTTGTTTTAATCAAAATCACTTCGTAAATTTCAGATAAAAATATAACATATAAATATCTTTAAAGATATTGGAGAGCATTGAAAATCGGGGTGTTACATTACTACCCCACTAAAAAAAAATTCATCCTCGAAATTACGCACCTGGAAAAAGATCAGGATACTGTAATTTCATCTTGTCCTCAGCTTCCTAGGTTGCTTCTCCGATTGTCTCATCCTAAATAACCTTGACTAAGGAAATTTGTTTACCCTTGAGCTGCTTAATCATCTTATCCTCAATTCTTATAGGTGAAGTCTCATAAGACAAGTTTTCTTTTAATTGTACTTCATCGGGCTCAATTATATGTGATGGATCGGGAATATAGTTTCTTAGTTGTGAGACATGAAACATGTAACGCCCTCCCTCAGGGCATTACTTACGTAACGCATGCGGAATTTAAACTAAAAGATAATTTGCTGGTTGCTTTCGGAAAATTTGTTTTCTCTTAAGTCAGATAACTGGGGTATAAGATTTTCTTCTATAGGGTTAACTCTGAAATTCATCATACATACATTTAAAACGTAAAGTCACGTTCGTAACAAAGTTACCATGACATACAACATTTCTATAAGTTTCCATTTTCGAAAGAAAAAGTTTAAACTTCAGATGGATGTATATAACACTACATTCACGGACCCCTTTAGATATACAACCCAACTCATACTCCTAAGCTGGTCATTCTATCAAATATTCATTGGAGAGACCCCAATCAGAATACTATCCCAACCTCTAACACTAGGTCTTCAATTGACTTAGATAGACTCCTCTGCAACATCGGCACTAGAGTACCAAGGTACTACAGCAAAACCCGAAGAGACCTGATATAATTGTAAGAGTGAGATACCATCATAAGATATATCCCACAACAACCATATACATGATACATACATCACATAATCATATAAGCAGTTAAATCATGCATATACACAATATAATAGTGTTATATCAAAGGGTCTCAAACCCGCACAGTCAATCTTTGAAAATATGCATGGCACTTCAATATCAGGCTCTAACTTAATCTCCGGAGATCCCAACATCCTCAAAATGAGTTGATCAGGCTCGATACACCGTCTCATTGGCTATCTAAGCACAACGATAATACACCGTCTCATTGGCTAGCTAAGCACAACGATAATACACCGTCTCATTGGCCATTTAGGCACAACGATTATGCACGTCGTTTCATGGTCCATTTAGGCACAACGATACACGTACACCGTCTCATTGTCCAATTTAAGAACAACGATAATACACCATCTCATTGGCTAGCTAAGCACTACGATAATACACCGTCTCATTGTCCAATTTAAGAACAGCGATAATAAGGCACGTCTGCCTGGGGAAATGCACATGAGAAAATATTTTATTTAAAAGGACTTCTTTGTGTTCATTCTTTTCACTGTCGCTACTCAAAGCTAACGACTTAAATCGTCATTTCCCCATCACTTGAAAACTCAGAATCATAGGACTCATAGTCCGAATGCTCAATCACAATGCCCAAGACCGTGGCCGCAGTCAAGGGTTGTGGTCGTAGAAAACAACCTTCACCTTTAATCAGGTTCATCACACGCGGTTAGAATACACAGTCCAACACAATGCGATTAGGACCTAAGTCCATAACATCATAACCAGGACTCGTAGTCCTGAATTCACACTGATTCAAGATCACGTGCACATCACTGAATACCAGAGGCGACGTCTCGCGTACTAGATTCTCTTTCTTAAGTACTTATTTTTCGTTCAGTGAAAAACAAATTCAAAACCGAATCCTCGATAACCTATCCAGGTTATCGGAAAGTTTCTAAGATATTTAGGAAAAACCATTTCTTTGAAAATCTTTTATAAAGTATCTTTGAAATTCTTTTGTCTTTGAAATATTTCCCCCAATAGGATATTGCCAAATAATCTTGAACGTTTTCACTTGAAGACACATAGTTCGAAAAGGATTTTTCTCTTGTATAACAATAGTACACCAAAACCATTTCAACAATTAAAACAAGTACTTTAAGTTTAGAGAGATTTTGGAAAAGAACACCAATCCCTTCATCTTCAAAGCTTATTAAGGTTTTTAATCCTTATTATGGTTGAGCACAGACGCACGTCTGGCTTAGAAAACTTTCAATCAACAACAATATATATCATCAGTGCAATGCTAAGATCACAGTTGAAGGCAGTTCATCACATATATGCATTATATCATTTAGAACAGGTACAGTTCAACATCAGATAATAGCACAACAGTTCAAGTACATTAGATAATCAAGTAAGCTCAATCAACAGGTAAATATCCAATTAAACATCTACACACATGCATACAGTTATTGAATATCTTTAGGAAATCCCCTCTTACCTTAAGAAGGTAAGAGAATTTTAAGAAAATAAACGGCTGCGCGGACGTTCTTCAAGGTTGGTTAGGAGGCAAGTCTAGGTTTCAAGACACAAGGTTCAAAGGATTAGAACTCAACCAAGAACTTAGGGTTAGAAGTTTCCAAAACATATGCAACTTAGGGATTTATGATCCGCAAGTGCTAAGAGTTTAAAACATGATTACTTAAAACAAGGTTGAACAAAAATCCCACCAAGTTACACCTTGATGGAGATTCGGCCTTGACCAATAAAATAGGCTAGGAACATTTAAAATTTCCAATCTCTTTGGTTTAGCATCCATTAATAGTAAGGAGCTCAAAACCATGATCACTTTGGATAAATGAAAAACGAAACACCCTAGGTCCATAACCTTTAAGGTTCGGCCATCCTTGGGTTTTTATGATAAAAATATTTAAATTCTTCCAATCTCTTAGACCTTTTAGCATCCAATAACTTATGGAGCTCAAGTCTATGATCATCTTGGAAACAACATAGGATTATAAATAATTAAAGTATAATATCATAAAGTAAATGGCATAATGTAAATGACATAAAGTAAATGACTTAAAGTAAATGGCATAAATATAAATGGCATAAAAGTAAATGACATAATGTAAATGACATAAAGTAAATGGCATAAATATAAATGGCATAAAGTAAATGACATAATGGAAATGACATAAAGTAAATGACTTAAAGTATATGGCATAAATATAAATGGCATAAAGTAATTGACTTAAAGTAAATGGCATAAATATAAATGACATAAAAGTAAATGACATAATGTAAATGACATAAACATAAATGACATAAAAGTAAATGACATAAATTAGAGTAAAAATCTTTAAACTTTGACTAAACCCCCAATTTGGTCCCTGAGAAAAACACTCGGGTCTGAAATAGTCCCTAACCAAAAAAAACTATTCGTTTAGTCCTTAAGAATGTATTTCCGGGACAGATTAGTCCTTCTGTCACAAATTAGTCCCTAACAATTTTTAAGTGATACCAATAAAGTCCCTAAGAAACATGACTGTGAGCCAAATTAGTCCCTATTAACATGCACTAAACATGATAGAAACACTACAAAATATGACAGAAGGACTAATCTGTCCCGGAAATACATTCTTAAGGACTAAACGGATAGTTTTTTTTGGTTAGGGACTATTTCAGACCCGAGTGTTTTTCTCAGGGACCAAATTGGGGGTTTAGTCTTAAACTTTCCAATCACTTTAGACATAGCATCCTTTAACATAAAGGAGCCTTGGTCAATGATCATTTTGGGAAACAAATCTTTAAACTTTCCAATCACTTTAGACATAGCATCCTTTAAGATAAAGGAGCCTTGGTCAATGATCATTTTGGAAAACAAATCTTTAAATACAAACTCACACTTGTAAAAGTTGAAACAAGATCCATCAAAACCATAGGTATGGTTCGGCCTCATTAGGAAGTAGAGGTTAGGAAACTTTGTTTTACACAACCTTTTAGTATGTTAAACTACAAGTAAATACCAGGCCATAGAAATTGGTTTCAACTCAAAAGGAGTTTTCTACCATTTTTGAGAGATTTTTGAAGATAAAAGCTCATAAATGACATGAAGAAGAAACTTTAGAAAAAGATGAAGTTTTTAAAGAAAAGAATACATGAGAGTATTAACCTAAGCAAGAGGAACAACTTTGATGAAGAACACTTAGTGAAAAGAAGAAGAAAAACTAGAGCTTTGGAAGGTTGAAGTTAAGAAAAAGATGAAAACTTAAGGGTTTTAATGGGGTAGGAGAAAGGAAAGTGATGAAGTGAAGTTGATGAGTGATATTTATAGAGGGAATGGGGAAGTGCACGGCCTTGAGAGGGAGAAGAAGAAAGAAGATGAGTTTCTTGAAGAGAGGCTTAAGAGTTAATGTGATGTGAGGTGATTGGAGAGAGAAAGTTGAAAAGTAGGATTTTGGAATGACATAAGGATTTTCTCTTTCCTTAGGTGTGTCATAGGCATTAAATGAGACTTCCCATCAAGCCTTTTATCCTCCTTTAGGGTTCTTTAACTGCTTAAATACGTAACCGGGTGCACATCCGATCGTATTTTCTGAAGGTTTCGCCCGGATAAAATACTATATTTTATTCCCGGACAACAAAATTCGAAAATTTACCAAACCTACACGAAACATCATAAAAACACTAACTGTCTCTTCACGAATTAAAATTTTGTTTCTAGCTCAGCAAACTTGTACCGGTAGTGAGAACACAGACCGGTTTTCGTCTGAATTTTCGACCAAAAATTTAACTATGACTTCATACGGTAAAACAACATAAGAAAATGATTTTATTTAAAATAAAATCATCCTCTGGATTTTATCAAAAATAAATACATTAAAGCATGTATTTACTGATAAAGAAGCTTACGAAAAACAGGGTGTTACAACTCTACCCCTCTAAAAAGAATTTCGTCCTCGAAATTACGTAACTAGAAACTTAACAGGATCTCTCGCCAACCAGATCATACTATCAGAAGAAAGTATCTAAAAGAATTTCATCGATCCTAAATAATACAGAAACATCTAGTGTATGGAGATCCTTTAGTATATTCAAGGAGGTAAAAATGTATGATCGGTACACATTTACAATCATGAATCTTAAAAGTTTCTCCTTTCACTAGAATTTCCTGGTCAACAATTTAAAAGAGTAACAGTTCGATAAGAATTCAAACTGAATCACTTCCACCAAAAGGAAAAGTGATTAGATTAAGTTTCATCGAGAAACTTCTTTTATAAACATACCCACCCGGTGCAACAACAAGGCAATTCATAACTCTAGGAAAAGAAAGATTGGATCCAAAGTCTAAACTGACCACAACAATCAAAAGAGAAGGGAACTGGAATAAATTTCTTAAGGAGACTTTTATTCCCAAAAGTCATAAGGAACATACATTCACTGGAAAGACTGGTAACATAGGAGACCCTAGAGAGTCAAATACTCAAGGGCGTCAAAACGCGATTATACTTAGAATCCTATTACAACTTAGAATTATAGACCACTGCCATAAGACCTTCAAATTGCGAAATTTTTCAACACTGCTTCTATTGTAAAAGATCGTCAGATTGTGAAGCTTCAGCGCCATTCATGGTGTAGACTATTCCCTTCGCCGTGGGTCTACCCGTCCCTAAGGTTTTGACAGGCTTTTCAAACTTCGGTGCATTACAATCCCTTGAGAAGTGTCCTAATTGTCCACAATTGAAACACTTCACTCCTTTGCGTGGGCAAACATTAGCCATGTGGTCTGGGTCTCCACACTTGTAACATCTCCTAACTTGGTCTCGATTTTGGTTCTGTTGACCTCGACTTCCCGATTCAGGATTATCAGAACGATTCTGTCGTTGATTCAGGTCATTCCTTTGTGGCCGGAAATAAGGTTCCCTCCGATGTTGCTTCCCTTTTTGAGTCTGATCTTGATATTGGTCTTTGGAACGAGTGGGTCCTGCAACAGTTTCTCTATTGCCTCTTTCCTTCCTCATTAGTTCCACTTTTCTACACTTCTCTACCAAGGCTTGGAAATTCCGGATTTCCAATGGCATCACAGATTCCTTGATCTCGAAGCGAAGACCGGCTTCGAACCTTTCACACTTCCACTCCTCATCGGGGTTGTTCTGGAAAAAGCGAAAATATTTGGCAAGGGACTCAAACCTTGCCGCATATTCCCCCACTGTCATGTCCCGCTGACTGAGCCTCGGGAATTCCTGCTCTTTCTCCGTCCGAGCACTCTGGGGAAAATATTTGTCCAGAAATTTTTTGCGAAATACTCCCCAAGTGATTACCTGATGCTCAGCTACCAGCAGTTGTCTGGTGCCTTCCTACCAGTATTCAGCATCTCCAATCAGTTGGAATGTTGCATAAGGCACCTTTGCTCCCTCTAGGGTGTGAACCAGCTCAAAGATCTTCTCCAACTCTTGAATCCAAAGATCAGCCTTTATTAGATCCACGTCTCCATCAAACTGTGATGGATTCTGACATCGGAAAGCATCCAAATGTCTTCCCTCTGCAGCTTGTTCTGCCCTCTGTTGCTCCTGTTGGTTCTGGGCAGCAGCATTAGCCGTCTGAAGAGCTATGGCAGCAGCAACGTCAGCCAAAGCTTGGGCAGCGAAGTCCATCCCGCCGTCATAATTCGCATTCATGTTGGCACGACCGCCAATTGGACCGCCTCTGTGACCACGTCCACGTCCACGTCCACGACCGCGTCCTCGTCCTCGTCCACGTCCACCTTCTGGTGCTGGTTCCATAACTGACCTGCCGAACAAATCAGTCAGGCCACAACCAGGAAATGAGACGTGTAAAAGCGTATCAACACACATTACTTCTAAGAAGTAATCCGAATAACACTTAACTCAGAGAAAACACAACGTCAACATAACAGACCTATTTCCCAAAGATCCCGAAAGACTCGACCAGCTCTGATACCACCCTGTAACGCCCTCCCTCAGGGGCATTACTTACGTAACACATGCGGAATTTAAATTAAAAGATAATTTGCTGGTTGCTTTCAGAAAATTTGTTTTCTCTTAAGTCAGATAACTGGGGTATAAGATTTTCTTCTATAGGGTTAACTCTGAAATCCATCATACATACATTTAAAACGTAAAGTCACGTTCGTAACAAAGTTACCATGACATACAACATTTCTATAAGTTTCCATTTTCGAAAGAAAAAGTTTAAACTTCAGATGAA
Source organism: Sophora flavescens (assembly GCA_030762895.1). Taxonomy (NCBI): domain Eukaryota; kingdom Viridiplantae; phylum Streptophyta; class Magnoliopsida; order Fabales; family Fabaceae; genus Sophora; species Sophora flavescens. Next base: position 28,766,068 of record CM061065.1, on the reverse strand, counting down.
TGTATATAACACTACATTCACGGACCCCTTTAGATATACAACCCAACTCATACTCCTAAGCTTGTCATTCTATCAAATATTCATTGGAGAGACCCCAATCAGAATACTATCCCAACCTCTAACACTAGGTCTTCAATTGACTTAGATAGACTCCTCTGCAACATCGGCACTAGAGTACCAAGGTACTACAGCAAAACCCGAAGAGACCTGATATAATTGTAAGAGTGAGATACCATCATAAGATATATCCCACAACAACCATATACATGATACATACATCACATAATCATATAAGCAGTTAAATCATGCATATACACAATATAATAGTGTTATATCAAAGGGTCTCAAACCCGCACAGTCAATCTTTGAAAATATGCATGGCACTTCAATATCAGGCTCTAACTTAATCTCCGGAGATCCCAACATCCTCAAAATGAGTTGATCAGGCTCGATACACCGTCTCATTGGCTAGCTAAGCACAACGATAATACACCGTCTCATTGGCTAGCTAAGCACAACGATAATACACCGTCTCATTGGCCATTTAGGCACAACGATTATGCACGTCGTTTCATTGTCCATTTAGGCACAACGATACACGTACACCGTCTCATTGTCCAATTTAAGAACAACGATAATACACCGTCTCATTGGCTAGCTAAGCACTACGATAATACACCGTCTCATTGTCCAATTTAAGAACAGCGATAATAAGGCACGTCTGCCTGGGGAAATGCACATGAGAAAATATTTTATTTAAAAGGACTTCTTTGTGTTCATTCTTTTCACTGTCGCTACTCAAAGCTAACGACTTAAATCATCATTTCCCCATCACTTGAAAACTCAGAAGCATAGGACTCATAGTCCGAATGCTCAATCACAATGCCCAAGACCGTGGCCGCAGTCAAGGGTTGTGGTCGTAGAAAACAACCTTCACCTTTAATCATGTTCATCACACGCGGTTAGAATACATAGTCCAACACAACGCGATTAGGACCTAAGTCCATAACATCATAACCAGGACTCGTAGTCCTGAATTCACACTGATTCAAGATCACGTGCACATCACTGAATACCAGAGGCGACGTCTCGCGTACTAGATTCTCTTTCTTAAGTACTTATTTTTCGTTCAGTGAAAAACAAATTCAAAACCGAATCCTCGATAACCTATCCAGGTTATCGGAAAGTTTCTAAGATATTTAGGAAAAACCTTTTCTTTGAAAATCTTTTATAAAGCATCTTTGAAATTCTTTTGTCTTTGAAATATTTCCCCCAATAGGATATTGCCAAATAATCTTGAACGTTTTCACTTGAAGACACATAGTTCGAAAAGGATTTTTCTCTTGTATAACAATAGTACACCAAAACCATTTCAACAATTAAAACAAGTACTTTAAGTTTAGAGAGCTTTTGGAAAAGAACACCAATCCCTTCATCTTCAAAGCTTATTAAGGTTTTTAATCCTTATTATGGTTGAGCACAGACGCACTTCTGGCTTAGAAAACTTTCAATCAACAACAGTATATATCATCAGTGCAATGCTAAGATCACAGTTGAAGGCAGTTCATCACATATATGCATTATATCATTTAGAACAGGTACAGTTCAACATCAGATAATAGCACAACAGTTCAAGTACATTAGATAATCAAGTAAGCTCAATCAACAGGTAAATATCCAATTAAACACCTACACACATGCATACAGTTATTGAATATCTTTAGGAAATCCCCTCTTACCTTAAGAAGGTAAGAGAATTTTAAGAAAATAAACGGCTTCGCGGACGTTCTTCAAGGTTGGTTAGGAGGCAAGTCTAGGTTTCAAGACACAAGGTTCAAAGGATTAGAACTCAACCAAGAACTTAGGGTTAGAAGTTTCCAAAACATATGCAACTTAGGGATTTATGATCCGCAAGTGCTAAGAGTTTAAAACATGATTACTTAAAACAAGGTTGAACAAAAATCCCACCAAGTTACACCTTGATGGAGATTCGGCCTTGACCAATAAAATAGGCTAGGAACATTTAAAATTTCCAATCTCTTTGGTTTAGCATCCATTAATAGTAAGGAGCTCAAAACCATGATCACTTTGGATAAATGAAAAACGAAACACCCTAGGTCCATAACCTTTAAGGTTCGGCCATCCTTGGGTTTTTATGATAAAAATCTTTAAATTCTTCAAATCTCTTAGACCTTTTAGCATCCAATAACTTATGGAGCTCAAGTCTATGATCATCTTGGAAACAACATAGGATTATAAATAATTAAAGTATAATATCATAAAGTAAATGGCATAATGTAAATGACATAAAGTAAATGACTTAAAGTAAATGGCATAAATATAAATGGCATAAAAGTAAATGACATAATGTAAATGACATAAAGTAAATGGCATAAATATAAATGGCATAAAGTAAATGACATAATGGAAATGACATAAAGTAAATGACTTAAAGTATATGGCATAAATATAAATGGCATAAAGTAATTGACTTAAAGTAAATGGCATAAATATAAATGACATAAAAGTAAATGACATAATGTAAATGACATAAACATAAATGACATAAAATTAAATGACATAAATTAGAGTAAAAATCTTTAAACTTTCCAATCACTTTAGACATAGCATCCTTTAACATAAAGGAGCCTTGGTCAATGATCATTTTGGGAAACAAATCTTTAAACTTTCCAATCACTTTAGACATAGCATCCTTTAACATAAAGGAGCCTTGGTCAATGATCATTTTGGAAAACAAATCTTTAAATACAAACTCACACTTGTAAAAGTTGAAACAAGATCCATCAAAACCATAGGTATGGTTCGGCCTCATTAGGAAGTAGAGGTTAGGAAACTTTGTTTTACACAACCTTTTAGTATGTTAAACTACAAGTAAATACCAGGCCATAGAAATTGGTTTCAACTCAAAAGGAGTTTTCTACCATTTTTGAGAGATTTTTGAAGATAAAAGCTCATAAATGACATGAAGAAGAAACTTTAGAAAAAGATGAAGTTTTTAAAGAAAAGAATACATGAGAGTATTAACCTAAGCAAGAGGAACAACTTTGATGAAGAACACTTAGTGAAAAGAAGAAGAAAAACTAGAGCTTTGGAAGGTTGAAGTTAAGAAAAAGATGAAAACTTAAGGGTTTTAATGGGGTAGGAGAAAGGAAAGTGATGAAGTGAAGTTGATGAGTGATATTTATAGAGGGAATGGGGAAGTGCACGGCCTTGAGAGGGAGAAGAAGAAAGAAGATGAGTTTCTTGAAGAGAGGTTTAAGAGTTAATGTGATGTGAGGTGATTGGAGAGAGAAAGTTGAAAAGTAGGATTTTGGAATGACATAAGGATTTTCTCTTTCCTTAGGTGTGTCATAGGCATTAAATGAGACTTCCCATCAAGCCTTTTATCCTCCTTTAGGGTTCTTTAACTGCTTAAATACGTAACCGGGTGCACATCCGATCGTATTTTCTGAAGGTTTCGCCCGGATAAAATACTATATTTTATTCCCGGACAACAAAATTCGAAAATTTACCAAACCTACACGAAACATCATAAAAACACTAACTGTCTCTTCACGAATTAAAATTTTGTTTCTAGCTCAGCAAACTTGTACCGGTAGTGAGAACACAGACCGGTTTTCGTCTGAATTTTCAACCAAAAATTTAACTATGACTTCATACGGTAAAACAACATAAGAAAATGATTTTATTTAAAATAAAATCATCCTCTGGATTTTATCAAAAATAAATACATTAAAGCATGTATTTACTGATAAAGAAGCTTACGAAAAACAGGGTGTTACAAAACACATTATGAATATTTGAAAGAAAAGGTGGCAAAGCTATCTGGTAGGCTACTAGACCAATACGTCGAAGAATTTGGTAAGGTCCAATGAATTTTGGAGTGAGTTTTCTGGATTTTAGGACTCTACCTACCCCACTCGTGGGTGTAACTTTAAGGAATACGTGTTCATCTTCTTGAAATTCGAGAGGTCGTCTTCTTCGATCAGAGTAACTCTTCTGCCTGCTTTGTGTCGCTTTCATCCTTTCGCAGATTTGTTTAACCTTCTCTGTTGTTTGATGCACAATTTCGGGACCGAGAATCACACTCTTGCTACCAAGTGGCTTCAATCTCAAGAAGGGGGGAGTGGTGAATTGAGATCTTAAAATTTTATTTTTCTCCTTTTTGTGACCTAGACTAACTTTTGAGATATTGTAAAGTAGTAAAGGAAGAGGAAATCACACAACCAATTTATACTGGTTCAATCACTCCCTTGAGTGACCTACATCCAGTCCCCACAATACATTTTCACTTGAGTGACCTACATCCAGTCCCCGCAATACATTTCCAAGATTTACAATACTTGAGCACTTTTCACTTGGGATCTCCCACCCTTGTGCAAGAGCCTCTAAATCAAACCAAGGGATACCTCACCCTTGTTACAATCACAAACTAGAGAGATTCCTCACTCTCTTTAACCAACAAAATCAAACAAAGACGATTACAAAGAAGAATACCTCAAAAGATTGAATCAATACAAGTTGAAGCACTATGACTCTTGTGTAGGATTAACTCAAATATTGATCACAAGAGTGAAAGAGTTATTAATGAGGTTAGAGTTGTTGTTCAAGTGTTCTTAGAGTGAAAACTTAGGGATTTCGGAGCTACTGTAGTGTATTTATAGTGAGGGGTGAAAATATGACCGTTTTAAACAGTTGTCACGCGTTTTCCTGCACTTTCTGCGGCGTATAATCGATTATGAAGCTTCCTGTAATCGATTATGACATGTGATAATCGATTATGGCCATCTGATAATCGATTATGAGGCCTCTATTTTCCGTTGAGTTTTCCAGAAGGCAATAATCAATTATGGGCACATGATAATCGATTATACCATTTCATAAAACACAAAGATGATGTTTTTCAACCTTAAGAACATTCTTAACCATTATGAAAACCATTTTTCAACCTTTAGCTCATTTCATAAATTATTGAAATCATTTTTCCAAGTCTTTGAAAAACCTTAAGCTCATTTTCAATTTTAAAACCAATTTTAGTTATTTCAATTTTAATAGTCAATCCTACACTTGAATCTTACATATAATCCTAAGACAAAACTCAACTATATATACCCTTGAAGATCTTTTCTTGGTCTTGGATGATTTTTCTTTGATCTTGCACTTTTCATTTCTCAATCAATTGCTTTGCTTTTGTTACTCATCATCAAAATTAATTTCCTGAAAGTACATAGCATCCACATTCTCCCCCTTTTTGATGATGACAAAACAATATTGAGATTTTTTAAAAACTTAGGTGGACGGTTAGTCACAAATATCATATAAAAGATAATCAGAGTGGTAAGCGCATATAACAAGCATGAAGTGTAAAAACTCCCCCTTACTAAGTGCATATATCAATGGGGATTTAAAATAAGATTTAACATTTAGAGCTCCCCCTTACTTAGTGCCATATAATAAGGATATTGAACTTAATTTCAACAATACAAGAAATGCAATTTGGAGTTACTTTGCATACAAAGAATTTTCAAGTTCAAGTGCATTGAGAAAATGGAATATATTCATTCAACCAAATATACATCCCTATCTTCATGCAAATTCATTCAAATATGTTTTTGCCTATTTCAAGCAATCAATTCTTCCCATTGTCATTCAAATCCGCTTTCATCAAATCTATTTTCCAAACATACTCCAATTGTCATTCAAATCTACTTTCATCAAATCTATTTTCCAAACATATGGATATTCATTCAAATGTATCTATTTCATACAAAAATAATCCAATGCATATAGCAACATTCCAATGTGTAACGGCGTTTGTTACATTAGTAATCCCAATGTAAAATCAATAAAAAAAAATCATCTAAAACATTTAATTAAAACATACATCTCATAAAGAAATTTTTTTTAAAAAATATTTAAAGTCTGAAAATACCTCATAATAAATAACGTAGTAATAAAATATCCATGTAGTGAAAATAAATACAAATAAAAATCAAAGCCTCAAAACCGGGCGTCTAATTACAATCCCAACGATAAATAAATGTGTCTAGCCACATACGGCTCCCTATTTAAGAAAATACTAACCAAACTAGAATGAATAACTAATGGAATCCACTAAGTCTCCACGCCTCTTCAGTTTCAATGACGTTCTCCTTGTGTTCTGAAAACAATACTTATAATGAGATATAAAATCCCAGTGATCAACAATACAGTTTAAAAAAATATTTTCGAAAATAACATTGTTCTCAGCCGGCGCGGTAACCGAAAAACTGTCCTTGGCACCCGCTAATTTTCCAAAATAACATATATAAAAGAAATTACTTTTAATATCAATACTAATCTCATCTCAATACATCATATTCCATATACCAGATAAATTCTAGTTTAATCCAAGAAGTCCGTAGACCTCCTAATTAAATTGGCCTCTTGCTGGCATGCCATATATTCACACATCACACGACAATGACATCCCATTGCCCACCCCTACTCACGAGGAGTGTTTCGATGTCACCCTCCTATCGGGGACATTTCCATTTTGATACCTCCCATGTGCACATGGTGGTATTTCTCCTTTTTCGACACCCCAACCTGTGGCGGTGTTACTTTCAATACTCCTTTTTAGGTAGTATTACTTATTTTCGACATCCCAATTATATGGGGATGTTACTTTCGATACCTCATTACGGTGGTATTACCTTTCGATACCCCTATCATAGGTGGTATTGTGGCAAACATCATACAATTCATCATAAGGCACAATTTCATGTCTCATACGTGTAACAGTTCATTTACCAAAAATTAAATATTTGATCTTATTATGCATGTCAAATAAACTCACATAGCATAGCATACACCAATAAGCACGTCATTCAATTAATTCAAATACCAATCATGCATTTCATGCCATCAGTAACAAGAATAAATACCCAATTTAATAATCTTTTTTATTTTAATTCAAAACCCCTAAAAAAATTAGTTTATTAATAACATGCATCATTCAATTAAAATCTCTCAAAATCCTAGGTAAATCGCTCAACACAACAAACACATGAACCATGGAAACGATTATAAAAAGGTACTGTTACTCACATCTCGAAGACCTCCAATGTGCTCTAAAAATTATTTATGATAAGGATTTGCACTTTCCTAAAAATTCTTCTCCCTTTTGGTGGCGTTCTTGGATCTATGTTGTTACGGTTGTACTGGCATGGAAAGGAAATACTCGTCTCCTGTGCGGCGCTATGCAGTGATTTGAGTATATATATTTACACTGCACATTAAGCATTAGGCAGCGTACTAGGTTTTCTTTTTTTTTTCCTTTCTTTTTTTAGTTTATTTTCTTTTCCCTTTTTTTTTGTTTGTTTTGTTTCTTTATTGTTTTTTTTTATATATAGAATAACTAGGCCCACTTGGCTTATGAGCTACCCCTAGGCCCCTACGTGAAAAGTGAACTTATGTTTATATATATATATATATATATATATATATATATATATATATATATATATATATATATATATATTTTTAATTATTATATATATATATATATATATATATAAATATAAATTCATTATTCCTTTTGTAATTCCTAACCAACTCTAATAAATTTTATACTAACAAATGCTTTACATTAAACCTCTTAATTATATTTTATTTTTATTATATCATTATTATTTATTTATTTATTTTTTATAACTTAATCTTTTTTTAAAAAATTAATTATATTAGAATTTTAGGATGTTACACAATGCATATATCTCTCCCTTTTTGCCATTATCAAAAAAAATGGTAGAATTATTCAATCATTGTATTTGCCACTCAAAATTTGCAATCATCAACAATTATCCATACCATTAGCATCCACATTGGCATATATCCAAAATATAATAAGTCCAACCACATTAGGAGTGCATAACCCAATCACACATGTCAATGATATAATAAAACATCCAAGCAAAGTTAAAGTTTCATCATTCATCCATAAAAAGCAAAGGCATACATCTCCATAGACATCCACATAGTCATAAGTCCTAAATAATGAAATTAGTTGGCCTTAAGCAAAAGTCTGAAACCATAACAAAAAGAGTACAACCAAGTCCATGCACTAACAACCAAGACATCAAAAGATAAAAAACATAAACAAGAGAATCAAGCTATCCATAGAAGAAGTCATCTTAAGGGGGTGCAGACATATCATCCGGAGCAATGAAGGCATCACGAGAGGTACTGCCACGTTGACACTCAAGACGATCAAAGCGTTCTCACATCTCTTGGCACATCTCCTGTATCTCTTGGCGAGTCTCCCGCATCTCTAGGCACATCTCTTGCATCTCAGTGAATATCCACTCCAAGGTATCAATACTCGAGGAGGCTGCACCTTGTGGTATTGTAGCATCTCTGTTTGCAGCTTGTTTCCTCCGGTCATCTTTATCTTTGGCTGCCTTAAGCCTTCGCTCAAATTCTTCAAACGACGTATTTGAAGACCATTCTTCATTTGAGATGGTGTCAAGGTTGGGATAAACCAAATCACCCTCTATCTGCTTCATGTTCATGTGATTTGTGGAGCCAACAGTGAATAAAGTGTGTGATTTTTCAGTTTTGACTTTTATTTCATCTTGTAGTGGAACATGAAAGTGTTGCAAAATACGGGTGATATGCAGTGCATATGGCAGATGTGCCCCTTACTTGAGTTTGGCTTCATTCATGTGATATGCAACAAGGTGTGCCCAATTAACTCTCCTTTGATTTTTAATGATCCATATCAACAGTGTTTGATTATGATTAGCTTGCACATAATTCCCATATTTTGGGATGAGAATATGCACAATGCTATAGTGAATCAGTCGATTATGAATACTGAGGGATTTAGCGAGAACGGGTTTGGTGAAACCAGCCTCTAACTGTTTGAAGCAGTCGATGGCCTTGTCAGAATCAAAATCAGTCCAGTGTGCAAGGGGTTTAAACTCAAGACATATATCATCATCAGTGGGCAGATTCAAGATATTCCCAAATTCTTCGATGGTCAGCTCTATCTTAATGCCCTTAACTTCAGATATCAACATACCAGCATCTTCTATAAACCTAAGATTTGTATAAAATGGTTTGATTGGTTCCTCATAATATGGACCCTTGAATTTCATAAACTCAACAAGGTCCAAATTTATCAGTTTTTCAAAAAATTGGAACCCAGTTTGCTCGAGAAACCAATCATAATCTAAAACCACGGGCTTGTCTATATCCTTAGTAGAAAAATTTGCTCTGAAATTTTGGTACTGAATATTTGAGGTAAAGTATTTACCTACTAGAGAAACTGCCCGAGGTGCCAGAGTTTGAGCTTGAGTTTGAGCTTGCTCTTGTGATGGCTCAGAGGATTGTCCTTGCTCTGTGGAGGTCTTCTTCCTTTTGTTTGGTGGTTTGGAAAAACTGTAAGACTTCTGATTTGGCATGATTAGTTTGTGGGTGGTTGATAACAATGACCCAAAATAGAGTAGTGAAGTGTGAAGGAGAGGAAGGAGGCGCGGTTTCGTGGAGGTATGAGTGGGAAGGAAATGGTGGTCGCGGTTTTGAAGTAGGTTAAGATGGTGGTCGTGGTTTTGATGTGTAGGAGAAGGTGAAAGTAAAAAAATGGAGACTTGATGGTGGAAGAGGATGGAGGCGCGGTTTAGGTATGTAGGTGGTGATAGGAGTGAAGAAAAATGGAGTTTTGGTTTGGGGGTGATGACGAAAATGAAGGAATGTGAGTTTTGTAGTGTGGGTGTTAATGGAGGTTGATGAAAATGGAGGTTTGAAGGTGGAGAAGTAGGTGAAATCGCGCGATCTAGAGTGGAGAAGAAGATGGAGGAGCGACTGAGTTGTGAGGATAGAGAAAGCAAAACCTAATTTTCTTTATATAGAAGTGCAATATAATCGATTATGGAGGAAGGGATAATCGATTATCAACCTCTTTGTTTTCACGATCTTGAGTGATCGAGTGGGATAATCGATTACCGGGATAGCGATAATTGATTATTAGGTTCTGTTTTTCTTGAAACTGCTTGCTGAGAGTCCATAATAGATTATGGAACCATGATAATCGATTACCTGGGTTCAATTTTGTAGGTTTAAGCACACAGACACGTGATAATCGATTATTTAGTGATAAATAATCGATTATTAACTTGAAAATCCTAGAAAAAGACAGTTTGCACTTATTTTTGAAGCTACAACTCTTAGTGACTAAGTTCATCTCTTGAGGTTTATTTTTTAATCAAGATTTTTGTGAGTTGTGTGACATTCTAATTGTGACAACCAAACAACTATCAATCATAAAGCACATTTTACATCATCTGCAAACAATCAAACACATCAATTTCATTCATTCAACGCAAGATTGGTCAATTATGCCAAGTTCCCTTCTAATATAGAAAAAACTTTCTTTTTGCAAGGGTTTGGTGAAAATGTCCGCTAATTGGTTAGATGATTCAACAAACTCAAGCACACAATCACCTTTTAAAACATGATCTCTAATAAAATGGTGCCTAATTTCTATGTGCTTAGTCCTAGAGTGTTGAATTGGGTTCTTAGTAAGGTTGATTGCACTAGTATTGTACATTTAATTGGAATGTGATCAAGAACTACTCCATAATCTAGAAGTTGTTGCTTCATCCATAGGATTTGAGCACAACAACTCCCTGCTGCAACATATTCCACTTCAGCAGTTGACAATGCCACACTAACTTGTTTCTTGCTATGCCAAGATACTAATGCATTTCCTAACAAGTGGCATGTCCCACTAGTGCTTTTCCTATCCAATTTGCATCCAGCAAAATCGGAGTCGGAATAACCAGCCAAACTACAAGTGACTCCTTTGAGGTACCACAAGCCAACATTTTGTGTTCCTATTAGGTATCTCATTATTATTTTTACTGCAACTAAGTGTGATTCTTTAGGATTAGCTTGATATCTAGCACACATACACACACTAAACATGGCATCCAGTCTACTTGCAGTTAAATAAAGGAGTGAGCCAATCATAACTCTATATTTACTTGATTCTATGGGATTACCTCCTTCATCTTTGTCAAGATAACATGAAGTGCTCATTGGGGTGGCCATTTCCTTTGCCTTATCCATGTCAAATCGCTTGAGCAACTCCTTGCAATATTTGGATTGGTTGATGAAGGTTCCCTCTCTCGTTTTCTTGATTTGCAACCCAATAAAGAAATTGAGCTCACCCATCATGGACATTTCAAATTCATTCTGCATAATATTAGCAAACTCCTTGCAAAGCAAGTCATTAGTAGCACCGAATATTATGTCATCCACATAAATTTGAATAAGCAAGATATCATCGTTTGAGGTTTTGATAAAAATAGTTGTGTCAACTTTGCCTCTTTCAAAACCTTGTTTTAATAAAAACTTGCTTAATCTTTCATACCAAGCTCTAGGAGCTTGTTTCAACCCATAAAGTGCCTTTTTAAGTTTATAAACATGATTAGGCTTTTCATAACTTTCAAATCCAGGTGGTTGTTCAACATAAACTTCTTCTTGAATAAAACCATTTAGGAAGGCACTTTTAACATCCATTTGGTAAAGTTTGAAATCCATGATAGATGTCAATGCAAGCAACATGCGAATAGCTTCTAATATAGCTACAGGTGAATAAGTTTCCTCATAATCAATTACTTCTTCTTGGTTGCATCCCTTAGCTACTAGTCTAGCCTTGTTTCTAACAATTATTCTGGTTTCATCTAATTTATTTCTAAATACCCATTTAGTTCCTATGATTTGTTGGCTTCTAGGCTTAGGTACAAGTTCCCAAACATCATTTCTTTCAAATTGATTTAATTCCTCTTGCATAGCAATAGTCCAATGTTCATCTATTAATGCCTCATCTATAGTTTTAGGCTCTATTTGAGAAACAAAGGCAAGATGATTACATGCATTTCTAAGAGAGTTTCGAGTGGTTACCCCTTGTGTTACCTCTCCAATGACATTCTCAAGTGGATGATACCTTGAAGTTCTCCATTCTCTTGGTAGTCCTTGGCATGTGCTTGCTTCTTCTTCTTCTTGAGGTGGACTTAGTGATTGCTCCTTCTTTTTGTTATCTTCCTTTTGCTCATAGAGATAAACATTATCCATAGCATCTACAAGATCATCAATATCCTTTCCCAACCTCTTGGGGTTAGATTCTTCAAATGAAACATGTACAGATTCCTCTATGGTCATAGTTCTTTTATTATAAATCCTAAAAGCCTTGCTTGTTAGTGAATATCCTAGGAAAATGCCTTCATAAGCTTTTGCATCAAATTTACCTAAGTTATCTTTTCCATTGTTTAACACAAAACATTTACATCCAAAAATGTGCAAGTGTGCGATGTTTGGTTTTCTCCCTTTGTAAAACTCATATGAAGCTTTCTTTAATATTGGCCTAATTAATACCCTATTCATAACATAACAAGCATTACTTACAGCATCGGCCCAAAAATATTTTAGGAGTTCATGATCATTGAGCATTGTTCTTGCAAGTTCCTCCAAGGATCGATTCTTCCTCTCAATAACTCCATTTTGTTGAGGTGTCCTTGGTGTTTAAAAGTTGTGATCAATCCCATATTCTTCACAAAGCTCTCAAATTGTTCATTCTCAAATTCTTCACCGTGGTCACTTCGAATTGAAACAATTTTGAGCTCCTTCTCATTTTGTATGCTCTTTGCAAGTCTTTTGAATGTTGTGAATGCATCACTCTTGTGAGCTATGAAGAGAGTCCATGTGTATCTTGAGTAGTCATCTACTATGACCAAGGAATAGTAGTTCCCTCCAAAGCTAGTTCTTGAGGGGCCAAACAAGTCCATATGTAATAACTGCAAAGGCTTGTTAGTAGTCACAATATTCTTAGATTTAAATGACACCTTGACTTGTTTTCCTTTTTGGCATGCATCACAAAGCTTATCCTTTTCAAATTTGATTTTAGGTAAACCAATAACTAAATCTTTTGAAACTAACTTATTCAAGTGATCCATGTGAATGTGAGCTATCCTACGATGCCATAACCAAGAGTATTCTTCTTTGCTAACAAGGCAACATGCATTATGAGATGAGACTTCATCTAGGCTAATCATGTATATGTTTTCTATTCTATTTCCTATCATCCTTACTTGCTTGCTATTTTTATCTTCAATTATGTAACTATTTGAATAAAAAATTACTCTATTTCCTCTATCACATAATTGACTAATACTAAGCAAGTTATGTTTTAAACCTTCAACATACAACACATTATCTATGGAATTAGAGAGATTCTTACCAACTTTACCTATCCCAAGTATTGTTCCTTTGTTTTTGTCACCATATGTCACATGACCGCCATTCTTGGGTGTAAGAGTTAAGAACTTTGATTTGTCCCCAGTCATGTGTTTGGAGCAACCGCTATCAAGGAACCAATCGGCTCCATGTACCTTGAAGCACACCTACAAGACAAATTCATTGGGATTGTTTAGGTACCCAAATCTTGTTGCATCCTTGTTGGTTAGCATGATAAAATGTTCCCTTAGGAACCCATATCTTTTTCTCACTTGTTTTCTTTCTAGCCATGCAAATGGATGCGATATGTCCCTTTTTAGCACAATAATAACATCTAGTCTAAGGGCTAGTAGAAACCTTAGGTTTTACAAACATGTTCTTAATTGATTTTTCATGCACAAGAGGTTTGTAACCTAAGCCCGCTTTATCATAACTTGCCTTTAGGTTTCCAAGCAATGCATTTAGGTTATCTCTACCATTAGTGAACTTCTCTACCATGCATTGAAGGTCTTTAACTTCCTTCTCATACTTTATGAATTTTTCACAAACATAATTTCCTTTAATGTAACCAAGGCTATAGTTTTCTATTTTAAGCTCTAGTCTTTCCTTAGTTAAGGCAATCACTTGATTTTGCAAATAGTTAACGGTTTTATTTGAATTATCTAGAGCCCTAGCTAACCTCATAGAATCCTTATGTAATTCTAAAAATGCATCATGCAATTCATCATAGGAGTTAGATTCTACCTCACTTTCGCTCTCATGATTGGTCATGAGACATAGTTGGGCTTCCTCCCAAGCTATGTAAGATCTTTTTCCTTTCTTTTCTTTGGTGTACTTATTTTCAAACTTTGATGATTTCTTTTGCAAGTTGGGGCATTCCATCTTCATGTGTCCCGTCTTGCCACATTCATAGCATGTTGGAGGAGTTGAAGGACCCTCTTTGCTTGAGAACTTCTTTGGTGGAAATCTCTTTCTTTGAAAATTATTTTTCTTCAAGAACTTCTTGAACTTTCTAACCAATAGAGCCATATTCTCATCATCCACATCTAACTCATCCTTATCATCATTTTCATCATTTTCGTTACTTGCATAGGAGGTTGATGCTTTAAGGGCTAAACCCTTCTTCTTCTTGTCTTTTTCTTCGTGCTCCACTAAGCGATCAAGATCCAACTCATGTTGTTGCAACTTTCCAAAAAGAGTGGCCAAAGTCATAGTTTCTAGATTTCTTGATTCCGCTATTGCGGTGACTTTGGGTTGCCAATCTCTATTCAAGCACCTAAGAATCTTGTTGATCAAATCTTCAATTGGAAATGGTTTCTCCATTGAAACAAGTTGATTCAATATGTGAGTGAACCTCTTTTGCATCTCTTGAATACTTTCTCCTTGATTCATTCGAAAAAGCTCATATTCCCAGATCAAAGTGTTTGTTCATGCTCTCTTGACTTCACTTGTGCCTTCATGTGTGACTAGAAGAGTGTTCCACATTTCTTGAGCCGTCTTACAATTTGAAACTCTAAAGAACTCATCCGAACTCAAATCCGAAGTGATGATGTTCTTTGCACAGAGATTATATTGAACCTTCTTCTTTTCTTCTTCCATCCATTCATCTCTAGGCTTGTTGAGCACAAACCCATTTATCGTATGAGTAGGAACGAAAGGCCCATTTTCTACAGCATCCCAGATATCCATATCTACTGCCTCAATGAAGATCTTCATTCTCTCTTTCCAATACGAATAGTATTGACCATCGAAGGCCGGAGGACGACTAAGAGAAGCTCCCTCTTGAAGTTGCCAATTTGAAGCCATCTTTCTCTTAAAGTTGCTAGGCTCTTTAGACAAGAGTCTAGCTCTGATACCACTTGTTACCAAGTGACTTCAATCTAGGGGGGATTGAGATCTTAAAAAAAAAAAATTCTCTCCTTTTTGTGATCTAGACTAACTTTTGAGAAATTGTAAAGGAGTAAAGGAAGAGGAAATCACAAAAACAATTTATTATGATTCAATCGCTCCCTTGAGTGACCTACATCCAGTCCCTATAATACATTTGTGAGTATTTTCCACAAAATCAAGTCCAAGATTTACAATACTTAAGCGCTCTTCACTTGGGATCCCCCACCCTTGTGCAAGAGCCTCTAAATCAAACCGAGGGATACCTCACCCTTGTTACAATCACAAACTAGAGAGATTCCTCACTCTCTTTAACCAAAAAAATCAAACAAAGATGATTACAGGTTGAATCAATACAAGTTGAAGCACTATGACTCTTGTGTAGGATTAGCTCAAATCTTGATCTCAAGAGTGAAAGAGTGATTAATGTGGTTAGAGTTGTTGTTCAAGTGTTCTTAGAGTGAAAACCTAAGGTTTTCGGAGCTACTGTAGTGTATTTATAGTGAGGGGTGAAAATATGACCGTGTTAAACAGCTGTCACGCGTTTTCCTACACTTTCAGCAGCGTATAATTGATTATGAAGCTTCTTGTAATCGATTATGACATGTGATAATCGATTATGGCCATCTGATAATCGATTATGAGGCCTCTGTTTTCAGTTGAGTTTTCCAGAAGGCAATAATCGATTATGGGCATATGATAATCGATTATACCATTTCATAAAACACAAAGATGATGTTTTTCAAGCTTAAGAACATTCTTAACCATTATGAAAACCATTTTTCAACCTTTAGCTTATTTCATAAATTATTGAAATCATTTTTCCAAGTCTTTGAAAAACCTTAAGTCATTTTCAATTTTTAAACCAATTTTAGTTATTTCAATTTTAATAGCCAATCCTACACTTGAATCTTAGATATAATCCTAAGACCAAACTAAACTATATATACCCTTGAAGATCTTTTCTTGGTCTTGGATGATTTTTATTTTGATCTTGCACTTTTCATTTCTCAATCAATTGCTTTGCTTTTGTTACTCATCACCAAAATTAATTTCCTGAAAGTACATAGCATCCATAACTCTCTCCATCTTGATACCAACATAATGGTGTTTGACATTTTTGCCCATATAGAACCTCATAGGGAGCCATCCCTATACTTGCATGAAAACTGCTGTTGTACGTGAATTCAATCAGCGGCAAGAGATCATCCCAACTCCCACGATGATCTAAGACACATGTTCTCTGTAAGTCTTCTAAAGATTGGATTGTCCTCTCTGTCTGTCCACATGTTTGAGGATGATACGCAGAGCTTAAACGTAATTTGGTTCCTAGCTCTTGTTGTAAACTCCCCCAGAAACGTGAAGTGAATTTCGGATCTCGGTCTAACACAATACTGGAAGGCACTCCATGAAGTCTAATTATTTCCTTGATGTAAACATCAGTTAGTTTCTCCACAATAAAATTGGTCTTAACAGGTAAGAAATGTGCTGATTTCTTTAACCTGTCAACGATTACCCAAATTGAGTCAAAACCTTTGGAAGTTATGGGTAAACTTACTATGAAATCCATTGATATACTATCCCACTTTCACTCAAGTACATCTAGAGATGTAAGCATTCCTCCAGGCCGTTGATGTTGCACTTTTGCTTTCTGACAAGTCAGACATGATGCCACATACTCAGCGACTTATTTTTTCATGCCTAGCCACCAAAATATTTGTTTTAGATCTTGATACATCTTAGTCGATCCAGGATGAATACTTAATTTACTCTTGTGTGATTCTTCCAGAATCATTTTCTTCATCTCCGGATTGTCTGGTACACAGATTCTGCCTTTGCACCTTAAGATGTCATCCGATCCTAAGCTAAACTCAGTAGCTTTTCTTTTTTCCATTAGCTCCTTCTTTTCTTGAATGAAAGCATCTACAGCTTGTTGCTCTCGGATCTCTTCCATTAAGCCACTAGAAATCTTTATCATTCCCAAACTGATTTTCCTTTGGCTTATTTCCATAATTAAATTGAAATCTCGGAACTTCTCAATCAATTCAAGTTCCTTTACCATCATAACTGAAATATGAATGGCTTTCCGGCTCAGTGCATCTGCTACCACATTCACTTTTCCAGGATGATATTACAATGTAAAGTCATAGTCTTTTAGAAATTCCATCCACCGCCTTTGTCTCATATTGAGCTCCTTTTGATCG
Organism: Sophora flavescens; assembly: GCA_030762895.1. NCBI lineage: Eukaryota > Viridiplantae > Streptophyta > Magnoliopsida > Fabales > Fabaceae > Sophora > Sophora flavescens. The sequence continues at coordinate 28,748,678 of CM061065.1, read as the reverse complement.
AACATGTACTTTAGACTCTTGTGGTCATTAACTCTAGATCGTGCGTCAGATAATTCCTCTCATGAGTCTTTAGCTGACGTGACGCGTACGCTACGACCTTTCGATGTTGCATTAACACACAACCCAAACCTTAATGTGAAGCATCGCAATACACTTCATAGGGTTCATTTGGTTCGGGAAGTATTAACACTGGCGAAGTTGTTAGACACTCCTTTATCCTTTGAAAGTTTTCCTCGCATTTTTCATTCCACGTGAAAGGTTGATCTTTCTTTGTAAGTTGAGTCAAAGGTGCGACTATTTTAGAAAAACCGTCGATGAATCTTCGATAGTAACCCGCTAAACCAACAAAGCTTCTAATCTTCGTCACCATCTTTGGTCTTTCCCAAGCAAGTAAAGCTTCCACTTTCGCAGGGTCTACATCAATCCCTTCTTTGGTAATAGCGTGTCCTAAGAGTTTCACTTCTTCGAGCCAAAACTCGCACTTGGAAAGTTTGGTGTACAACACTTTTTCGCGTAGAATTTGCAATACTTGTTGTAAATGTTCCTCATGACTCTTGGAGTAAATGAGGATATCATCTATAAACACTACGACGAACCTATCAAGAAATGGATGAAAAATACGGTTCATGTAGTCCATGAAGATAGAAGGTGCATTCGTCACTCCAAAAGGTATTACGAGATACTCATAATGTCCATAATGAGTTCTGAATGCAGTTTTGGGTATATCTTTTGTCTTCACTCTTATTTGATGATAACCCGTCCTTAAGTCTATCTTCGAGAATACGACGGCTCCTCTCATTGGATCCATCAAGTCATCAATCCTTGGTAGAGGGTACTTGTTCTTAATCGTCACTTTGTTGAGTTGTTGAAAATCTACACAAAGTCTCGAACCTCCGTCTTTCTTTCTCACTAATAAAACTGGTGCTCCCCACGGGGATACACTAGGTCGAATGAATTGCTTTGACAGAAGGTCCTCTAGTTGATCTTTCAACTCCACAAGCTCTGTAGGTGCCATTCGGTATGGGGCAATAGAAATCGGACCAGTTCCAGGAACTAGATCGATGGAGAACTCGATATCCCTAATTGGTGGCAAACCAGGTACATCATTCGGAAAAACATCCGGAAACTCGTTTACTATTGGCGTTGTCCTCGGATCGATCTCCCCCTCGACTTCTAAGTTAGATAAAAACAAGCATCCCTAATCTCCTCCTTTCGAAGAAGTTCTTACTTGGTGGGTAGATAAAAATCCAGAAATCTCAGGATTAGGAAAAACTAAAGTTTTATGGGCACGGTCTAAGAGGATAAGGTTAGAAGGTAACCAATCCATGCCTAGAATTACATCTAACTGTACTTAAGGCAAGCATATCAGATTCATCAGAAAATGTCTACCCCGAATAACGATGGGACAATTTAGACATATAGAATTTACAATAATAGGTTCAGTAGTTGGGGTTGAAACAATTAAATCATACGTCATAGAAGAAACAGGCAAGTTCAGACGTCTCACACAATCCATCGAAATAAAAGAATGTGTTGCACCTAAATCAAAAGGTACAATTAAGAGATTACCAGCTACGTCACAATTACCTTGTATGAGATCTTCGAATTATGAAGCCTCAGTACCGCTCATGGTATAAACCTTTCCCTTATCGGTCGGTTTATTGGTCCTTGAATTATTACCAGTTAGGGTAGACCTCTGAGCATTACAATCTTTGGCCAAGTGTCCTACTTGCCCACACTTAAAGCACTTTACTCCACTTAACTGACAATCATTGGTAACATGATTTGTACTTCCACATTTGTAACATCTCTGAATATAGCCTTGGTCTTGATTCCTCTGGCCTCCGCTACTAGATGCAAAAGCAATTGGACGGTATGGTTGTCAGTTCTGGTTGTTTCAGGGTGATCAATAATATAGTTTCATCTAGTTCTGCTTTCCTTTCTGGTTCTGAAATTGATTTGTAGATCTAGTCGGTTCTCCAACATTGCCTCTGTTATCCCTTCCTTTCTTCATTTGTTCTATTTTTCGGCACGTCTCCACTAACTCTTGAAAATTCCGGATTTGTAGTGGTAACACCGATTCCTTGATCTCGAATCTCAGTCCTCCTTCAAATTTCTCACACTTCCAACTTTCATCAGGATGGGCTTGAAAGAAGCAGAAATATTTAGCAAGTGACTCATATTTCGCTGCATATTCCCCAATTGATAGATCCCTTTGTTGTAGACGCAGGATTTCTTGTTCTTTTTCAACTTTGGCACTTAAAGGGAAATACTTGTCAAGAAAGGCATTTCGGAACACCTCCCAAGTAATTTCCTGTTGATCAGCAACCAACAGCTGTCCGGTGCCCTGCCACCAGTACTCAGTATCTCCCAAAAGTAAGAAAGTAGCATAGGAAACTTTAACTCCTTCCGGGGTATGAATCAATTCAAATATCTTCTCAAGTTCTTGTATCCACAAATATACTTTCTCAGGGTCCGTCTCTCCATGGAACTGTGGCGGATTCTGACGTCTAAAAGCAGTCAGACCTCTTCCTTCCGCAGCTTGCTTAGCAGGAAGTTGTTCTTGTTGAGTTTGTGCAGCCATCGCAGCTGCTTGGAGGGCAATAGCAGCAGCAACATCAGCCATCACTTCAACTACAAAATCATTCCCACCGTCACCTTCATAATACTCTTCGTAATCGCCATGATTCTCTGCTTGACCACCTCTACGGCCCCTTCCACGTCCGCGACCATGTCCACGTCCACCTTCTATTTCCATGACCGACCTACAAGACATAATTGATTAAACCGCAACCCAAAACCGAAACGCATACTCATGTAACGACATACATTACTTCTAAGACGTAACTCAAGCAATTCTTAGTCAGAGATCACATAACTTAGACATAACAGACCTTTTCCCAAAGATTCCCGAAAGACTCGACCAACTCTGATACCACTAATGTAATGCCTCCCTTGGCGCTACATGTACTTACGCAAATGCAGAAATAAAATAGAAAATCTTTTTCTAGTTTACTTTCGAAAAATAAATTATCTCTTATTCTAGTTCGAAAAACAGTGTAAAAAAAACTTTGATCTAATACATAAATAGCACAACCTACATATACATCCATATTTATATATATCCATGCCTTATATTTACAGTTAAGCTTTTATAATTATGTACAATTTACTCTTGGTCGATTTAAATGTTTTTTTTGACATTTTCCATATATAACATGTTATGATTCACATTCATAACAAATAATTCCACCAATACATTGTGTATCTTATTTGAAATTTTCAATAACATGATATCATTCATATTCCTAGTAAATAGTTCCCCTATTAAATTCATTATCTCAGTGCAGTCTTTGATCTCTTCCTGTGTCTTTCTTTGATTTACATCGAGCAATTCTTCAATAGAAATCCTTCAAGAACCACATATGTGACTTAGGACTTGAGAACCAACATCAGTATTTTTTAGCATTATGTCATGATATAAATATAATAGTTTTGGTGCAAAATATAAATAAAAGAGTTCAAACATATTGACCCATGTTTTTATTTTTAGATAGATAGATTCCTAAATAAAAATCAATTGGAGAAGTGCAATTAATTGTAATTAACTTCAATTTCATTTATTTTTAATTATTCTTATATTATTTATTTCTATAAATACAATAGAAAAAAAACCCGAGCGACACGTGGCAGTGACACATGGCAAAGTTTCCTTGCATAATTTCTTTGTATTATTTATAGATAGATAGATTATAGACACCGTATTTTTAAATATTTTGTTATAAGGAAATTTATTTATAATGGTTGGAATCTTTGCAGTTCAAAAGAAAACTTCACCCAATCATAATCGATAATTGTTGATAGACACATTGTTTTTTTTAGATTAAATTGATATATATATATAGTAATAAATTGAGATAAACCATTTATATTTAAAACTTGAAATTAGATAAGATTAATTACATTTAATAAATTGAGCTTTTTATGCTTATTTTTCTCACCTTTGCTTACTTCCCTTTAATTTTCTCGTCCTTTACTTCAGCTTTTACTTAATATTGTCTTTATTTTTCGTCTTTCTTTCTTTAATGATTTATCTTTTTAGCCGATCATTGCTCAATTTGTTAGGTCTTAGTTTTTCTCTAATTCACTTGATTCCAAACGCTTTCTATAATAAGTTTGGGGACCCTTTGCTAGAAGGAAGGATTTTGCTTCTAGTTTAAATCGCCTGATACCTTTCAAAGCCTGCACATGTTTATCGGCTCAAGACTTCATTCGGCTGATCTTTTTTTTTTTCACACGTTAAAACAGAGAGTAAAATGATTTTTGCTTTTTTTGTTAAAATGGTGTCATGGGAGTCTTCTAAAGAATTATTTCAATATTTTCTTACCTTTCCATGTATGTAAGCGTTGAGACATATTTTGAAGAGAATGCTTTAGGCATAGTTAAGATCCCCGTAAAGTTAAGATCTCAAGATCTCACTAGTGAAGTCATTTGCTTTTAATTTCGTTAGGACATTGAGACATATTTTGAAGAGAATGCTTTAGGCATGGTTGTTATGGATGATCGTGAATCCAAATTTGTTAATACTATTGAAGTGTCACTACAAGATTTTTTAAATTTTGCTACTAATTTTAGCCATCAATTAAATTAGTAGCTAATTTTAAGCTAATTAACTATTCATTAACTAGTATTCAGTTTGTATAATTTATCCTATTATTATATCTCACTAACATTCAGTTTTTATAATTTATCTTTCCAAAAGCATTATATTTTTTAAAAAAGAAAATCATTATATTTTTATTCATAATCTCTCTCTTCACGCTTTCTCCCTCTTTCTCTCGGATCCGGATCCCTTAAGTTTTCTTTTTTTTTTAGAAAAATTAGGTAACTTTAATATATATTAGAACTTAGAAGAATAAAAGATAATAGAAAAATAAAAGATAATATATATATATTGACACGGACTCGGCAAGTGTACCGGTTCGTTGCAAGTAATAAAAACGGTAAGACCGGATATCGTTCTCAGGGATCGTGGACAATTACCACTTCGCAAATTTGACTACTATCTAGGCGATCGAATTTTGGATTGAAGGTTGTTCTAACATCTAGCAAACAAACAAGAAGAAAATATTTTTGTTCTTTTTGGATTTTTCTCAAACAGTTGATGTGAAAACAGAAAGATGAATAACAATGAGATAGAATTGCTGGGGTTAAACTAAGCTAATCCTCCCTTGGTTGTTATGAAATGATAACTAACACAGTTCCTAGTTCTAATATGACAATCAAGTCTTTTCAGAGATACCCAAGCCTAATTCCTTAGGTGCATTGAGCCTAAAATCCCAAGTTAAACCCTAATTCCTTAGGTGGATTAACCCGAGATTTTGCATTAAGTAAAGACTTATAAGATTGCAAGCACCTCAAGACCTATTCCTAGGTTCATGAATTACCCAAGCATTTGATTCATGAGCAAGCTCTAACACCTACCTTCCAGTTATCTATTACAGCAACTAATCATTCATAGGGTGATCATAAGAAAGCATTAAGCATGGAATCAAACACTCATAAAGAACAAGGAAACTGTATTAAAATCAAATCATTTTTACAACCAAATTCAGATAGCAATAGTCTAACCCCAACAAAAGGGGAGTTTAGCTACACATAATTGAAAGTAAAACAAAAGGAATAATTACGAGAGATGAACAAAGGGGAGGGCTCCATGGAATGATGCACCACGCCCACAGCAAGCAGAGGATTTTCTTTAGGGTTTTCCGAATGAATCTTCTTCATTCGCTTTCGATTTTTTCTAGTACTCGTGGCGGTCACGGCCGTGATAGCCATCACGGCCAGGCCGTGATGGTTTCTGACTTGGCACCGCTTCATTTACTGATTCATCACGGCCGTGATACTCATCACGGCTAGGCCGTGATCCTTTCTGACTTTTCCAACAAACAGGTCACGGCCGTGATAGACATCACGGCTAGGCCGTGATCGTCTCTGACTTTTGGAGATCTGGCACAGCTGACACGTCACGGCCGTGATAGCCATCACGGCTAGGCCGTGACAGCTTCTGACTTTTGGCTCAATTCTTTCTTGACTCTTTGCTCCCTCACGGTAGTGAGAGGCCATCACACTAGGCCGTGATACTCCGCTTGGCTCAATTTCTTATCTTTCAAAGCTCTAAGTCATCCAAGCTTCATACTTGCTAATTCTTGGGCATTTAATCATGAATATCTGCAAAACAACACACAATACCACCTTATCTGTTCCAAAGGAAAAACTAAACAAAATAAACACTAAAATGGCCTAACTATATGCAAATGCATGCAGAAATGTACATGGAAAATGAGGTGAAATCACACTCATCAAATCACCCCAAGCTTAAGACTTTGCTTGTCCTCAAGCAAAAACCAAGGCCATAATATGAAAACAACCAGGACAATGATAGTGAACTAATAACCAGAATAAAATGATCCAAGCATATTGGAGTCAATTATTTCAGCAAGAGACAATCAATTCAAGTCCAATTAGGGGCTTAGTTTCCCTAGACTCACATTCTCACTAATTCGGGCACTCTATCTCACTTGCAGCTCACCCCAAGCTTGTTCATTTGCTTGGCTCTCTTTCTTGCCTCACTCACTCAAGTGTTAAGGGAATATGACATTTCACTCCATTTTCCTCAAAGAATGATTCCTACCATAAGCTTGACTATCAACCAAATCTTCACTTTATTAATGAAAACATCTAAGAATCAAGAGGTCTTATTCTTTGGTTGTAATGAGGCCATGGGATCAATTTTCAGGTGGGAATTTCAAAAACAGGAAATTTCAAAAGGCTATACAAACAATCAAGCATTGCAAGGCACGACCTTCTAAAATACCTCTCTTTGGGTTTCAGTTTACTCTTCCACCATTCTTTCATTTTTTTTTTCTTCTTTCTACTTCTCATTCCTTTTTGTCATCCCCTTCCCCATTTTTTATTTCTCTTTTCTCTTTTTTTTTTTTTTTTTATTGGAGAAGGGGAGATTTTGCAATTCAGGAGAAGTAAAATTTTTTAGATTCCCTTTTTTTTTTTTCTTTCATCATCCCAAACTTTCAACTACATTTTCCAACCCATTTTTGCACAGTACTTTAGAAGGTCCCTCATAAGCATATTTAACACAACATTTCAGGGAACCAAGAAAAGCATGTTATTCATTCAGGCTCAAAATTGGGCAACTAAGGGTAGCATTTATACATTCAAAGCTCAGAAGGCCGGAAAAAATACCTATTGCCTCAATCATTTTCAAAAATGTTTCCAAAAATTTTCTAGTTTCGAAATGGTTTCAAGTCAAGTTCTAGAGAAAAACAGTCCAAGAGGAAAACACTCTACACAAAGAACGGGGGCAGATTTAGTGAGTGCCCCCTAATGGCTCAAAAGCTCACATTTATCAGTTCAAGAACCAGAGAGAACACAAATCCATAGAAACACATGCTAATCATCAACTATCCAAGAACATCTCAAGCATATTTAATGAAGCCATATCACAAGAATATAAAATCAGGGTCCAAAAATTCACTATCACAGAAAACTTGGCACTTAGCTCTCACAATCAGATGCTCAATCTAAGCAGGGGGCAATTAATTCATGTGATCATGCAAGACTAGAGCCTATATGAATGCAATATTTACAATGCAAGCTAAAAGATTACCCCTACCCCAAGCTTAAAGACTTACATTGTCCTCAATGTAAATAATTAAGCTTAGAGAGGGGAGAAAACTAGAACAACTCACAAGGTGGTAGTGGTGCTGAATCACATGCCTTCTGGTCTTGTTTCCTCCTGCCCTTCTTCTCTCCCTTCCTTCAAAATCTGGAATCACTCAACAAACTATTAACAAACCTCTTGAGCTTCTCAAATTATTCAAGAGGGGAAATCAAAAACAAAAGAGAAGAGGAAAATAAAAATTGGGTTGCCTCCCAATAAGCGCTTCTTTAACGTCACTAGCTTGACGGATGATTTCTAAGATGGTGCCTCAAGAGGGATGGAGACTGCCTGACGGTTAAAATCTCCTCCAAGGTAGTGCTTGAGCCTGTGCCCATTTACAGTGAAAGTATTTCCTGATGATGGATTTTCCAATTCAACTGAACCAAACGGAGAAACTGACTTGACATAGAATGGGCTCTGACCATCTTGATCTCAATTTGCCGGGAAAAACTTGAGTCTTGAGTTGAACAAAGCAAAACTGATGGCCTTCTTCAAATTGCTTGGGAAGAATGTACTTATCATGCCGAACTTGGTTCTTTCCTTGTATATCCTGGCACTCTCATAAGCCAAGAGTCGGAACTCATCTAACTCATTCAATTGAAGCATCCTCTTGTCCATGGCCAGCCTTGTATCAAAGTTTAGGGCCTTCACGCCCAAAAGCACGGTGTTGTAGCTCTACCTGGAAGATGACATGATTTCCGAACACCAATTGGTAAGGTGACATACCAATAGGCGTCTTATAAGCAGTCCGATAAGCCCAAAGTGCATCATCAACTTTCTTCGCCCAATCCTTCCTTGCATTGTTCCAGCTTTTTTCCAAAATTCTTTTCAACTCCCGGTTGGACAATTCCACTTGCCCACTGGTTTGGGGATGGTATGGTGTGGTAACTTTGTGGTTCACCCCAAACTTGGCAAGCACTGCATTAAACTCCTTTTTGCAAAAGTGGGTACCCCCATCACTTATGATAGCCCTAGGGGTCCCAAATCGGGTAAAAATATTCTTCCTCACAAAATCGATCCACAGTTCTTGCATCATCCTTCAAAGTTGGCACGGCTTCCACCCACTTGCTCACATAATCAACTGCCACCAGGATGTACTTGTTGTTGTAAGACGACGGGAAAGGACCCATGAAGTCAATCCCCCATACGTCAAAGAGCTCTACCTCCAATATACCCTTTAAGGGCATCTCATTTCTCTTGGAAATACTGCGGTCCTCCGGCATTTATCACAATTCATCACCCAAGCTCGGGAGTCCTTGAAAATGGGGGGCCAAAACAACCCGCTTTGCAGAATCTTCATGGCGGTCCTCTCACCACCAAAGTGTCCTCCATAGGGTGAGTTGTGGCAGTGGGTCAACACCCCATTAATTTCTTCTTCAGGTATGCACCTCCTCGTAATTCCATCTCGAACCCCTTTTGAAAAGATACGGCTCATCCCAAATGTAGAACTTGGCATCATGAATGAGCTTCTTCTTCTTCTTGCGCATTGAAGTCCTTAGGAATCTTATTGGCCGCCTTGTAATTTGCAATATCCGCGAACCAAGGTGCCACTTGCACCACAAACAACTGTTCATCCGGAAATTCCTCTTGAATTGGCAACTTTGCTTCTCGCTTGGACATCTCGCTTGTGGGAGCCTGGACAAATGGTCTGCTACCACATTCTCCACTCCTTTCTTGTCCTTTATTTCCAAATCAAACTCTTGGAGTAGCAGTATCCACCTAATAAGCCTTGGCTTAGCATCCTGTTTAGTCATCGGATATCTCAAAGCGGAATGATCGGTGTAGACCGTAGTTTTACAACCAATCAAGTAGGATCTAAATTTATCAAAAGCAAATACCACAGACAAGCAATTCTTTTTCAGTCGTAGTGTAATTCAATTGGGCATCATTAAGCACACGACTGGCATAGTAAATGACATGCAGCACTTTGTTTTTCTTTGGCCCAAAATGGCTCCCACCGCATAGTCACTTGCATCACACATTAGCTCAAAAGGTAAACTCCAATGCGGAGGAGCAATGACCGGTGCGGTGGTGAGTTTTTCTTTCAAAATTTTGAAGGCATGCATGCAATCATCATCAAATATAAAAGGAGTATCAGCTACCAAAAGCTTGCATAAGGGTTTCACTATTTTTGAAAAATCTTTTATGAACCTTCTATAAAAACCCGCATGCCCTAGGAAGCTTCTAACACCTTTCACATTCAAGGGAGGAGGAAGTTTTTCAATCACTTCAATTTTGGCTCTATCAACCTCCATCCCCCGTGATGAAATTTTGTGCCCAAGAACTATACCCTCCCTAACCATGAAATGGCATTTTTCCCAATTTAAAACGAGGTTAGTTTCTTGGCACCTTTTTAGGACACGGGCAAGATTATTCAAACAGTTATCAAATGAATCACCAAATACAGAAAAATCGTCCATAAATACCTCAATAAACTTCTCATTCATATCAGAAAATATGGAGAGCATGCACCTTTGAAAAGTGGCGGGTGCATTGCACAACCCGAAAGGCATTCTCCTGTATGCATAGACTCCATAAGGGCAGGTGAAAGCGGTCTTCTCTTGGTCCTCCGGATCAACCACAATCTGGTTATACCCGGAGTATCCATCAAGGAAACAATAGAAAGCATGGCCCGCCAACCTCTCTAGCATCTGATCAATGAAGGGTAATGGAAAGTGGTCTTTTCTAGTGGCCTCATTCAGTCTTCTGTAGTCAATGCATACCCTCCATCCAGACACGGTCCTGGAGGGAATAAGTTCATTCTTTTCATTCGCCACCACTGTCATCCCCCCTTTCTTGGACAACTTGGACCGGACTCACCCATGGACTATCGGAGATGGGATAGATAATGCCCGCATCCAACAACTTCACAATCTCCTTCCTCACAACTTCCTTCATATTCGGGTTGAGTCTTCTTTGCGGTTGCCTAACCGGCTTGAATTTTTCCTCCACACGGATTTTGTGCATGCAGAAGGAGGGGCTTATCCCTTTCAAATCGGACATAGACCATCCGATTGCAGATTTGTGCTCTCTAAGCACCCTCAACAGACTTCTCTTCTTCCAAGGAATTCAACCCACTATCGATGATAACTGGGAATGAAGAGTTCATCCCTAGGAAGGCATAACGGAGATGGGATGGCAATTCCTTCAACTCTAGCTAGGTGGGTCACCCTTATCTTCAATTCTCACATCTTCCACCACTTTGTCTTCATCAGTATTCACAACCAGACAAGCCTCCAGAGATTTAATCATGAGATCAACTTCTTCTGCACCTACTTCTTCTTCTACATCCTCTACCATTAGAGCGGCTTCTAACGAATCTTCAAACTTCTGGTGCAAACTCTTGTCAGATAATGAATCTATGAGGTCCACTATCATGCATGTGTCCTTGTCACTTGGGTGTTTCATTGCTTCAAACACATTAAAAGTGACTTTTTCGTCTTGTACCCGAAGCACCAATTCCCCTTGATTGACATCGATCAAGGCTCTACCTGTTGCTAGGAATGGTCTCCCAAGAATCAGAGGAGTATCACCATCTTCAGCCATATCCAACACCACAAAATCTGCTGGAAAAATAAATTTATCTACCTTCACCAACAAATCCTCCACAACACCATAGGGGTATGTAATTGAGCGGTCTGCCAGTTGAAGAGAAATCCCTGTTGGTTTTACTTCACCAATCCCCAGCTTCTTGAAAATGGAGAGCGGCATCAGATTAATACTTGCCCCTAAATCGCACAATGCTCTCCCTATGTTCAGATGACCTATAGTGCATGGAATAGTGAAACTGCCCGGGTCCTTCATTTTTTCTTGTGAGCTTCCTTTGAAGTATAGCGCTGCACTCTTCAGTAAGCATAACTGTCTCCTCCTTCCACCTTCTTTTGTTTGTAAGGATTTCCTTCATGAATTTTGCGTAGGAGGGCATCTGCTGTAAAGCTTCAGCAAACGGGATGTTTATTTGTAGCTTTTTGAATACATCCAGGAACTTAGAAAACTGCTGATCTTTTGCCTCTTTCTTCAACCGTTGGGGGTACGGGATTCTGAAATATGGGGGCAGCTCCTTGGGATTATCAGCCTCTTCCAGAATCTGTCTTCTAGTCTTCTTCTTCGCAAATTCTTCATCAACCAGTTTCTCCCTCTGTGGTTCTTCAGCTCCTACATCAATAGGATTAGAGGTAGTACCTTGGGAAGTTCCGGGTTCTTCATTGTTTACCTCTTCAAATTGTCCCTTATCAATTCCAGCATCACTTGTCTTCTCTTCCTTCTCTTTTTCTTGTGGATTTAACATTCTCCCACTTCTTGTAACAATGGCCTTACAATCTTCCCTTGGGTTCTTCTCAGTATCCCCAGGCAATTGTCCTGGAGGTCTCTCTGCCATCTGCCTTGCTAGTTGGCCCATTTGATGCTCCAAGTTCTTGATTGAGGCATTCTGATTCTTTATAGTCTCTTGAGTAACTTGCATGAACTGGCCGAGAAGGTTCTCCAATTTGCTTGAACTCTCTTGAGGAGGCTTTGCTTGAGTATTTGAACTTTGTCCTTGTCTCCAACTAAAGTTGGGATGATTGCGCCACCCCGAATTGTAGGTGTTGGAGTAGGGATCATTTCTAGGCCCTTGGTTGCCCATATAGTTTACCTCTTCTTGTCCCGAGCTTCCAACCACGTTGATCTCACAGTTTCCATTTGCATGGTTGCCTCCACGTAAATCACACACTCGAGGCACCTTGAACTTGAACAGACTTGTACTTGAGAGTTCTGCAGGTTGAACCGACCCCAGATTGTTTGGTAAGAATAGCCATTTGTGCTTTGAGGGCACCAATTTCATCCAGCTCTAGAACACCTCTACTGACCATTGACCGAGAACTAGGCATTTGATAGTCATTGTTAGCCATGTTCTCAATCAAGTCCTTTGCTTCTTCCGGTGTCTTTTGACTCAATGTACCTCCTGCAGCCGCTTCAATCATACTTCTTGAATTCCTGTTGAGCCCATTAACAAAAGTTGCGACCCGCTGCCATGTCTCTAGTTCATGATTTGGACAAGCTGTGAGTAAAGACTTGAACCTCTCCCAGGCTTCATATAGTGACTCACCATCCCTCTGTGCAAAGGCATTGATCTCTGACCTCAGCTTAATCATTCTTGACGGAGGGAAGAATCGAGATAAAAACTTGCTGACTAAGTCGTTCCAGGTGATGATGCTTCCATGAGGATGAGATTGAAGCCATGCCTTAGCTCTATCCCTCAAAGAGAAAGGGAAAAGCCTCAACCGAATGGCCTCATCGGAAGCTCCATTTAACTTGATGGTGTCACACAGCTCAATGAAGGTACCAATGTGAGCATGAGGATCTTCACTCTCCAACCCTCCAAATTGGTTTTGCTGCACAAGGTGGAGGAGTGAGGCCTTGATTTCGAAATTATTGCAGGCCACTGCAGGTCTCACAATCGGAGTCCCACATCTATCAACTCTAGGGGAAGTGTAGTCCCCCATTGTTCTCCTTGGTGCATTCTCTTCTGACATGGTGACAGCTGCTATTTCAATTTGTGGTTCTTGCACACTGGGTAACTCAACTTGCTGCTCTTGTCTACTAGAAGATGCTCTTTTTCCTGCTCTGTCTTGCCTTGGTTTTCTTTCTATTCCTTCTGCAGAGTCTCTCGATCTCAGGTTCGAATTGGAGTTCACCTGGGTCGATTGTACCTCGCATACACTGAACAAACGGAGTAGCACAGAACAAACAGAAAAACAGCACTTGCAGAAATTCACAGCAAAGATACAGAAATTAAGAACGAAAAACACAGTAGGAAAACAGTAAAAAAAATAAAATAAAATGCCTAAATTAGGAGTCCCCTTTGGTACTCGTGATATTGGCACACCGATCCCCGGCAACGGCGCCAAAAACTTGACACGGACTCGGCAAGTGTACCGGTTCGTTGCAAGTAATAAAACGGTAAGACCGGATATCGTTCTCAGGGATCGTGGACAATTACCACTTCGCAAATTTGACTACTATCTAGGCGATCGAATTTTGGATTGAAGGTTGTTCTAACATCTAGCAAACAAACAAGAAGAAAATATTTTTGTTCTTTTTGGATTTTTCTCAAACAGTTGATGTGAAAACAGAAAGATGAATAACAATGAGATAGAATTGCTGGGGTTAAACTAAGCTAATCCTCCCTTGGTTGTTATGAAATGATAACTAACACAGTTCCTAGTTCTAATATGACAATCAAGTCTTTTCAGAGATACCCAAGCCTAATTCCTTAGGTGCATTGAGCCTAAAATCCCAAGTTAAACCCTAATTCCTTAGGTGGATTAACCTGAGATTTTACATTAAGTAAAGACTTATAAGATTGCAAGCACCTCAAGACCTATTCCTAGGTTCATGAATTACCCGGCATTTGATTCATGAGCAAGCTCTAACACCAACCTTCCAGTTATCTATTAAAGTAACCAATCATTCATAGGGTGATCAAGCCTAAGAAAGCATTAAGCATGTAATCAAACACTCATAAAGAACAAGGAAACTGTATTAAAATCAAATCATTTTTACAACCAAATTCAGATAGCAATAGTCTAACCCCAACAAAAGGGGAGTTTAGCTACACATAATTGAAAGTAAAACAAAAGGAATAATTACAGAGATGAACAAAGGGGAGGGCTCCATGGAATGATGCACACAGCCACAGCAGCAGAGGATTTTCTTTAGGGTTTTCTGAATGAATCTTCTTCATTGCTCGCTCAGTTTTTCTAGTACTGCGTGGCCGGTCACGGCGTGATAGCCATCACGGCCAGGCCGTGATGGTTTCGACTTGGCACCGCTTCATTTATCGATTCATCACGGCCGTGATACTCATCACGGCTAGGCCGTGATCCTTTCGACTTTTCCAACAAACAGGTCACGGCCGTGATAGACATCACGGCTAGGCCGTGATAGTCTCTGACTTTTGGAGATCTGGCACAGCTGACACGTCACGGCCGTGATAGCCATCACGGCTAGGCCGTGACAGCTTCTGACTTTTGGCTTAATTCCTTCTTCAGCTCTCTTTGCTCCTCACGGCCGTGAGGGCCATCACGGCTAGGCCGTGATACTCTCTGCTTGGCTCAATTTCTTATCTTTCAAAGCTCTAAGTCATCCAAGCTTCATACTTGCTAATTCTTGGACATTTAATCATGAATATCTGCAAAACAACACACAATACCACCTTATCTGTTCCAAAGGAAAAACTAAACAAAATAAACACTAAAATGGCCTAACTATATGCAAATGCATGCAGAAATGTACATGGAAAATGAGGTGAAATCACACTCATCATATATATATATATAATAAAAAAATATAAAAAAAAGTCAAGTGATTTTTCCGTTACAAGATTTGGGATCCCTTTCTCCCTGATCTGCGATTTGAAGCTTCACGATTCAGCTTCTTCCTTCCATCACGTGTCGCCGTTGGCCACTGGAAGTTGTCGCCCCATCGTCATCGCCGAAGGTTCCGACGTCATGCTCTTTCTCTTCATTCGCGATCTCGCCGATCGGCTTCTCTCCTCCTGAGCACAGCTTTGAATCTATTCTCAGGTTAGTGTTCATGCGAAACTCATTTCTAATTGCAAAACTCAATCTATCTGTGGTTTTTTCTTCATTTTTCTACTACATTCTGCGACTAAACCCTTAACAAACAAGGTATGTTTGGGTTCAATCTAGTTTTGATTGAAAAAATAGGGTTCGATTTTAACTGTTCAATTTTGTAGGAATCTGTGATTAAACGTGATGTTAAACTCTCAAAATTCTCTGCAATTTTAGCTCTCTATGCTTTGCTCAGTGTGAAACTCTTCTCTATGTATGTTTTCTGAATTGTGAATTTATGGAGAGAGGAAGCCTCTACTTTTTGTTTTGGTACACTTTGTAACGCCCCCCTTGAGGGCATTACTTAAGTAACACATGCGGAATTTAAATTAAAAGATAATTTGGCTGGTTGCTTTCGAAAAATTTGTTTTCTCTTAAGTCAGAAAATTGGGGCATAAGATTTTCTCATATAAGGATAACTCTGAAATCCATCATACATACATTTAAAATGTAAAGTCACGTTCGTAACAAAGTTACCATGACATACAACATTTCTATAAGTTTCCATTTTCGAAAGAAAAAGTTTAAACTTCAGATGAATGTATATAACACTACATTCGCGGACCCCTTTAGATATACAACCCAACTCATACTCCTAAGCTGGTCATTCTATCAAATATTCATTGGAGAGACCCCAATCAGAATACTATCCCAACCTCTAACAATAGGTCTTCAATTGACTTAGATAGACTCCTCTGCAACATCGGCACTAGAGTACCAAGGTACTACAGCAAAACCCGAAGAGACCTGATATAATTGTAAGAGTGAGATACCATCATAAGATATATCCCACAACAACCATATACATGATACATACATCACATAATCATATAAGCAGTTAAATCATGCATATACACAATATAATAGTGTTATATCAAAGGGTCTCAAACCCGCACACAATCAATCTTTTGAAAATATGCATGGCACTTCGATCATCAGGCTCTAACTTAATCTCCGGAGATCCCAACATCCTCAAGTGAGTTGATCAAGCTCGATACACCGTCTCATTGGCTAGCTAAGCACAACGATAATACACCGTCTCATTGGCTAGATAAGCACAACGATAATACACCGTCTCACTGGCCAATTTAGGCACAACGATTATGCACGTCGTTTCATTGTCCATTTAGGCACAACGATACACGTACACCGTCTCATTGGCTAGCTAAGCACAACGATAATACACCGTCTCATTGGCCATTTAGGCACAACGATTATGCACGCCGTTTCATTGTCCATTTAGGCACAACAATAAACGTACACCGTCTCATTGTCCAATTTAAGAACAACGATAATAAGGCATGTCTGCCTGGGGAAATGCACATGAGAAAATATTTTATTTAAAAGGATTTCTTTGTGTTCATTCTTTTCACTGTCGCTGCTCAAAGCTAACGACTTAAATCATCATTTCCCCATCACTTGAAAACTCAGAAGCATAGGACTCATAGTCCGAATGCTCAATCACAATGCCCAAGACCGTGGCCGCAGTCAAGGGTTGTGGTCGTAGAAAACAACCTTCACCTTTAATCAAGTTCATCACACGCGGTTAGAATACACAGTCCAACACAGCATGATTAGGACCTAAGTCCATCACAACGAAATCAGAACGAACTGTCCTCAATTTCGAGAATTGGACTCTCAGTCCATAACATCATAACTAGGATTCGTAGTCCCGAATTAACACTGATCCAAGATCATGTGCGCATCACTGAATACTAGAGGCGACGTCTCGCGTACTAGATTCTCTTTCTTAAGTACTTATTTTTCGTTCAGTGAAAAACAAATTCAAAACCGAATCCTCGATAACCTATCCAGGTTATCGGAAAGTTTCTAAAATATTTAGGAAAAAGCCTTTTCTTTGAAAATCTTTTTATAAAGCATCTTTGAAATTCTTTTATCTTTGAAATATTTCCCCCCAATAGGATATTGCCAAATAATCTTGAAAGTTTTCACTTGAAGACACATAGTTCGAAAAGGATTTTTCTCTTGTATAACCATAGTACACCAAAACCATTTCAACATTTAAAACAAGTACTTTAAGTTTAAAGAGCTTTTGGAAAAGAACACCAATCCATTCATCTTCAAAGCTTATTAAGGTTTTTAATCCATATTATGGTTGAGCACAGACGCACGTCTGGCTTAGCAAACTTTCAATCAACAACAGTATATATCATCAGTGCAATGCTAATATCACAGTTGAAACCAGTTCATCACATATATGCATTATATCATTTAGAACAAGTACAGTTCAATAGCACAACAGTTCAAGTACATTAAATAATCAAGTAAGCTCAATCAACATATAAGTATCCAGTTAAACACCTACACACATGCATACAGTTATTGAATATCTTTAGGAAATCCCCTCTTACCTTAAGAAGGTAAGAGAATTTTAAGAAAATAAACGGCTTCGCTAACGTTCTTCAAGGTTGGTTAGGAGGCAAATCTAGGTTAGGTTTCAAGACACAAGGTTCAAAGGATTAGAACTCAATCAAGAACTTAGGGTTAGAAGTTTCCAAAACACATGCAACTTAGGGATTTATGATCCACAAGTGCTAAGAGTTTAAAACACGATTACTTAAAACAAAGTTGAACAAAAATCCCACCAAGTTACACCTTGATGGAGATTCGGCCTTGATCAATAAAATAGGCTAGGAACATTTAAAATTTCCAATCTCTTAGACCCTTTTAGCATCCAAAAACTTATGGAGCTTGAGTCTTGATCATCTTGGAAACACCATATGATTATAAATAATTAAAGTATAATATCATAAAGTAAATGGCATAATGTAAATGACATAAAGTAAATGGCTTAAAGTAAATGGCGTAAATATAAATGGCATAAAAGTAAATGGCATAATGTAAATAGCATAAATATAAATGGCATAAAGTAAATGACATAATGTAAATGACATAAAGTAATTAGCATAAATATAAATGGCATAAGTTAAATGACATAATGGAAATGACATAAAGTAAATGACTTAAAGTAAATGGCATAAATATAGATGGCATGAAGTAAATGACTTAAAGTAAATGGCATGAATATAAATGACATAAAGTAAATAACATAATGTAAATGGCATAAACATGAGTGACATAAAAGTAAATGACATAAAGTAGAGTAAAATCTTTAAACTTTCCAATCACTTTAGACATAGCATCCTTTAACATAAAGGAGCCTTGGTCAATGATCATTTTGGGAAACAAATCTTGAAACTTTCCAATCACTTTAGACATAGCATCCTTTAACATAAAGGAGCCTTGGTCAATGATCATTTTGGAAAAACAAATCTTTAAATACAAACTCACACTTGTAAAAGTTGAAACAAAATCCATCAAAACCATAGGTATGGTTCGACCTCATTAAGAAGTAGAGGTTAGGAATCTTTGTTTTACACAACCTTTTAGTATGTTAAACTACAAGTAAATACAAGGCCATAGAAATTGGTTTCAACTCAAAAGGAGTTTTCTACCATTTTTGAGAGATTTTTGAAGATAAAAGCTCATAAATGACATGAAGAAGAAACTTTAGAAAAAGATGAAGTTTTTAAAGAAAAGAATACATGAGAGTATTACCCTAAACAAGAGGAACAACTTTGATGAATAACACTTGGTGAAAAGAAGAGTAAAAAAAACAAGAGCTTTGGAAGCTTGAAGTGAAAAGATGAAAGCTTAAGATGAAGTAGAAGAAAGGAAAGTGTTTAAATGAGTTTGATAAGTGCTATTTATAGAGGGATGGGTGGAAGTGCACGGCCTTAAGGGGAAGAAGGAGAAGGAAGTTGAGTTTCTTGAAGAATGGATTAAGAATTAATGTGATGTGATGTGATTGGAGAGAGAAAGTGAAAAGTAAGATTTTGAAGTGTAATTAGGATTTTCTTTTCCATTAGGCATGTCATAACATTAAATGAGATTCCCATCAAGTCTTTTCTCCTTCTTTAGGGTTCATTTAACTGTGTAAATACGTAACCGGTTGCACATCCGATCGTATTTTCTGAAGGTTTCGTCTGGATAAAATATTATATTTTATTCCCGGACAACAAAATTTCAAGAATTTACCAACCCACCCAAAACATCATAAAAACAGTAACTGTCTCGTTCACGAATTAAAATTCTGTTTCTTGCTCAGTGAACTTGTACCGGTAGTGAGAACCCAGACCGGTTTTCGTCTGAATTTTCGACTGAAAATTTTATTGGGGCTTCATATGGTAAAACAACACAAGAAAATAATTTTATTTTAAATAAAATCATCCTCCGGATTTTATCAAAAATAAACACATGAAAGCATGTATTTACTGATAAAGAAGCATACGAAAAACAGGGTGTTACAACTCTACCCCTCTAAAAAGAATTTCATCCTCGAAATTACGTAACTATAAACTTAACAGGATCTCTCACCATCCAGATCATACTATCAGAAGAAAGTATCTAAAAGAATTTCATCGATCCAAAAGAATACAGAAACATCTAGTGTATGAAGATCCTTTAGTATATTCAAGGAGGTAAAAATGTATGATCGGTACACATTTACAATCATGAATCTTAAAAGTTTCTCCTTTCACTAGAATTTTCTGGTCAACAATTTAAAAGAGTAATTGATTCGATAAGAATTTCAAACTGAATCATTTCTACCAAAAGTAAAAGTGATTAGATTAAGTTTCATCGAGAAACTTCTTTTATAAACATACCCATCCGGTGCAACAACAAGGCAATTCATAACTCGAGGAAAAGAAAGATTGGATCCAAAGTATAAACTGACCACAACAATCAAAAGAGAAGGGAACTGGAATAAATTTCTTAAGGAGACTTTTATTCCCAAAAGTCATAAGAAACATACATTCATTGGAAAGACTAGTAACATAGGAGACCCTAGAGAGTCAAATACTCAAGGGCGTCAAAACGCGATTATACTTAGAATCCTATTACAACTTAGAATTATAGACCACTGCCATAAGACCTTCAAATTGCGAAATTTTTCAACACCACTTCTATTGTAAAAGATCGTCAGATTGTGAAGCTTCAGCGCCATTCATGGTGTAGACTATTCCCTTCACCGTGGGTCTACCCGTCCCTAAGGTGTTGACAGGCTTTTCAAACCTCGGTGCATTACAATCCCTTGAGAAGTGTCCTAATTGTCCACAATTGAAACACTTCACTCCTTTGCGTGGGCAAACATTAGCCATGTGGTCTGGGTCTCCACACTTGTAACATCTCCTAACTTTGTCTCGGTTTTGGTTCTGTTGACCTCCACTTCCCGATTCAGAATTATCAGAACGATTCTGTCGTTTATTCAGGTCATTCCTTTGTGGCCGGAAATAAGGTTCCCTCCGATGTTGCTTCCCTTTCTGATTCTGATCTTGATAATGGTCTTTGGAACGAGTGGGTCCTGCAACAGTTTCTTTGTTGCCTCTTTCCTTCCTCATTAGTTCCACTTTTCTACACTTCTCTACTAAGGCTTGGAAATTCCGGATTTCCAATGGCATCACCGATTCCTTGATCTCGAAGCGAAGACCGTCTTCGAACCTTTCGCACTTCCACTCCTCGTCGGGGTTGTTCTGGAAAAAGCGAAAATATTTGGCAAGGGACTCAAACCTTGCCGCATATTCCCCCACTGTCATGTCCCGCTGTCTCAGCCTCAGGATTTCCTGCTCCTTCTCTGTCCGAGCACTCTGGGGAAAATATTTGTCCAAAAATTTGTTGCGGAATACTCCCCAGTGATCGCTTGATGCTCAGCTACGATGAGTTGTCCGGTGCCTTCCCACAGATTCCAGCATCTCCAATCGGTTGGAATGTTTCATAAGGAACCTTTGCTCCCTCTGGGGTGTGAACCAGCTCAAAGATCTTCTCTAGCTCTTGAATCCAAAGATCAGCCTTTATTGGATCCACATCTCCATCAAACTGTGATGGATTCTGACATCGGAAAGCATCCAGACGTCTTCCCTCTGCAGCTTGTTCTGCCCTCTGTTGCTCCTGTTGGTTCTGGGCAGCAGCATTAGCCGTCTGAAGAGCTATGGCAGCAGCAACGTCAGCCAAAGCTTGGGCAGCGAAGTCCATCCCACCGTCATAATTTGCATTCATGTTGGCACGACCGCCAATAGGACCACGTCCACGACCACGTCCACGTCCTCGTCCACGTCCACCTTCTGGTGCTGGTTCCATAACTGACCTACCGAACAAATCAGTCAAGCCACAACCAGGAAAATGACACGTGTAAAGGCGTACTAATACACATTACTTCTAAGAAGTAATCCAAATAAAACTTAATTCAGAGAAAACACAACGTCAACACAACAGACCTATTTCCCAAAGACCCCGAAAGACTCGACCAGCTCTGATACCACCTTGTAATGCCCCCCTTGAGGCCATTACTTAAGTAACACATGCGGAATTTAAATTAAAAGATAATTTGGCTGGTTGCTTTCGGAAAATTTGTTTTCTCTTAAGTCAGAAAATTGGGGCATAAGATTTTCTCATATAAGGATAACTCTGAAATCCATCATACATACATTTAAAATGTAAAGTCACGTTCGTAACAAAGTTACCATGACATACAACATTTCTATAAGTTTCCATTTTCGAAAGAAAAAGTTTAAACTTCAGATGAATGTATATAACACTACATTCGCGGACCCCTTTAGATATACAACCCAACTCATACTCCTAAGCTGGTCATTCTATCAAATATTCATTGGAGAGACCCCAATCAGAATACTATCCCAACCTCCAACAATAGGTCTTCAATTGACTTAGATAGACTCCTCTGCAACATCGGCACTAGAGTACCAAGGTACTACAGCAAAACCCGAAGAGACCTGATATAATTGTAAGAGTGAGATACCATCATAAGATATATCCCACAACAACCATATACATGATACATACATCACATAATCATATAAGCAGTTAAATCATGCATATACACAATATAATAGTGTTATATCAAAGGGTCTCAAACCCGCACAGTCAATCTTTTGAAAATATGCATGGCACTTCGATCATCAGGCTCTAACTTAATCTCCGGAGATCCCAACATCCTCAAGTGAGTTGATCAAGCTCGATACACCGTCTCATTGGCTAGCTAAGCACAACGATAATACACCGTCTCATTGGCTAGATAAGCACAACGATAATACACCGTCTCACTGGCCAATTTAGGCACAACGATTATGCACGTCGTTTCATTGTCCATTTAGGCACAACGATACACGTACACCGTCTCATTGTCCAATTTAAGAACAACGATAATACACCGTCTCATTGGCTAGCTAAGCACAACGATAATACACCGTCTCATTGGCGATTTAGGCACAACGATTATGCACGCCGTTTCATTGTCCATTTAGGCACAACAATACACGTACACCGTCTCATTGTCCAATTTAAGAACAACGATAATAAGGCATGTCTGCCTGGGGAAATGCACATGAGAAAATATTTTATTTAAAAGGATTTCTTTGTGTTCGTTCTTTTCACAGTCGCTGCTCAAAGCTAACGACTTAAATCATCATTTCCCCATCACTTGAAAACTCAGAAGCATAGGACTCATAGTCCGAATGCTCAATCACAATGCCCAAGACCGTGGCCGCAGTCAAGGGTTGTGGTCGTAGAAAACAACCTTCACCTTTAATCATGTTCATCACACGCGGTTAGAATACACAGTCCAACACAGCATGATTAGGACCTAAGTCCATCACAACGAAATCAGAACGAACTGTCCTCAATTTCGAGAATTGGACTCTCAGTCCATAACATCATAACTAGGACTCGTAGTCCCGAATTAACACTGATCCAAGATCATGTGCGCATCACTGAATACTAGAGGTGACGTCTCGCGTACTAGATTCTCTTTCTTAAGTACTTATTTTTCGTTCAGTGAAAAACAAATTCAAAACCGAATCCTCGATAACCTATCCAAGTTATCGGAAAGTTTCTAAAATATTTAGGAAAAAGCCTTTTCTTTGAAAATCTTTTTATAAAGCATCTTTGAAATTCTTTTATCTTTGAAATATTTCCCCCCAATAGGATATTGCCAAATAATCTTGAAAGTTTTCACTTGAAGACACATAGTTCGAAAAGGATTTTTCTCTTGTATAACCATAGTACACCAAAACCATTTCAACATTTAAAACAAGTACTTTAAGTTTAAAGAGCTTTTGGAAAAGAACACCAATCCATTCATCTTCAAAGCTTATTAAGGTTTTTAATCCTTATTATGGTTGAGCACAGACGCACGTCTGGCTTAGCAAACTTTCAATCAACAACAGTATATATCATCAGTGCAATGCTAATATCACAGTTGAAAGCAGTTCATCACATATATGCATTATATCATTTAGAACAAGTACAGTTCAATAGCACAACAGTTCAAGTACATTAGATAATCAAGTAAGCTCAATCAACATATAAGTATCCAGTTAAACACCTACACACATGCATACAGTTATTGAATATCTTTAGGAAATCCCCTCTTACCTTAAGAAGGTAAGAGAATTTTAAGAAAATAAACGGCTTCGCGGACGTTCTTCAAGGTTGGTTAGGAGGCAAATCTAGGTTTCAAGACACAAGGTTCAAAGGATTAGAACTCAATCAAGAACTTAGGGTTAGAAGTTTCCAAAACACATGCAACTTAGGGATTTATGATCCGCAAGTGCTAAGAGTTTAAAACACGATTACTTAAAACAAAGTTGAACAAAAATCCCACCAAGTTACACCGTGATGGAGATTCGGCCTTGATCAATAAAATAGGCTAGGAACATTTAAAATTTCCAATCTCTTAGACCCTTTTAGCATCCAAAAACTTATGGAGCTTGAGTCTTGATCATCTTGGAAACACCATATGATTATAAATAATTAAAGTATAATATCATAAAGTAAATGGCATAATGTAAATGACATAAAGTAAATGGCTTAAAGTAAATGGCGTAAATATAAATGGCATAAAAGTAAATGGCATAATGTAAATAGCATAAATATAAATGGCATAAAGTAAATGACATAATGTAAATGACATAAAGTAATTAGCATAAATACAAATGGCATAAGGTAAATGACATAATGGAGATGACATAAAGTAAATGACTTAAAGTAAATGGCATAAATATAGATGGCATGAAGTAAATGACTTAAAGTAAATGGCATGAATATAAATGACATAAAGTAAATAACATAATGTAAATGGCATAAACATGAGTGACATAAAAGTAAATGACATAAAGTAGAGTAAAATCTTTAAACTTTCCAATCACTTTAGACATAGCATCCTTTAACATAAAGGAGCCTTGGTCAATGATCATTTTGGGAAACAAATCTTGAAACTTTCCAATCACTTTAGACATAGCATCCATTAACATAAAGGAGCCTTGGTCAATGATCATTTTGGAAAAACAAATCTTTAAATACAAACTCACACTTGTAAAAGTTGAAACAAAATCCATCAAAACCATAGGTATGGTTCGGCCTCATTAAGAAGTAGAGGTTAGGAATCTTTGTTTTACACAACCTTTTAGTATGTTAAACTACAAGTAAATACAAGGCCATAGAAATTGGTTTCAACTCAAAAGGAGTTTTCTACCATTTTTGAGAGATTTTTGAAGATAAAAGCTCATAAATGACATGAAGAAGAAACTTTTGAAAAAGATGAAGTTTTTAAAGAAAAGAATACATGAGAGTATTACCCTAAACAAGAGGAACAACTTTGATGAATAACACTTGGTGAAAAGAAGAGTAAAAAAAACAAGAGCTTTGGAAGCTTGAAGTGAAAAGATGAAAGCTTAAGATGAAGTAGAAGAAAGGAAAGTGTTTAAATGAGTTTGATAAGTGCTATTTATAGAGGGATGGGTGGAAGTGCACGGCCTTAAGGGGAAGAAGGAGAAGGAAGTTGAGTTTCTTGAAGAATGGATTAAGAGTTAATGTGATGTGATGTGATTGGAGAGAGAAAGTGAAAAGTAAGATTTTGAAGTGTAATTAGGATTTTCTTTTCCATTAGGCATGTCATAACATTAAATGAGATTCCCATCAAGTCTTTTCTCCTTCTTTAGGGTTCATTTAACTGTGTAAATACGTAACCGGTTGCACATCCGATCGTATTTTCTGAAGGTTTCGTCCGGATAAAATATTATATTTTATTCCCGGACAACAAAATTTCAAGAATTTACCAACCCACCCAAAACATCATAAAAACAGTAACTGTCTCGTTCACGAATTAAAATTTCGTTTCTAGCTCAGTGAACTTGTACCGGTAGTGAGAACCCCGGATCGGTTTTTTGCAATTTTCATTGAAAATTTTATTGGGGCTTCATATGGTAAAACAACACAAGAAAATGATTTTATTTTAAATAAAATCATCCTCCGGATTTTATCAAAAATAAACACATGAAAGCATGTATTTACTGATAAAGAAGCATACGAAAAACAGGGTGTTACAACTCTACCCCTCTAAAAAGAATTTCGTCCTCGAAATTACGTAACTAGAAACTTAACAGGATCTCTCACCATCCAGATCATACTATCAGAAGAAAGTATCTAAAAGAATTTCATCGATCCAAAAGAATACAGAAACATCTAGTGTATGAAGATCCTTTAGTATATTCAAGGAGGTAAAAATGTATGATCGGTACACATTTACAATCATGAATCTTAAAAGTTTCTCCTTTCACTAGAATTTTCTGGTCAACAATTTAAAAGAGTAACAGTTCGATAAGAATTTCAAACTGAATCATTTCTACCAAAAGTAAAAGTGATTAGATTAAGTTTCATCGAGAAACTTCTTTTATAAACATACCCATCCGGTGCAACAACAAGGCAATTCATAACTCGAGGAAAAGAAAGATTGGATCCAAAGTATAAACTGACCACAACAATCAAAAGAGAAGGGAACTGGAATAAATTTCTTAAGGAGACTTTTATTCCCAAAAGTCATAAGAAACATACATTCATTGGAAAGACTAGTAACATAGGAGACCCTAGAGAGTCAAATACTCAAGGGCGTCAAAACGCGATTATACTTAGAATCCTATTACAACTTAGAATTATAGACCACTGCCATAAGACCTTCAAATTGCGAAATTTTTCAACACCACTTCTATTGTAAAAGATCGTCAGATTGTGAAGCTTCAGCGCCATTCATGGTGTAGACTATTCCCTTCACCGTGGGTCTACCCGTCCCTAAGGTGTTGACAGGCTTTTCAAACCTCGGTGCATTACAATCCCTTGAGAAGTGTCCTAATTGTCCACAATTGAAACACTTCACTCCTTTGCGTGGGCAAACATTAGCCATGTGGTCTGGGTCTCCACACTTGTAACATCTCCTAACTTTGTCTCGGTTTTGGTTCTGTTGACCTCCACTTCTCGATTCAGAATTATCAGAACGATTATGTCGTTTATTCAGGTCATTCCTTTGTGGCCGGAAATAAGGTTCCCTCCGATGTTGCTTCCCTTTCTGATTCTGATCTTGATAATGGTCTTTGGAACGAGTGGGTCCTGAAACAGTTTCTTTGTTGCCTCTTTCCTTCCTCATTAGTTCCACTTTTCTACACTTCTCTACTAAGGCTTGGAAATTCCGGATTTCCAATGGCATCACCGATTCCTTGATCTCGAAGCGAAGACCGTCTTCGAACCTTTCGCACTTCCACTCCTCGTCGGGGTTGTTCTGGAAAAAGCGAAAATATTTGGCAAGGGACTCAAACCTTGCCGCATATTCCCCCCCCTTGTCATGTCCCCATTGTCTCAGCCTCGGGATTTCCTGCTCCTTCTCTGTCCAGAGCACTCGGGAAAATATTTGTCCAAAAATTTGTTGCGGAATACTCCCCAAGTGATCGCATCGATGCTCGGCTACCAGTAGTTGTGCGGTGCCTTCCCACCAGATTCAAAGCATCTCCAATCAGTTGGAATGTTTCATAAGGCACCTTTGCTCCCTCTGGGGTGTGAACCAGCTCAAAGATCTTCTCTAGATCTTGAATCCAAAGATCAGCCTTTATTGGATCCACGTCTCCATCAAACTGTGATGGATTCTGACATCGGAAAGCATCCAGACGTCTTCCCTCTGCAGCTTGTTCTGCCCTCTGTTGCTCCTGTTGGTTCTGGGCAGGAGATTAGCCGTCTCAAGAGCTATGGCAAAGACAACGTCGGCCCAAAGCTTGGGCAGCGAAGTCCATCCCACCGTCATAATTTGCATTCATGTTGGCACGACCGCCAATAGGACCACGTCCACGACCACGTCCACGTCCTCGTCCACGTCCACCTTCTGGTGCTGGTTCCATAACTGACCTACAGAACAAATCAGTCAAGCCACAACCAGGAAAATGACACGTGTAAAGGCGTACTAATACACATTACTTCTAAGAAGTAATCCAAATAAAACTTAATTCAGAGAAAACACAACGTCAACACAACAGACCTATTTCCCAAAGACCCCGAAAGACTCGACAGCTCTGATACCACCTTGTAACGCCCCCCTTGAGGGCATTACTTAAGTAACACATGCGGAATTTAAATTAAAAGATAATTTGGCTGGTTGCTTTCGGAAAATTTGTTTTCTCTTAAGTCAGAAAATTGGGGCATAAGATTTTCTCATATTAGGATTAATCTGAAATCCATCATACATACATTTAAAATTTAAAGTCACGTTAGTAGCAAAGTTACCATGACATACAACATTTCTATAAGTTTCCATTTTCGAAAGAAAAAGTTTAAACTTCAGATGAATGTATATAACACTACATTCGCGGACCCCTTTAGATATACAACCCAACTCATACTCCTAAGCTGGTCATTCTATCAAATATTCATTGGAGAGACCCCAATCAGAATACTATCCCAACCTCCAACAATAGGTCTTCAATTGACTTAGATAGACTCCTCTGCAACATCGGCACTAGAGTACCAAGGTACTACAAAGAAACCCGAAGAGACTGGATATAATTGTAAGAGTGAGATACCATCATAAGATATATCCCACAACAACCATATACATGATACATACATCGCATAATCATATAAGCAGTTAAATCATGCATATACACAATATAATAGTGTTATATCAAAGGGTCTCAAACCCGCACAGTCAATCTTTTGAAAATATGCATGGCACTTCGATCATCAGGCTCTAACTTAATCTCCGGAGATCCCAACATCCTCAAGTGAGTTGATCAAGCTCGATACACCGTCTCATTGGCTAGCTAAGCACAACGATAATACACCGTCTCATTGGCTAGATAAGCACAACGATAATACACCGTCTCACTGGCCAATTTAGGCACAACGATTATGCACGTCGTTTCATTGTCCATTTAGGCACAACGATACACGTACACCGTCTCATTGGCTAGCTAAGCACAACGATAATACACCGTCTCATTGGCCATTTAGGCACAACGATTATGCACGCCGTTTCATTGTCCATTTAGGCACAACAATACACGTACACCGTCTCATTGTCCAATTTAAGAACAACGATAATAAGGCATGTCCGCACGGGAAATGCACATGAGAAAATATTTTATTTAAAAGGATTTCTTTGTGTTCATTCTTTTCACTGTCGCTGCTCAAAGCTAACGACTTAAATCATCATTTCCCCATCACTTGAAAACTCAGAAGCATAGGACTCATAGTCCGAATGCTCAATCACAATGCCCAAGACCGTGGCGCTAGTCAAGGGTTGTGGTCGTAGAAAACAACCTTCACCTTTAATCATGTTCATCACACGCGGTTAGAATACACAGTCCAACACAGCATGATTAGGACCTAAGTCCATCACAACGAAATCAGAACGAACTGTCCTCAATTTCGAGAATTGGACTCTCAGTCCATAACATCATAACTAGGACTCGTAGTCCCGAATTAACACTGATCCAAGATCACGTGCGCATCACTGAATACTAGAGGAGACGTCTCGCGTACTAGATTCTCTTTCTTAAGTACTTATTTTTCGTTCAGTGAAAAACAAATTCAAAACCGAATCCTCGATAACCTATCCAGGTAATCGGAAAGTTTCTAAAATATTTAGGAAAAAGCCTTTTATTTGAAAATCTTTTTATAAAGCATCTTTGAAATTCTTTTATCTTTGAAATATTTCCCCCCAATAGGATATTGCCAAATAATCTTGAAAGTTTTCACTTGAAGACACATAGTTCGAAAAGGATTTTTCTCTTGTATAACCATAGTACACCAAAACCATTTCAACATTTAAAACAAGTACTTTAAGTTTAAAGAGCTTTTGGAAAAGAACACCAATCCATTCATCTTCAAAGCTTATTAAGGTTTTTAATCCTTATTATGGTTGAGCACAGACGCACGTCTGGCTTAGCAAACTTTCAATCAACAATAGTATATATCATCAGTGCAATGCTAATATCACAGTTGAAAGCAGTTCATCACATATATGCATTATATCATTTAGAACAAGTACAGCTCAATAGCACAACAGTTCAAGTACATTAGATAATCAAGTAAGCTCAATCAACATATAAGTATCCAGTTAAACACCTACACACATGCATACAGTTATTGAATTTCTTTAGGAAATCCCCTCTTAGCTTAAGAAGGTAAGAGAATTTTAAGAAAATAAACGGCTTCGCGGACGTTCTTCAAGGTTGGTTAGGAGGCAAATCTAGGTTTCAAGACACAAGGTTCAAAGGATTAGAACTCAATCAAGAACTCAGGGTTAGAAGTTTCCAAAACACATGCAACTTAGGGATTTATGATCCGCAAGTGCTAAGAGTTTAAAACACGATTACTTAAAACAAAGTTGAACAAAAATCCCACCAAGTTACACCTTGATGGAGATTCGGCCTTGATCAATAAAATAGGCTAGGAACATTTAAAATTTCCAATCTCTTAGACCCTTTTAGCATCCAAAAACTTATGGAGCTTGAGTCTTGATCATCTTGGAAACACCATATGATTATAAATAATTAAAGTATAATATCATAAAGTAAATGGCATAATGTAAATGACATAAAGTAAATGGCTTAAAGTCAATGGCGTAAATATAAATGGCATAAAAGTAAATGGCATAATGTAAATAGCATAAATATAAATGGCATAAAGTAAATGACATAATGTAAATGACATAAAGTAATTAGCATAAATATAAATGGCATAAGGTAAATGACATAATGGAAATGACATAAAGTAAATGACTTAAAGTAAATGGCATAAATATAGATGGCATGAAGTAAATGACTTAAAGTAATTGGCATGAATATAAATGACATAAAGTAAATAACATAATGTAAATGGCATAAACATGAGTGACATAAAAGTAAATGACATAAAGTAGAGTAAAATCTTTAAACTTTCCAATCACTTTAGACATAGCATCCTTTAACATAAAGGAGCCTTGGTCAATGATCATTTTGGAAAAACAAATCTTTAAATACAAACTCACACTTGTAAAAGTTGAAACAAAATCCATCAAAACCATAGGTATGGTTCGGCCTCATTAAGAAGTAGAGGTTAGGAATCTTTGTTTTACACAACCTTTTAGTATGTTAAACTACAAGTAAATACAAGGCCATAGAAATTGGTTTCAACTCAAAAGGAGTTTTCTACCATTTTTGAGAGATTTTTGAAGATAAAAGCTCATAAATGACATGAAGAAGAAACTTTAGAAAAAGATGAAGTTTTTAAAGAAAAGAATACATGAGAGTATTACCCTAAACAAGAGGAACAACTTTGATGAATAACACTTGGTGAAAAGAAGAGTAAAAAAAACAAGAGCTTTGGAAGCTTGAAGTGAAAAGATGAAAGCTTAAGATGAAGTAGAAGAAAGGAAAGTGTTTAAATGAGTTTGATAAGTGCTATTTATAGAGGGATGGGTGGAAGTGCATGGCCTTAAGGGGAAGAAGGAGAAGGAAGTTGAGTTTCTTGAAGAATGGATTAAGAGTTAATGTGATGTGATGTGATTGGAGAGAGAAAGTGAAAAGTAAGATTTTGAAGTGTAATTAGGATTTTCTTTTCCATTAGGCATGTCATAACATTAAATGAGATTCCCATCAAGTCTTTTCTCCTTCTTTAGGGTTCATTTAACTGTGTAAATACGTAACCGGATGCACATCCGATCGTATTTTCTGAAGGTTTCGTCCGGATAAAATATTATATTTTATTCCCGGACAACAAAATTTCAAGAATTTACCAACCCACCCAAAACATCATAAAAACAGTAACTGTCTCATTCACGAATTAAAATTTTGTTTCTAGCTCAGTGAACTTGTACCGGTAGTGAGAACCCAGACCGGTTTTCGTCTGAATTTTCGACTGAAAATTTTATTGGGGCTTCATATGGTAAAACAAGACAATAAAATGATTTTATTTTACATAAAATCATTCTCCGGATTTTATCAAAAATAAACACATGAAAGCATGTATTTACTGATAAAGAAGCATACGAAAAACAGGGTGTTACAACTCTACCCCTCTAAAAAGAATTTCGTCCTCGAAATTACGTAACTAGAAACTTAACAGGATCTCTCACCATCTAGATCATACTATCAGAAGAAAGTATCTAAAAGAATTTCATCGATCCAAAAGAATACAGAAACATCTAGTGTATGAAGATCCTTTAGTATATTCAAGGAGGTAAAAATGTATGATCGGTACACATTTACAATCATGAATCTTAAAAGTTTCTCCTTTCACTAGAATTTTCTGGTCAACAATTTAAAAGAGTAACAGTTCGATAAGAATTTCAAACTGAATCATTTCTACCAAAAGTAAAAGTGATTAGATTAAGTTTCATCGAGAAACTTCTTTTATAAACATACCCATCCGGTGCAACAACAAGGCAATTCATAACTCGAGGAAAAGAAAGATTGGATCCAAAGTATAAACTGACCACAACAATCAAAAGAGAAGGGAACTGGAATAAATTTCTTAAGGAGACTTTTATTCCCAAAAGTCATAAGAAACATACATTCATTGGAAAGACTAGTAACATAGGAGACCCTAGAGAGTCAAATACTCAAGGGCGTCAAAACGCGATTATACTTAGAATCCTATTACAACTTAGAATTATAGACCACTTGCCATAAGACCTTCAAATTGCGAAATTTTTCAACACCACTTCTATTGTAAAAGATCGTCGGATTGTGAAGCTTCAGCGCCATTCATGGTGTAGACTATTCCCTTCACCGTGGGTCTACCCGTCCCTAAGGTGTTGACGAGCTTTTCAAACCTCGGTACATTACAATCCCTTGAGAAGTGTCCTAATTGTCCACAATTGAAACACTTCACTCCTTTGCGTGGGCAAACATTAGCCATGTGGTCCGGGTCTCCACACTTGTAACATCTCCTAACTTTGTCTCGGTTTTGGTTCATTGACCTCCACTTCCCGATTCGTAATTATCTTAACGATTCTGTCATTTATTCAGTCATTCCTTTGTGGCTCGGAAATAAGGTTCCCTCCGATGTTGCTTCCCTTTCTCGATTCTCGATCTTGATAATGGTCTTTGGAACGAGTGGGTCCTGCAACTGCTTTCTTTGTTGCCTCTTTCCTTCCTCATTAGTTCCACTTTTCTACACTTCTCTACTAAGGCTTGGAAATTCCGGATTTCCAATGGCATCACCGATTCCTTGATCTCGAAGCGAAGACCGTCTTCGAACCTTTCGCACTTCCACTCCTCATCGGGGTTGTTCGGAAAAAGCGAAAATATTTGGCAAGGGACTCAAACCTTGCCGCATATTCCCCCCCTTGTCATGTCCCGCTGTCTCGACCTCTAGAATTCCTGCTCCTTCTCTCGTCCGAGCACTCTGGGAAAATATTTGTCCAAAAATTTGTTGCGGAATACTCCCCAGTGATCGCTTTGATGCTCGGCCTACCAGTGAGTTGTCCGGTGCCTTCCCACCGAGATTCAAAGCATCTCCAATCAGTTGGAATGTTGCATAAGGCACCTTTGCTCCCTCTGGGGTGTGAACCAGCTCAAAGATCTTCTCCAGCTCTTGAATCCAAAGATCAGCCTTTATTGGATCCACGTCTCCATCAAACTGTGATGGATTCTGCATCGGAAAGCATCCAGACGTCTTCCCTCTGCAGCTTGTTCGCCCCTCGTTGCTCTCGTTGGTTCGGGGGCAGCAGCATTAGCCGTCTGAAGAGCTATGGCAGCAGCAACGTCAGCCAAAGCTTGGGCAGCGAAGTCCATCCCACCGTCATAATTTGCATTCAAGTTGGCACGACCGCCAATAGGACCACGTCCACGACCACGTCCACGTCCTCGTCCACGTCCACCTTCTGGTGCTGGTTCCATAACTGACCTACCGAACAAATCAGTCAAGCCACAACCAGGAAAATGACACGTGTAAAGGTGTACTAATACACATTACTTCTAAGAAGTAATCCAAATAAAACTTAATTCAGAGAAAACACAACGTCAACACAACAGACCTATTTCCCAAAGATCCCGAAAGACTCGACCAGCTCTGATACCACTTGTAACGCCCACCTTAAGGGCATTACTTAAGTAACACATGCGGAATTTAAATTAAAAGATAATTTGGCTGGTTGCTTTCGGAAAATTTGTTTTCTCTTAAGTCAGAAAATTGAGGCATAAGATTTTCTCATATAAGGATAACTCTGAAATCCATCATACATACATTTAAAATGTAAAGTCACGTTCGTAACAAAGTTACCATGACATACAACATTTCTATAAGTTTCCATTTTCGAAAGAAAAAGTTTAAACTTCAGATGAATGTATATAACACTACATTCGCGGACCCCTTTAGATATACAACCCAACTCATACTCCTAAGCTGGTCATTCTATCAAATATTCATTGGAGAGACCCCAATCAGAATACTATCCCAACCTCTAACAATAGGTCTTCAATTGACTTAGATAGACTCCTCTGCAACATCGGCACTAGAGTACCAAGGTACTACAGCAAAACCCGAAGAGACCTGATATAATTGTAAGAGTGAGATACCATCATAAGATATATCCCACAACAACCATATACATGATACATACATCACATAATCATATAAGCAGTTAAATCATGCATATACACAATATAATAGTGTTATATCAAAGGGTCTCAAACCCGCACAGTCAATCTTTTGAAAATATGCATGGCACTTCGATCATCAGGCTCTAACTTAATCTCCGGAGATCCCAACATCCTCAAGTGAGTTGATCAAGCTCGATACACCGTCTCATTGGCTAGCTAAGCACAACGATAATACACCGTCTCATTGGCTAGATAAGCACAACGATAATACACCGTCTCACTGGCCAATTTAGGCACAACGATTATGCACGTCGTTTCATTGTCCATTTAGGCACAACGATACACGTACACCGTCTCATTGTCCAATTTAAGAACAACGATAATACACCGTCTCTTTGGCTAGCTAAGCACAACGATAATACACCGTCTCATTGGCCATTTAGGCACAATGATTATGCACGCCGTTTCATTGTCCATTTAGGCACAACAATACACGTACACCGTCTCATTGTCCAATTTAAGAACAACGATAATAAGGCATGTCTGCCTGGGGAAATGCACATGAGAAAATATTTTATTTAAAAGGATTTCTTTGTGTTCATTCTTTTCACTGTCGCTGCTCAAAGCTAACGACTTAAATCATCATTTCCCCATCACTTGAAAACTCAGAAGCATAGGACTCATAGTCCGAATGCTCAATCACAATGCCCAAGACCGTGGCCGCAGTCAAGGGTTGTGGTCGTAGAAAACAACCTTCACCTTTAATCATGTTCATCACACGCGGTTAGAATACACAGTCCAACACAGCATGATTAGGACCTAAGTCCATCACAACGAAATCAGAACGAACTGTCCTCAATTTCGAGAATTGGACTCTCAGTCCATAACATCATAACTAGGACTCGTAGTCCCGAATTAACACTGATCCAAGATCACGTGCGCATCACTGAATACTAGAGGCGACGTCTCGCGTACTAGATTCTCTTTCTTAAGTACTTATTTTTCGTTCAGTGAAAAACAAATTCAAAACCGAATCCTCGATAACCTATCCAGGTTATCGGAAAGTTTCTAAAATATTTAGGAAAAAGCCTTTTCTTTGAAAATCTTTTTATAAAGCATCTTTGAAATTCTTTTATCTTTGAAATATTTCCCCCCAATAGGATATTGCCAAATAATCTTGAAAGTTTTCACTTGAAGACACATAGTTCGAAAAGGATTTTTCTCTTGTATAACCATAGTACACCAAAACCATTTCAACATTTAAAACAAGTACTTTAAGTTTAAAGAGCTTTTGGAAAAGAACACCAATCCATTCATCTTCAAAGCTTATTAAGGTTTTTAATCCTTATTATGGTTGAGCACGCAGACGCACGCCGGCTTAGCAAACTTTCAATCAACAACAGTATATATCATCAGTGCAATGCTAATATCACAGTTGAAAGCAGTTCATCACATATATGCATTATATCATTTAGAACAAGTACAGTTCAATAGCACAACAGTTCAAGTACATTAGATAATCAAGTAAGCTCAATCAACATATAAGTATCCAGTTAAACACCTACACACATGCATACAGTTATTGAATATCTTTAGGAAATCCCCTCTTACCTTAAGAAGGTAAGAGAATTTTAAGAAAATAAACGGCTTCGCGGACGTTCTTCAAGGTTGGTTAGGAGGCAAATCTAGGTTTCAAGACACAAGGTTCAAGGATTAGAACTCAATCAAGAACTTTGGGTTAGAAGTTTCCAAAACACATGCAACTTAGGGATTTATGATCCGCAAGTGCTAAGAGTTTAAAACACGATTACTTAAAACAAAGTTGAACAAAAATCCCACCAAGTTACACTTTGATGGAGATTCGGCCTTGATCAATAAAATAGGCTAGGAACATTTAAAATTTCCAATCTCTTAGACCCTTTTAGCATCCAAAAACTTATGGAGCTTGAGTCTTGATCATCTTGGAAACACCATATGATTATAAATAATTAAAGTATAATATCATAAAGTAAATGGCATAATGTAAATGACATAAAGTAAATGGCTTAAAGTAAATGGCGTAAATATAAATGGCATAAAAGTAAATGGCATAATGTAAATAGCATAAATATAAATGGCATAAAGTAAATGACATAATGTAAATGACATAAAGTAATTAGCATAAATATAAATGGCATAAGGTAAATGACATAATGGAAATGACATAAAGTAAATGACTTAAAGTAAATGGCATAAATATAGATGGCATGAAGTAAATGACTTAAAGTAAATGGCATGAATATAAATGACATAAAGTAAATAACATAATGTAAATGGCATAAACATGAGTGACATAAAAGTAAATGACATAAAGTAGAGTAAAATCTTTAAACTTTCCAATCACTTTAGACATAGCATCCTTTAACATAAAGGAGCCTTGGTCAATGATCATTTTGGGAAACAAATCTTGAAACTTTCCAATCACTTTAGACATAGAATCCTTTAACATAAAGGAGCCTTGGTCAATGATCATTTTGGAAAAACAAATCTTTAAATACAAACTCACACTTGTAAAAGTTGAAACAAAATCCATCAAAACCATAGGTATGGTTCGGCCTCATTAAGAAGTAGAGGTTAGTAATCTTTGTTTTACACAACCTTTTAGTATGTTAAACTACAAGTAAATACAAGGCCATAGAAATTGGTTTCAACTCAAAAGGAGTTTTCTACCATTTTTGAGAGATTTTTGAAGATAAAAGCTCATAAATGACATGAAGAAGAAACTTTAGAAAAAGATGAAGTTTTTAAAGAAAAGAATACATGAGAGTATTACCCTAAACAAGAGGAACAACTTTGATGAATAACACTTGGTGAAAAGAAGAGTAAAAAAAACAAGAGCTTTGGAAGTTTGAAGTGAAAAGATGAAAGCTTAAGATGAAGTAGAAGAAAGGAAAGTGTTTAAATGAGTTTGATAAGTGCTATTTATAGAGGGATGGGTGGAAGTGCACGGCCTTAAGGGGAAGAAGGAGAAGGAAGTTGAGTTTCTTGAAGAATGGATTAAGAGTTAATGTGATGTGATGTGATTGGAGAGAGAAAGTGAAAAGTAAGATTTTGAAGTGTAATTAGGATTTTCTTTTCCATTAGGCATGTCATAACATTAAATGAGATTCCCATCAAGTCTTTTCTCCTTCTTTAGGGTTCATTTAACTGTGTAAATACGTAACCGGTTGCACATCCGATCGTATTTTCTGAAGGTTTCGTCCGGATAAAATATTATATTTTATTCCCGGACAACAAAATTTCAAGAATTTACCAACCCACCCAAAACATCATAAAAACAGTAACTGTCTCGTTCACGAATTAAAATTTTGTTTCTAGCTCAGTGAACTTGTACCGGTAGTGAGAACCCAGACCGGTTTTCGTCTGAATTTTCGACTGAAAATTTTATTGGGGCTTCATATGGTAAAACAACACAAGAAAATGATTTTATTTTAAATAAAATCATCCTCTGGATTTTATCAAAAATAAACACATGAAAGCATGTATTTACTGATAAAGAAGCATACGAAAAACAGGGTGTTACAACTCTACCCCTCTAAAAAGAATTTCGTCCTCGAAATTACGTAACTAGAAACTTAACAGGATCTCTCACCATCCAGATCATACTATCAGAAGAAAGTATCTAAAAGAATTTCATCGATCCAAAAGAATACAGAAACATCTAGTGTATGAAGATCCTTTAGTATATTCAAGGAGGTAAAAATGTATGATCGGTACACATTTACAATCATGAATCTTAAAAGTTTCTCCTTTCACTAGAATTTTCTGGTCAACAATTTAAAAGAGTAACAGTTCGATAAGAATTTCAAACTGAATCATTTCTACCAAAAGTAAAAGTGATTAGATTAAGTTTCATCGAGAAACTTCTTTTATAAACATACCCATCCGGTGCAACAACAAGGCAATTCATAACTCGAGGAAAAGAAAGATTGGATCCAAAGTATAAACTGACCACAACAATCAAAAGAGAAGGGAACTGGAATAAATTTCTTAAGGAGACTTTTATTCCCAAAAGTCATAAGAAACATACATTCATTGGAAAGACTAGTAACATAGGAGACCCTAGAGAGTCAAATACTCAAGGGCGTCAAAACGCGATTATACTTAGAATCCTATTACAACTTAGAATTATAGACCACTGCCATAAGACCTTCAAATTGCGAAATTTTTCAACACCACTTCTATTGTAAAAGATCGTCAGATTGTGAAGCTTCAGCGCCATTCATGGTGTAGACTATTCCCTTCACCGTGGGTCTACCCGCCCCTAAGGTGTTGACAGGCTTTTCAAACCTCGGTGCATTACAATCCCTTGAGAAGTGTCCTAATTGTCCACAATTGAAACACTTCACTCCTTTGCGTGGGCAAACATTAGCCATGTGGTCTGGGTCTCCACACTTGTAACATCTCCTAACTTTGTCTCGGTTTTGGTTCTGTTGACCTCCACTTCCCGATTCAGAATTATCAGAACGATTCTGTCGTTTATTCAGGTCATTCCTTTGTGGCCGGAAATAAGGTTCCCTCCGATGTTGCTTCCCTTTCTGATTCTGATCTTGATAATGGTCTTTGGAACGAGTGGGTCCTGAAACAGTTTCTTTGTTGCCTCTTTCCTTCCTCATTAGTTCCACTTTTCTACACTTCTCTACTAAGGCTTGGAAATTCCGGATTTCCAATGGCATCACCGATTCCTTGATCTCGAAGCGAAGACCGTCTTCGAACCTTTCGCACTTCCACTCCTCGTCGGGGTTGTTCTGGAAAAAGCGAAAATATTTGGCAAGGGACTCAAACCTTGCCGCATATTCCCCCACTGTCATGTCCCGCTGTCTCAGCCTCAGGATTTCCTGCTCCTTCTCTGTCCGAGCACTCTGGGGAAAATATTTGTCCAAAAAATTGTTGCGGAATACTCCCCATGTGATCGCCTGATGCTCAGCTACCAGTAGTTGTCTGGTGCCTTCCCACCAGTATTCAGCATCTCCAATCAGTTGGAATGTTTCATAAGGCACCTTTGCTCCCTCTGGGGTGTGAACCAGCTCAAAGATCTTCTCTAGATCTTGAATCCAAAGATCAGCCTTTATTGGATCCACGTCTCCATCAAACTGTGATGGATTCTGACATCGGAAAGCATCCAGACGTCTTCCCTCTGCAGCTTGTTCTGCCCTCTGTTGCTCCTGTTGGTTCTGGGCAGCAGCATTAGCCGTCTGAAGAGCTATGGCAGCAGCAATGTCAGCCAAAGCTTGGGCAGCGAAGTCCATCCCACCGTCATAATTTGCATTCATGTTGGCACGACCGCCAATAGGACCACGTCCACGACCACGTCCACGTCCTCGTCCACGTCCACCTTCTGGTGCTGGTTCCATAACTGACCTCTGTAACAAATCAGTCAAGCCACAACCAGGAAAATGACACGTGTAAAGGCGTACTAATACACATTACTTCTAAGAAGTAATCCAAATAAAACTTAATTCAGAGAAAACACAACGTCAACACAACAGACCTATTTCCCAAAGACCCCGAAAGACTCGACCAGCTCTGATACCACCTTGTAACGCCCCCCTTGAGGGCATTACTTAAGTAACACATGCGGAATTTAAATTAAAAGATAATTTGGCTGGTTGCTTTCGGAAAATTTGTTTTCTCTTAAGTCAGAAAATTGGGGCATAAGATTTTCTCATATAAGGATAACTCTGAAATCCATCATACATACATTTAAAATGTAAAGTCACGTTCGTAACAAAGTTACCATGACATACAACATTTCTATAAGTTTCCATTTTCGAAAGAAAAAGTTTAAACTTCAGATGAATGTATATAACACTACATTCGCGGACCCCTTTAGATATACAACCCAACTCATACTCCTAAGCTGGTCATTCTATCAAATATTCATTGGAGAGACCCCAATCAGAATACTATCCCAACCTCCAACAATAGGTCTTCAATTGACTTAGATAGACTCCTCTGCAACATCGGCACTAGAGTACCAAGGTACTACAGCAAAACCCGAAGAGACCTGATATAATTGTAAGAGTGAGATACCATCATAAGATATATCCCACAACAACCATATACATGATACATACATCGCATAATCATATAAGCAGTTAAATCATGCATATACACAATATAATAGTGTTATATCAAAGGGTCTCAAACCCGCACAGTCAATCTTTTGAAAATATGCATGGCACTTCGATCATCAGGCTCTAACTTAATCTCCGGAGATCCCAACATCCTCAAGTGAGTTGATCAAGCTCGATACACCGTCTCATTGGCTAGCTAAGCACAACGATAATACACCGTCTCATTGGCTAGATAAGCACAACGATAATACACCGTCTCACTGGCCAATTTAGGCACAACGATTATGCACGTCGTTTCATTGTCCATTTAGGCACAACGATACACGTACACCGTCTCATTGTCCAATTTAAGAACAACGATAATACACCGTCTCATTGGCTAGCTAAGCACAACGATAATACACCGTCTCATTGGCGATTTAGGCACAACGATTATGCACGCCGTTTCATTGTCCATTTAGGCACAACAATACACGTACACCGTCTCATTGCCCAATTTAAGAACAACGATAATAAGGCATGTCTGCCTGGGGAAATGCACATGAGAAAATATTTTATTTAAAAGGATTTCTTTGTGTTCATTCTTTTCACTGTC
Source organism: Sophora flavescens (assembly GCA_030762895.1). NCBI lineage: Eukaryota > Viridiplantae > Streptophyta > Magnoliopsida > Fabales > Fabaceae > Sophora > Sophora flavescens. The sequence continues at coordinate 28,707,672 of CM061065.1, read as the reverse complement.
GCTGCTCAAAGCTAACGACTTAAATCATCATTTCCCATCACTTGAAAAACTCGAAGCATAGGACTCATAGTCCGAATGCTCAATCACAATGCCCAAGACCGTGGTCGCAGTCAAGGGTTGTGGTCGAGAAAACAACCTTCACCTTTAATCATGTTCATCACACGCGGTTAGAATACAGTCCAACACAGCATGATTAGGACCTAAGTCCATCACAACGAAATCAGAACGAAATGTCCTCAATTTCGAGAATTGGACTCTCAGTCCATAACATCATAACTAGGACTCGTAGTCCCGAATTAACACTGATCCAAGATCACGTGCGCATCACTGAATACTAGAGGCGACGTCTCGCGTACTAGATTCTCTTTCTTAAGTACTTATTTTTCGTTCAGTGAAAAACAAATTCAAAACCGAATCCTCGATAACCTATCCAGGTTATCGGAAAGTTTCTAAAATATTTAGGAAAAAGCCTTTTCTTTGAAAATCTTTTTATAAAGCATCTTTGAAATTCTTTTATCTTTGAAATATTTCCCCCCAATAGGATATTGCCAAATAATCTTGAAAGTTTTCACTTGAAGACACATAGTTCGAAAAGGATTTTTCTCTTGTATAACCATAGTACACCAAAACCATTTCAACATTTAAAACAAGTACTTTAAGTTTAAAGAGCTTTTGGAAAAGAACACCAATCCATTCATCTTCAAAGCTTATTAAGGTTTTTAATCCTTATTATGGTTGAGCACAGACGCACGTCTGGCTTAGCAAACTTTCAATCAACAACAGTATATATCATCAGTGCAATGCTAATATCACAGTTGAAAGCGATTCATCACATATATGCATTATATCATTTAGAACAAGTACAGTTCAATAGCACAACAGTTCAAGTACATTAGATAATCAAGTAAGCTCAATCAACATATAAGTATCCAGTTAAACACCTACACACATGCATACAGTTATTGAATATCTTTAGGAAATCCCCTCTTACCTTAAGAAGGTAAGAGAATTTTAAGAAAATAAACGGCTTCGCGGGCGTTCTTCAAGGTTGGTTAGGAGGCAAATCTAGGTTTCAAGACACAAGGTTCAAAGGATTAGAACTCAATCAAGAACTTAGGGTTAGAAGTTTCCAAAACACATGCAACTTAGGGATTTATGATCCGCAAGTGCTAAGAGTTTAAAACACGATTACTTAAAACAAAGTTGAACACAAATCCCACCAAGTTACACCTTGATGGAGATTCGGCCTTGATCAATAAAATAGGCTAGGAACATTTAAAATTTCCAATCTCTTAGACCCTTTTAGCATCCAAAAACTTATGGAGCTTGAGTCTTGATCATCTTGGAAACACCATATGATTATAAATAATTAAAGTATAATATCATAAAGTAAATGGCATAATGTAAATGACATAAAGTAAATGGCTTAAAGTAAATGGCGTAAATATAAATGGCATAAAAGTAAATGGCATAATGTAAATAGCATAAATATAAATGGCATAAAGTAAATGACATAATGTAAATGACATAAAGTAATTAGCATAAATATAAATGGCATAAGGTAAATGACATAATGGAAATGACATAAAGTAAATGACTTAAAGTAAATGGCATAAATATAGATGGCATGAAGTAAATGACTTAAAGTAAATGGCATGAATATAAATGACATAAAGTAAATAACATAATGTAAATGGCATAAACATGAGTGACATAAAAGTAAATGACATAAAGTAGAGTAAAATCTTTAAACTTTCCAATCACTTTAGACATAGCATCCTTTAACATAAAGGAGCCTTGGCCAATGATCATTTTGGGAAACAAATCTTGAAACTTTCCAATCACTTTAGACATAGCATCCTTTAACATAAAGGAGCCTTGGTCAATGATCATTTTGGAAAAACAAATCTTTAAATACAAACTCACACTTGTAAAAGTTGAAACAAAATCCATCAAAACCATAGGTATGGTTCGGCCTCATTAAGAAGTAGAGGTTAGGAATCTTTGTTTTACACAACCTTTTAGTATGTTAAACTACAAGTAAATACAAGGCCATAGAAATTGGTTTCAACTCAAAAGGAGTTTTCTACCATTTTTGAGAGATTTTTGAAGATAAAAGCTCATAAATAACATGAAGAAGAAACTTTAGAAAAAGATGAAGATTTTAAAGAAAAGAATACATGAGAGTATTACCCTAAACAAGAGGAACAACTTTGATGAATAACACTTGGTGAAAAGAAGAGTAAAAAAAACAAGAGCTTTGGAAGCTTGAAGTGAAAAGATGAAAGCTTAAGATAAAGTAGAAGAAAGGAAAGTGTTTAAATGAGTTTGATAAGTGCTATTTATAGAGGGATGGGTGGAAGTGCACGGCCTTAAGGGGAAGAAGGAGAAGGAAGTTGAGTTTCTTGAAGAATGGATTAAGAGTTAATGTGATGTGATGTGATTGGAGAGAGAAAGTGAAAAGTAAGATTTTGAAGTGTAATTAGGATTTTCTTTTCCATTAGGCATGTCATAACATTAAATGAGATTCCCATCAAGTCTTTTCTCCTTCTTTAGGGTTCATTTAACTGTGTAAATACGTAACCGGTTGCACATCCGATCGTATTTTCTGAAGGTTTCGTCCGGATAAAATATTATATTTTATTCCCGAACAACAAAATTTCAAGAATTTACCAACCCACCCAAAACATCATAAAAACAGTAACTGTCTCATTCACGAATTAAAATTTTGTTTCTAGCTCAGTGAACTTGTACCGGTAGTGAGAACCCAGACCGGTTTTCGTCTGAATTTTCGACTGATTGGGGCTTCATATGGTAAAACAACACAAGAAAATGATTTTATTTTAAATAAAATCATCCTCCGGATTTTATCAAAAATAAACACATGAAAGCATGTATTTACTGATAAAGAAGCATACGAAAAACAGGGTGTTACAACTCTACCCCTCTAAAAAGAATTTCGTCCTCGAAATTACGTAACTAGAAACTTAACAGGATCTCTCACCATCCAGATCATACTATCAGAAGAAAGTATCTAAAATAATTTCATCGATCCAAAAGAATACAGAAACATCTAGTGTATGAAGATCCTTTAGTATATTCAAGGAGGTAAAAATGTATGATCGGTACACATTTACAATCATGAATCTTAAAAGTTTCTCCTTTCACTAGAATTTTCTGGTCAACAATTTAAAAGAGTAATGATTCGATAAGAATTTCAAACTGAATCATTTCTACCAAAAGTAAAAGTGATTAGATTAAGTTTCATCGAGAAACTTCTTTTATAAACATACCCATCCGGTGCAACAACAAGGCAATTCATAACTCGAGGAAAAGAAAGATTGGATCCAAAGTATAAACTGACCACAACAATCAAAAGAGAAGGGAACTGGAATAAATTTCTTAAGGAGACTTTTATTCCCAAAAGTCATAAGAAACATACATTCATTGGAAAGACTAGTAACATAGGAGACCCTAGAGAGTCAAATACTCAAGGGCGTCAAAACACGATTATACTTAGAATCCTATTACAACTTAGAATTATAGACCACTGCCATAAGACCTTCAAATTGCGAAATTTTTCAACACCACTTCTATTGTAAAAGATCGTCAGATTGTGAAGCTTTAGCGCCATTCATGGTGTAGACTATTCCCTTCACCGTGGGTCTACCCGTCCCTAAGGTGTTGACAGGCTTTTCAAACCTCGGTGCATTACAATCCCTTGAGAAGTGTCCTAATTGTCCACAATTGAAACACTTCACTCCTTTGCGTGGGCAAACATTAGCCATGTGGTCTGGGTCTCCACACTTGTAACATCTCCTAACTTTGTCTCGGTTTTGGTTCTTGACCTCCACTTCCCGATTCGGAATTATCGAACGATTCGCTGCGTTTATTCAGGTCATTCCTTTGTGGCCGGAAATAAGGTTCCCTCCGATGTTGCTTCCCTTTCTGATTCTGATCTTGATAATGGTCTTTGGAACGAGTGGATCCTGCAACAGTTTCTTTGTTGCCTCTTTCCTTCCTCATTAGTTCCACTTTTCTACACTTCTCTACTAAGGCTTGGAAATTCCGGATTTCCAATGGCATCACCGATTCCTTGATCTCGAAGCGAAGACCGTCTTCGAACCTTTCGCACTTCCACTCCTCATCGGGGTTGTTCTGGAAAAAGCGAAAATATTTGGCAAGGGACTCAAACCTTACCGTATATTCCCCCACTGTCATGTCCCGCTGTCTCAGCCTCAGGAATTCCTGCTCCTTCTCTGTCCGAGCACTCTGGGGAAAAAATTTGTCCAAAATTTTGTTGCGGAATACTCCCCAAGTGATCGCCTGATGCTCAGCTACCAGTAGTTGTCTGGTGCCTTCCCACCAGTATTCAGCATCTCCAATCAGTTGGAATGTTGCATAAGGCACCTTTGCTCCCTCTGGGGTGTGAACCAGCTCAAAGATCTTCTCTAGCTCTTGAATCCAAAGATCAACCTTTATTGGATCCACGTCTCCATCAAACTGTGATGGATTCTGACATCGGAAAGCATCCAGACGTCTTCCCTCTGCAGCTTGTTCCCGCCCTCTTTGCTCCTGTTGGTTCCGGGGCAGCAGCATTAGTCGTCTGAAGAGCTATGGCAGCAGCAACGTCAGCCAAAGCTTGGGCAGCGAAGTCCATCCCACCGTCATAATTTGCATTCATGTTGGCACGACCGCCAATAGAACCACGTCCACGACCACGTCCACGTCCTCGTCCACGTCCACCTTCTGGTGCTGGTTCCATAACTGACCTACCGAACAAATCAGTCAAGCCACAACCAGGAAAATGACACGTGTAAAGGCGTACTAATACACATTACTTCTAAGAAGTAATCCAAATAAAACTTAATTCAGAGAAAACACAACGTCAACACAACAGACCTATTTCCCAAAGATCCCGAAAGACTCAACCAGCTCTGATACCACCTTGTAACGCCCCCCTTGAGGGCATTACTTAAGTAACACATGCGGAATTTAAATTAAAAGATAATTTGGCTGGTTGCTTTCGGAAAATTTGTTTTCTCTTAAGTCAGAAAATTGGGGCATAAGATTTTCTCATATAAGGATAACTCTGAAATCCATCATACATACATTTAAAATGTAAAGTCACGTTCGTAACAAAGTTACCATGACATACAACATTTCTATAAGTTTCCATTTTCGAAATAAAAAGTTTAAACTTCAGATGAATGTATATAACACTACATTCGCGGACCCCTTTAGATATACAACCCAACTCATACTCCTAAGCTGGTCATTCTATCAAATATTCATTGGAGAGACCCCAATCAGAATACTATCCCAACCTCTAACAATAGGTCTTCAATTGACTTAGATAGACTCCTCTGCAACATCGGCACTAGAGTACCAAGGTACTACAGCAAAACCCGAAGAGACCTGATATAATTGTAAGAGTGAGATACCATCATAAGATATATCCCACAACAACCATATACATGATACATACATCACATAATCATATAAGCAGTTAAATCATGCATATACACAATATAATAGTGTTATATCAAAGGATCTCAAACCCGCCCAGTCAATCTTTTGAAAATATGCATGGCACTTCGATCATCAGGCTCTAACTTAATCTCCGGAGATCCCAACATCCTCAAGTGAGTTGATCAAGCTCGATACACCGTCTCATTGGCTAGCTAAGCACAAAGATAATACACCGTCTCATTGGCTAGATAAGCACAACGATAATACACCGTCTCACTGGCCAATTTAGGCACAACGATTATGCACGTCGTTTCATTGTCCATTTAGGCACAACGATACACGTACACCGTCTCATTGTCCAATTTAAGAACAACGATAATACACCGTCTCATTGGCTAGCTAAGCACAACGATAATACACCGTCTCATTGGCCATTTAGGCACAACGATTATGCACGCCGTTTCATTGTCCATTTAGGCACAACAATACACGTACACCGTCTCATTGTCCAATTTAAGAACAACGATAATAAGGCATGCCTGCCTGGGGAAATGCACATGAGAAAATATTTTATTTAAAAGGATTTCTTTGTGTTCATTCTTTTCACTGTCGCTGCTCAAAGCTAACGACTTAAATCATCATTTCCCAATCACTTGAAAACTCAGAAGCATAGGACTCATAGTCCGAATGCTCAATCACAATGCCCAAGACCGTGGCCGCAGTCAAGGGTTGTGGTCGTAGAAAACAACCTTCACCTTCAATCATGTTCATCACACGCGGTTAGAATACACAGTCCAACACAGCATGATTAGGACCTAAGTCCATCACAACGAAATCAGAACGAACTGTCCTCAATTTCGAGAATTGGACTCTCAGTCCATAACATCATAACTAGGACTCGTAGTCCCGAATTAACACTGATCCAAGATCACGTGCGCATCACTGAATACTAGAGGCGACGTCTCGCGTACTAGATTCTCTTTCTTAAGTACTTATTTTTCGTTCAGTGAAAAACAAATTCAAAACCGAATCCTCGATAACCTATCCAGGTTATCGGAAAGTTTCTAAAATATTTAGGAAAAAGCCTTTTCTTTGAAAATCTTTTTATAAAGCATCTTTGAAATTCTTTTATCTTTGAAATATTTCCCCCCAATAGGATATTGCCAAATAATCTTGAAAGTTTTCACTTGAAGACACATAGTTCGAAGAGGATTTTTCTCTTGTATAACCATAGTACTCCAAAACCATTTCAACATTTAAAACAAGTACTTTAAGTTTAAAGAGCTTTTGGAAAAGAACACCAATCCATTCATCTTCAAAGCTTATTAAGGTTTTTAATCCTTATTATGGTTGAGCACAGACGCACGCCCCGGCTTAGCAAACTTTCAATCAACAACAAGATATATCATCAGTGCAATGCTAATATCACAGTTGAAAGCAGTTCATCACATATATGCATTATATCATTTAGAACAAGTACAGTTCAATAGCACAACAGTTCAAGTACATTAGATAATCAAGTAAGCTCAATCAACATATAAGTATCCAGTTAAACACCTACACACATGCATACAGTTATTGAATATCTTTAGGAAATCCCCTCTTACCTTAAGAAGGTAAGAGAATTTTAAGAAAATAAACGGCTTCGCGGGCGTTCTTCAAGGTTGGTTAGGAGGCAAATCTAGGTTTCAAGACACAAGGTTCAAAGGATTAGAACTCAATCAAGAACTTAGGGTTAGAAGTTTCCAAAACACATGCAACTTAGGGATTTATGATCCGCAAGTGCTAAGAGTTTAAAACACGATTACTTAAAACAAAGTTGAACAAAAATCCCACCAAGTTACACCTTGATGGAGATTCGGCCTTGATCAATAAAATAGGCTAGGAACATTTAAAATTTCCAATCTCTTAGACCCTTTTAGCATCCAAAAACTTATGGAGCTTGAGTCTTGATCATCTTGGAAACACCATATGATTATAAATAATTAAAGGCCATAGAAATTGGTTTCAACTCAAAAGGAGTTTTCTACCATTTTTGAGAGATTTTTGAAGATAAAAGCTCATAAATGACATGAAGAAGAAACTTTAGAAAAAGATGAAGTTTTTAAAGAAAAGAATACATGAGAGTGTTATCCTAAACAAGAGGAACAACTTTGATGAATTACACTTGGTGAAAAGAAGAGTAAAAAAAACAAGAGCTTTGGAAGCTTGAAGTGAAAAGATGAAAGCTTAAGATGAAGTAGAAGAAAGGAAAGTGTTTAAATGAGTTTGATAAGTGCTATTTATAGAGGGATGGGTGGAAGTGCACGGCCTTAAGGGGAAGAAGGAGAAGGAAGTTGAGTTTCTTGAAGAATGGATTAAGAGTTAATGTGATGTGATGTGATTGGAGAGAGAAAGTGAAAAGTAAGATTTTGAAGTGTAATTAGGATTTTCTTTTCCATTAGGCATGTCATAACATTAAATGAGATTCCCATCAAGTCTTTTCTCCTTCTTTAGGGTTCATTTAACTGTGTAAATACGTAACCGGTTGCACATCCGATCGTATTTTCTGAAGGTTTCGTCCGGATAAAATATTATATTTTATTCCCGGACAACAAAATTTCAAGAATTTACCAACCCACCCAAAACATCATAAAAACAGTAACTGTCTCATTCACGAATTAAAATTTTGTTTCTAGCTCAGTGAACTTGTACCGGTAGTGAGAACCCAGATCGGTTTTCGTCTGAATTTTCGACTGAAAATTTTATTGGGGCTTCATATGGTAAAACAACACAAGAAAATGATTTTATTTTAAATAAAATCATCCTCTGGATTTTATCAAAAATAAACACATGAAAACATGTATTTACTGATAAAGAAGCATACGAAAAACAGGGTGTTACACACTTTTTGGTTTGAATTCGCTTTAATAATTGATTAATGAGTAGACATCAGTTACAATCAACTAGTTAGTTTCATTTTGTAAAAAAAAAAAATGAAGCTGGACGTTGGTTACTTTGAACTAGGTGTATGGACTGTGCAATGAGTGATGTTATTCTTTTCATGCTAGTGATGTTGAGTTTTTTTTGTAAATTGTAACTATTTTCCTTTATTTCCTTTATCTATCTTGATAGTACATTGTCCATAAATTACTTTAAGCACTTTACGTTTTCTTTCTTATTTTTTTTAAAAATCCATGCACCTCCTAGTCCGTATTTATGGTTAATATGTTTTATCTCGAAGAAATTTGGGGGGATACTCCTTATAGGTGATTTCTAGATTCTCTTTTGTATCCTTGCTCTTTCACTATAGATGCCTTATACATGTTAAGACCCCTTGTTTTTGAACTTTTGTTTCTCTATTGCAGTATCATGTTTGGACCAGATATATGTGGTTAAAGGACAAAGAAAGTAAATGATATTCTAACCTACAATGAGAGAAACCACTTGATAAAGAAGGATGTTCCTTGTGAGACTAGCCAACTAACTGATGTCTACACATTTATCCTCTGTCCAGATGCAACCTATAGCATTTTGATTGATAATGTGGAGAAGCAATCTAGTAGTCTCTACTCTGGTTGGAATCTTCTCCCTCCAAAGAAAATCAAGGATCCTTAGGCTAAAAAGGTATTTTTCCACCTTCTCATGTCAATGAGATTGTTTTGTTTATTCTTTGATACTTAGGAGCACAACTGACCTAAAAAGGTAGCAGAGGATATACTTTCCCTTTACCAAGTAATATAAGATCCTTTAAATGACTGTATCTCCAATGACCCATGCGGCTATTATAGATGTCATTCATTTTTTTAGTTGATGACTTCGACCTTACCTCCTTGGATGTTGAGTCTACTGTAGGTATAAATTAGGATAGGAGAAATAAATATTGCTTCATGTTGAGTGTTGAGCACCTGAGACTTTGATTTGGTCTCAACTACAAATATGGTTTAAGAAATTATGCTTGGTCTGTAGTACTCTCTCTTCCTTGCTCTTGTGAGAATATGTGACATGTATATTTTTATGCATGTATGCCAATGGCATGGTCTAGTCACTTCCACTTTGAAACTTGTGAGCCAGAGGTTCTACTTACAATACCAAGTTTTTTAGTGTTTGAATATCGATTTATCTACCATAAAAATATTAAATTAATTTTTATTTGTTCCATTAATAGCATCATGGTCATGGAAGACAACACTGCATGTAGTAGTTAAGGTAAATCTTTATTTTGGGTTCAGAACCAAGTCTATGATAATCCATATAGGCCAGAACCAAGTCTTTTGTACTTTTGGAGCTGATACATGAATTTTAGTTGGTTATCCATATAGGGACCACTTTTTAAGAGATCTAAATTGTATTTTCCATCCTCCACACAATCCTTTCCTTTTATTTCAATAATTATTGTTTCTAAGTTTGATTTTCAATTGGGTATCCCTATCAATATTGACTTGAGAATCATGTTATACAGTTTCATTAGTCGTACCTCTTTACTAGGTCTTTGGTTTTTTTTTCTTCCAACTTTGCTCCAAATTACAATTTTTATTATTTATAGCTGATTGTGTTCATCTCATAATTCCAATCTGTTCTGAGTTTTACGATGCCTTCAACTGTCAATTTTATTGCTTTTTTCTTTATGAGTGTGCCTTGATTAATGCTTTTAGAATGTGCTATGTTGTTTCCTGTTTGCCTTGTTAGCTATGTCATGCAAATTGTTTTGTTCAGACCTGATAAAATGGAACAAGCATTGGGTAATAATCTTGGACCCAAGAATGCAAAGATGGTGGAGGATGCTATGTTATTAGAATTTGGAATAAAGTATAAAAGACAAGTGCATTCTTACCTGTATTCATAATATTAGCCATCAAATAAAGTTGTTTATAAAGGTTGCAAGAAACTACTTATAACTTGATATCTTGTGTTCCAATTTTTGGATACAAAGGAGGGTACCAAAGGAAACTCTAGCTAGTTATATGATGTTAACTCAAGAAAGTTACTTCACTCATGATAATATGATAATATGTGAGCATGCATCAGTGGTTTACTATATGTGTTATACAAGTATACACATAACCATACCTCGTTTTTTTCCTTTTAGACCACCATTTTATTTTCCATTGTAATCCAGTATCCTCATAATATATTATTGAAGTGTAATGCTATAGTTTGGATGTGGTATTTTTTAAACATGGAAATTATTTCGTCAAAAACAATTCTCCATATGGCATAACTATTTTATATCGTTGAAACAATTTTACTCTTCAATCTCGGCGAAAATGTACACACGCATAAGGCTCGCCCTTGAGTGAGGAAAGAAAACTAACTTGCATCGGTAAACAAATTAAACGGTTCAAACATTTTAATATATAATAATATGAGGGTTTGGAGATGAGCCGTATAGACATGCTTGATATATATATATATATATATATATATATATATATATATATATATATATATATATATATATATATATATATATATTAAAATCCATTTCCTAGCGAGTGAAGTTCATAAAAAAGACGACGACAAGACCAATCATTTTCAAAAGCATGCACGAACATCGAAGGACTGACCCCAACTCAAGATTGCCTACTCTTCTTCTTGAAAATCAATCTCAATGTCGATGCGAGAGCAAAGACCTATCAAGAGATTCCCCCAACTTAAATGTTTTTTTGACATTTTCCATATATAACATGTTATGATTCACATTCATAACAAATAATTCCACCAATACATTGTGTATCTTATTTGAAATTTTCAATAACATGATATCATTCATTTTCCTAGTAAATAGTTCCCCGATTAAATTCCTTATCTCAGTGCAGTCTTTGATCTCTTCCTGTGTCTTTCTTTGATTTACATCGAGCAATTCTTCAATAGAAATCCTTCAAGAACCACATATGCGACTTAGGACTTGAGAACCAACATCAGTATTTTTTAGCATTATGTCATGATATAAATATAATAGTTTTGGTGCAAAATATAAATAAAAGAGTTCAAACATATTGACCCATGTTATTATTTTTAGATAGATAGATTCCTAAATAAAAATCAATTGGAGAAGTGCAATTAATTGTAATTAACTTCATTTTCAATTATTTTTAATTATTCTTATATTATTTATTTCTATAAATACAATAGAAAATAAAAAAAACCCGAGCGACACGTGGCAGGTGACACATGGCAAAGTTTCCTTCCATAATTTCTTTGTATTATTTATAGATAGATAGATAGATAGATTATAGACACCGTATTTTTAAATATTTTGTTATAAGGAAATTTATTTATAATGGTTGGAATCTCTGCAGTTCAAAAGAAAACTTCACCCAATCATAATCGATAATTGTTGATAGACACATTGTTTTTTTAGATTAAATAGATATATATATATATATATATATATATATATATATATATATATATATATATAGTAATAAATTGAGATAAACTATTTATATTTAAAACTTGGAATTAGATAAGATTAATTACATTTAATAAATTGAGCTTTTTATGCTTATTTTTCTCACCTTTGCTTACTTCCCTTTAACTTTCTCGTCGTTTACTTGACTTTTACTTAATATTGTCTTTATTTTTCGCCTTTCTTTCTTTAATGCTTTATCTTTTAGCCGATCATTGCTCAATTTGTTAGTTCTTAGTTTTTCTCTAATTCACTTGATTCCAAACGCTTTCTATAGTAAGTTTGGGGACCTTTTGCTAGAAGGAAGGGTTTTGCTTCTAGTTCAAATCTTTGATACCTTTCAAAGCCTACACATGTTTATCTACTGAAGACTTCATTCGGCTGATCTTTTTTTTCACACGTTAAAACATAGAGTAAAATGATTTTTGCTTTTTTTTGTTAAAATGGTGTCTTGGGAGTCTTCGAAAGAATTATTTCAATCATTTCTTAGCTTTCCATGTATGTAAGCGTTTAGACATATTTTGAAGAGAATGCTTTAGGCATAGTTAAGATCCCCGTAAAGTTAAGATCTCACTTGTGAAGTCATTTGCTTTTAATTTTGTTAGGACATTGAGACATATTTTGAAGAGAATGCTTTAGGCATAGTTGTTATTGATAATCGTGAATCCAAATTTGTTAATACTCTATTGGAAGTGTTACGCAATCCGTGAAATGTTAAGAGAAAGTATTATTCCTAACATTTTACATAGAACATTTATTGTTATGATTTTTTAACCCAGGGAACATGAAAATTTTGTTTGTTTATTGCCATCCCATTGGAGCTATTCATGATACAATTTCAAAATTAATAGAATAGTTGTTTTGCCAATGTAAAATAATCAATATAATTTTGAGTAAATATTGTACTTGAATATATAGGCAAGTGATTTTAGAACATTCATAAAAATTAACGTGATCTATGCGAATGTATGGGTAAGTACTAGTTTATTTCATTTGCCATTCTACATTGTGTATGGGTTTGAATATCCCTTGTATTCATATCTATATATTCTTTTGCTTATAAAAAAAAAACTTTAATGATGTGCTCTTGAAGAAACTCATTCCCTTTTTTTTTTTGGATTCTTGAAACTCATTCTTGTACAATATAAGTACTTACCCCAATAATTTTTAAATTAAAATCCTAATATAGTTTGGATGTGGTATTTTTTAACGTGGAAATTATTTCGTCAAAAACAATTCTCCATATGGCATAACTATTTTATATCGTTGAAACATTTTTACTCTTCAATCTCGGCCAAAATGTACACACGCACAAGGCTCGCCCCCTTGAGTGAGGAAAGAAAACTAACTTGCATCGGTAAACAAATTAAACGGTTCAAACATTTTAATATATAATAATATGCGGGTTTGGAGATGAGCATAGACATGCTGTATATATATATATATATATATATATATATATATATATATATATATATATATATATATTAAAATCCATTTCCTAGCTAGTGAAGTTCATAACAAAAGACGACGACAAGACCAATCATTTTCAAAAGCAGCACGCATCATCAGAAATCGACCCTAACTCAACCCCAACTCAAGTTGCCTACTCTTCTTCTTGAAAATCAATCTCAATGCCTAATGCGAGAGCAGTACCTATCAAGAGATTCCCCCGAAGTAAAATAGTATTGCATGGTGGAAGGACCGCAATCCAATGTGTTCCTCTTCTCAAGTAAGCTTCATGCAGCTGACCGACGGTATTGATTGGAATTCTGGGAGGTGGATTGGGATTGATCGGCCTGGGGTTTGCTATCCTGTCGGCTCTCCCCTGGTTTGTGTTGTTTGACTGAATCCGGTCTCTTATCTCCTCATAGGTGATTCTTGAAATCCTGCGTCCCACCACGAATTCCACCGGCTGCGGTTTCCCTCAACTAGGCTTTGAAATGCAAGCCTGAATTGAAAGCCATTTTCAACTCTAACAGTGTGGTAATTAGCATCATCCATTTTTCCAGCTGCAATATTAATTCAATTAGGACATATATAAATTAAATTTAGTTAAATGAAAACATTAATTAGTCAACAAATAAAGATAATGTTGCAAAACCGGAACCTTTTCTTCTTGTTTGATGCAGTTTACAATTCTATTTGTCTTGCACCTTTCAAGAAATGAATCAAGAAGTTAGTGTGCAATAATCTGATGATAAGAAAGAATGAAAGAAACTTAAAAGAATGAAAACACAAGAACACAAGGGGAGTTACCGTGGTTCAGGGCCAATGGAAAACACAAGAAGTTGAGTAATGCTTCTTCAACTCTATTTATATATTTTATACAAAGAAGGGCATGTCAACATTATAGTAATATAAAAAGTGACGATGCAGTGGTGGTTTAATTTCTTTCCTCTTCTTGTCCTCGTTTTCCTTTTTTTAGTTTTACCCTTTCTTTCCATTTTTATTTTTATTTTACCCTCCTATATATTAATGGGATTTTGATGGGGTGGAGACATTGAGGAGGACACATAAGATGAGATGTAACCATTAATTAAGGAGACAATGAAATGGTCATAACATTGGACTCTCTGTTTCTGATATTAAACTAAAATGGTAAGTAGTTTTTGAAAATTATTAAAGAACTTGTGGTCAACTCAGTTAACCACTAAGAGCATGTTTGAAAATGGTGGGGGATTGTGAGGGATTTCCAAAATAATGGGAGTCCAAGACACCAAGTTGGAAAGAGGTTGAAGGACACCAATATGTGTGTCTCTTCATGGCTTTCAAATCTTTCCTAATAGGTGTTTTTTTTCATGATTAAATGTGTTCCTTCATTAAGTGTACATCATGAAAGGTTTCAATCATTCTTTCAAATACATGAAAGGTTATTTCATTCACCAAAAGGCATAAGTTACATGAAGAATGAGGCCCAAAAAAAAATTGGCTAAACTTCTGCAAGCCAAATCACTTCCTTTCTTCCCTTAATGCGCAGAGAGAATTAAGGAAACTATTATTCTGTAAAATGCCATTGAGGATACGCTTGGTTTAGGGTGTGCAAACCAAACCAAGGTTCTCCGTTGTATCCTGAAGGGGATTCGCCAGTTATACCTGTTGCATCCAATCTACGACGAGAGATTGGTGGGGGCGAATCGAACCTAAAGCCTAGTGTTCTTACACGCCTTGGAGGGTGCGCATGTCACTTGTTTTTCTCTTCTTTGTTGCAGACCAGACCCCACATTTTCTAAATTTTCGAACCAGTTTGTATCCAAATTTGATGCACTTATAATTGTGTTCATATATCTAAAATAATGCATGTTATAAATGTTATTTCAAGGAAATAAAAGAGAATCAAAGGAAATTAGCTATTTAGCTGTATAATAATTCAAGATTTGTGCTACTAACGGAAAGTTTTCAAA
Organism: Sophora flavescens; assembly: GCA_030762895.1. Taxonomy (NCBI): domain Eukaryota; kingdom Viridiplantae; phylum Streptophyta; class Magnoliopsida; order Fabales; family Fabaceae; genus Sophora; species Sophora flavescens. The sequence continues at coordinate 28,692,405 of CM061065.1, read as the reverse complement.
CCAGAAGTTTTTATCCAAATTTGATTTTGATTTACTACCTTGAATATTTGATTGCAGATTGGACGTTATAAATTTGAGTAAAAGCACTTGGACAATAATTGCTATTTAAAATATTTTGAATTTCAAATATTTTAAATATCTGAATATATATATGTATAATAATTAATAAATGCACGTTATAATTGCTAACATATATCTGAAATAATTTCAAATATTTTTAAAATCTGAATATATATGTATAATAAATGCACGTTATAACTGCTAACATATTTCTGAAATAATGCACGTTTAAAATGCTATTTCAAGAACATAATGCACGTTTGACTTAATGAAAATATTTAAAAGCAACCTATATCACGTACTAGTTGCAGATTAAGGTAACCAAAACAATAACAATTGCATATAAATGTTAAAATTATATATTATATATTAAAATAGTTTCATTCATTTTTTTTATTATCAAAGCCAATCTATGATAATTCATTTATAATAATATCAGCAATACAACTAGGAGCAATGTAAAAATAACAGGAGGTAGCATACATCAAAGATACCCTAGCTAAGGAATGAGCAACTTTGTTTGCTTGCCTCATAATAAACTTAGTTGAGTATTTTGTTGAATAGTTTCATTCATTTTATTCTCTTAAAAAAACATTTTTCTCAAATTACACGTTTTTGTAGATTTGATTCTAATTTAGTTTTTTGATTGATTTAAAATATAATTGAAAATCAAAATGTGCTTAATTAATTATTTTTAATGATTTAGGTAGGGACAACAATTTTGTTCATGCCCGCGGATACTCGCGGGTAGAATCCATGACGGGTACGGGTTAGGTAGACAAACGAGTACCCACGGGACAAAATAAATGGAAATTTTAACTACCAGCACGGGGGGCGAGTATTGAGATACTCGCGCCTGCGGATACCCATGCATGCATATAATGATTGAAACACCCTTATTTTAAAACACTAACCTAAGTGACGTAAGTCCCTCTCATTCATTCTCAGTTTCTCATTCTCATTCCAGAGACTCTTCTGCATCGTCACCGTACCTTCGTCCATAAGTTCATCTCATCTCCTCCACCTTCGTCCTTCCAGCCACTGCTGTCCCCACCGACCACACGTAGACCAGAATCACAAGCTCATCTCCCTTTTGTTCATCCTTGTCCATCCCTCCACGCACAGACCATATCCGCGAGCTCGTCTCCCACCCTCCACGTTTCCCTTTTCCTCAACGCGCAGACCAGAACAGAGAAACCCAAAGGTATGCATTTCCCTTTATTTCTTTATATATATATATATATATATATATATATATATTTGATTGGTTTTATGAGTACATCCCGGAAATAATAGGACCATGATGGCTGAATATTGGCCGAGTATAGACAGTGTTTACCGAGTTTGGACAGTGTTGTAAAGATGAGCTTGATTGGAATGGCCGACCATTGAAAGGCCGAGCTTGAGGCACTAAATGATGTTGGCACAGGAAAACACAAGAAGGGAGGTTGAATTGTGTTTGTTAATTATTTTCACAAAAACCTTTTTTGATAAACCTTTTCACCAGCAGAAGATAAACAGATTAAGCACACAAGAAATCCTTTTTAAAAGATTAACAAAACCAAAATCAAATCCCACAGTTAGTATAAATAAATTATAAAAGATAAGGGATAGAAAATTCACTCAGATATTTTATCCTGGTTCACTCTCTTCCAACCAAGAGCTACGTCCAGTCCCTTCTACTTGAAGGATTTTCTCCACTATTTCCAAACAGCGTTTACAACAAGTATTCTACACCTCTCCAGGCTACAAGTATTGCTTTCTTGCCAAGCCTCTTCAGGCTCTAATTCAATCACAAAGATTTTTCTAAGATCTTTCTAACTCACTATATGTGGAGATATGAAGGTTTAAGATCTACAGAATATTTTTACAAATATTCAACCTTCAGAATTACAGACTTTTGCTTTACAAAGGGAATATGAGCTTTGAATATCTTACAAATGTTCAAAATGGCAAAAGTTGTTCTTTAGTGCTTGAGACCATCTATATATAGTGGTCTTCAGCTTCTCTTTCAAATCTTCAAAGGTTATTTTTAATCATCCCGTTTAGAGATAGCATTAAATGCATGATATCCATTGAGACTGATAGCTTGATTTTGGACATGTTGAAAAGCATCATTGGTTATCAGAAAAGCACAAAATGGAGGCTCACTGTCCTAAGCAATTGTATCTTAAAAACTTTCTTTCCTCCTATGTGTATAACCCAGCTTTTGTCCAGCAATAAAGTTGTCATCGTACAGATCGTTTTGCAATTCCAATTGTACTATTTGTATTTTGTATTTCCTTGATAGTACTATGAATTTTCTCACAAAGGAACAAGGCATTAACCAGATAAAACAATTATAAAGAACATATATTCCTTTGAAATAAATATCAATCATTTGAAATAAATTCAATGTGGTCCAGATTGCATTAAAACACATTCAAGGTAGTAAAGATATAGAAGATGTAGAACCGTCTACAGGCACTCAGTTTTAGAACGCGTCTACACAAGGTTTTATTCTGCTCGTCCACTGATGTGGCAGAAGCGCTCGTCCACACAAGTCTTTGGACTTGCTAAGCCTTTGGAGAAACTCCGTCCAATAACGTGGCACTATGGACGTCTACTGAATTTTAGTTAGGCATTAAGGATGTCTACTTGAGTTTTAAGGAGAGCACTCGTCTGCTGATGTGGTTACTATGGACGTCTACTGAGATATAGTTAGCTGTCTACTTAACGATTAAAATATAAACAGTTTAAATAACCTTTGGACTGGTAATTCTTTGCAAGAGTCCAAGCATTGTATACCTTATATTATTTTGGATATTCCTACATAAACTAAAATCACTTGTTACATCTCAACTAACACTTTGCCAAGCAAATTTAATCATTTTGTTAACATCAAAACCTAGAGATTAAATAAACCAGAACCACTTTGGTTCCAACAATCTCCCCCTTTTTGATGATGACAAAAACTGATCAAATTTAAGTATCAAAGTCTAAGAGAGCTTGCAAAGCTCCCCCTAAGACATAGCATTCAAGCAGATAAAGCATAGTCAGATAAATATAAGTTATCAAACAGAATAAACATATCATAGCAATAATCAAAAGCAGTTATGAATCAGAGTAAGACATGCATATGCAAACAAATAAGATCTTTTTCAAAACTGACTTTATATACAAAACAATTAATTTAATCTCTTTCCATTTCTCCACCTTTTTTGTCATCGGACAAAAAGGTAAAGGAGTGGACCATCATAGTCAGCAAAACATATAAGATAAAGAAAGAAAAGGTTTATGTAGGAGGAGGTGGTGGAGGGGGTTGATGTTGTGGTTTTTGGGTTTGAGCTTGCTTGAATTCCTGAAGCAGATCCATCATCTTGTTTACAACAACAACTGTTGGAGCCATCTAAGTCTGAATTCTGAGTGACCCTTTCCTCCATCTGAGCAATCTGTTCCTCCATAATCTTTCCAACCTTCTCCTCAACTATCTTGTTAATCATTTCTTCCAAATTTGGGGGCATAGATAGTTGTTTTGAACTTTATGCAGTATCAGAGTAAGTGTCTTAGGGTTGAACCACAGCCAAGGCTAGAGGTTGAGACATTTGTTTCTATGGCCCAGCAGATTGCTCAACAGCAATAGTTGGATTTGCAGCAGGTGCTTCTTTCTCAGATTCTTCAACCACTGTGTCATCAGCAACTTGCTCAACAAGAGAAAAAGGTGTTGGTGCAGGGGTGGAGAGGATTTCTTATTGCGTGGAGGTAGATCCCTAGCCCAGTGAATTGGATTAGAAATTTCTACATCACGACTTGTAATTGGCAGACCCCAAAGATCCTTGAAGATCAGATATCTGACACGAGAGAGTCCACACTTGCCTCTGAATTTTGGAGTTTTCTTCTTCTCTTGTGATCGGGCGGAAGTGGAGGCTTCTGCAGTGCGGTGAATTAAGTGGGATTTCGAAAGCTCCTGCATAATTAGCCTCATTAACCATCCCAATTGGTAAAGATTGAATGTAATCCATCTGCCGAGTGGTTAAAGGGTTCGAAGCGAGATCTAGCATAATGTCTTGAACTACTAGCATCTTTCCTTTGTGCCTTGGATGCTTCCGATCCTTGTCCTTGTTCAGATCTATCATTGACAACCTAGTACAAATCTTGGTAGGCTTGACTCCAACATTTGTGGAAGAGAAGTGTTTTAGCCAGGTTGGAGGGACAAACCATGCAGCTTTGTCTACTCTGAAGTGGCTGAATTCCCATTTCAGAATCTCATACATGAGAGTGTCCACAATATGATCAACAAGAGCTCCATATACCTTTGGATGTTTGAAAGTCATCCACTTGGTAGTCTTGTCCATCACAAAAGGAATTTATGCGAAGGATCGGCTCTTTTCTTGAGAATACTCCCAAGATCCTTCTTCTTTGGGATCAATATGCCAGTCAGATATTATAATTCTCTCTACTCCATCAGTGAATAGTTTAAGGGGTGGAAGTTTCACTAGACTAGGGTAGATCTTTCTGGCAGGGAATCTCTGTTGGGGAAGGTGGGTGAGGAGAGGTCCATGTTCATTAACCATTTGGGAAGGGAATGGGCCGGTTGGAGTGTGGGGTTGTGGTTGACCCAAGTATGGATAGATATTGTGGGGTTCATACTCATACTCGGCCAAAGGATACCACTTTGTTAGAATATGTTCTAGTTCTTGTGGAATAGTGTTGAATAGTATTTTCCATTCTCTCTATACTTTGGCCCGGTTTCAGATTTTCCATTATAGAGAGTGGAAGAGGGAATTATGAGTGGAAACAAGGTTTTTAAAGGTTTAGGAAAGGGGGCTCCAATGGTAATGCTATTGTCTATTTGTGGTAGTGGTGAGTGTGGTGATTGTGGCGGGGGTAAGGACATAAACATCATCCACATCATGTGGAGCAGAGATATTATCAGCCTGTATTTCCAAAGTCGACACTAATTCATCTATCGCTAACCTAACGGGGTCATCAACGAGAGATTTTTACCTCGAAGCCATAGCTGTTTTAGCCTCTCTCTGCTGGTTGCCTCTTCTTCTTGGCAATAGGACCCGATGAATGACGAGCTTGTTTTTCTAAAATGGCAAAGAATAGGTATTTCATCATCATCTTCTTCTTCAGACATGATTACTTGCCTTTTCCTTTTGGGTGCAGGTGGAAGAGTAGCACCAAAAGATATAGAGAGGACAGATCCTCTAGTAGTCCTCTTAGGGATAGGTTGCCTCACATCCACAGTCTTCCTCTTGGTTCTTTTCTTTAGACCAAGGATTGCAGCATTGTTGGCCTCAAGTGATTCTTCTTTAATCTCCATTTTCTCCTAAAGCTTGGCCTACTCCACTTGCTTTTACGTTCTAAGTTGCATGCCACCCAGATTGTTCCTTCGAAAATCCGCGGACCAGATGCATCCCTCAGTTAGTAGGGCACTCTGTTCTTGTTCAGACTTTTCAGCCAAGACTTCATAAACTCCTTGATGTTTGAATATTTTGGTTAGGAGATGTGTGAAGGTGATAAAAGACATGGTTTCGCTATTCTCCACAGCATCCTTGAACCTTAAGAAAAGGATGTGGGGTAGGTTGATTTTGGTCTCTAAGAACATATTGCACAAACAACTTGTGCAAGGTAGAGAGGTTGTCCTTAGAACCAATTTTGTGAAGCACCGTCTTGTTCAAGATTTGATGAAGAATCCTGATTTCATCCTGCATCTCTGATGACTTCCAAGAGTGAGTCCTTACTGTATCAGACTTCATTAAAGTCACAACATTTGTTTCAGAACCACCTAGGTCCATCTCCCAGTTCTCATTAAAGATTAAGCCTTCTTGCGCACAAGCAATTGCTTCAGAGATGGTTTTCTCAGACACCACCACCTTCTTTCCTAAAACAAATGAAGTAATCTCGGTGTCTCTAATAACGGGTTTCCTCCGGAAGGTTTTTATCGATTTGGGTAAATAGGAACCTTCTCCAAGAAAAGACCGTCCCAACGGCCAGCATTTACGTACTTACACACATCAAGATTGTATTCCATTAATACTTCGAACTTGAAGTGATACTCAGTGACGATACTCATGGAGTCAGTTATATAGACAGGATCAGGAGGAGTAATTGAGGCCATTGTTGTGAATTTGAGAATAGAATATGAGAGAAATAAAACAGAGAGCTCGAGACAGATGAAGTTCGGAGAAGATGAATGCACAATGCTATATTGAATCAGTCGATTATGAATCCGAGGATTTAGCGAGAACGGGTTTGGTGAAACCAGCCTCTAACTGTTTGAAGCAGTCAATGGCCTTGTCAGAACCAAAATCAGTCCAGTGTGCAAGGGGTTTAAACTCAAGACATATATCATCATCAGTGGGCAGATTCAAGATATTCCCAAATTCTTCTATGGTCAGCTCTATCTTAATGCCCTTAACTTCAGATATCAACAGACCAGCATCTTCTATAAACCTAAGATTTGTATAAAATGGTTTGATTGGTTCCTCATAATATGGACCCTTGAATTTCATAAACTCAACAAGGTCCAAATTTATCGATTTTTCAAAAATTGGAACCCGGTTTGCTCGAGAAACCAATCATAATCTAAAACCACGGGCTTGTCTATATCCTTAGTAGAAAAATTTGCTCTGAAATTTTGGTACTGAATATTTGAGGTAAAGTATTTACCTACTAGAGAAACTGCCCGAGGTGCCAGAGTTTGAGCTTGAGTTTGAGCTTGCTCTTGTGATGGCTCAGAGGATTGTCCTTGCTCTGTGGATGTCTTCTTCCTTTTGTTTGGTGGTTTGGAAAAACTGTAAGACTTCTGATTTGGCATGATTAGTTTGTGGGTGGTTGATAACAATGACCGAAAACAGAGTAGTGAAGTGTGAAGGAGAGGAAGGAGGCGCGGTTTCGTGGAGGTATGAGTGGGAAGGAGATGGTGGTCGCGGTTTTGAAGTGGGTTAAGATGGTGGTCGTGGTTTTGATGTGTAGGAGAAGGTGAAAGTAAAAAAAATGGAGACTTGATGGTGGAAGAGGATGGAGGCGCGGTTTGGGTATGTAGGTGGTGATAGGAGTGAAGAAAAATGGAGTTTTGGTTTGGGGGTGATGACGAAAATGAAGGAATGTGAGTTTTGTAGAGTGGGTGTTAATGGAGGTTGATGAAAATGGAGGTTTGAAGGTGGAGAAGTAGGTGAAATCGCGTGATCTAGAGTGGAGAAGAAGATGGAGGAGCGATTGAGTTGTGAGGATAGAGAAAGCAAAACCTAATTTTCTTTATATAGAAGTGCAATATAATCGATTATGGAGGAAGGGATAATCGATTATCAACCTGCTGTTTTCCTGATACTGAGTGACTGAGTGGGATAATCGATTACCGGGATAGCGATAATTGATTATTAGGTTCTGTTTTTCTTGAAACTGCTTGCTGAGAGTCCATAATAGATTATGGAACCATGATAATCGATTACCTGGGTTCAATTTTGTAGGTTTAAGCACACAGACATGTGATAATCGATTATTTAGTGATAAATAATCGATTATTAACTTGAAAATCCTAGAAAAAGACAGTTTGCACTTATTTTTGAAGCTACAACTCTTAGTGACTAAGTTCATCTCTTGAGGTTTATTTTTTAATCAAGATTTTTGTGAGTTGTGTGACATTCTAATTGTGACAACCAAACAACTATCAATCATAAAGAACATTTCACATCATCTGCAAACAATCAAACACATCAATTTCATTCATTAAACGCAAGATTGGTCAATTATGCCAAGTTCCCTTCTAATATAGAAAAAACTTTCTTTTTGCAAGGGTTTGGTGAAAATGTCCGCTAATTGCTTAGATGATTCAACAAACTCAAGCACACAATCACCTTTTAAAACATGATCTCTAATAAAATGGTGCCTAATTTCTATGTGCTTAGTCCTAGAGTGTTGAATTGGGTTCTTAGTAAGGTTGATTGCACTAGTATTGTCACATTTAATTGGAATGTGATCAAGAACTACTCCATAATCTAGAAGTTGTTGCTTCATCCATAGGATTTGAGCACAACAACTCCCTGCTGCAACATATTCCGCTTCAGCAGTTGACAATGCCACACTAACTTGTTTCTTGCTATGCCAAGATACTAATGCATTTCCTAACAAGTCGCATGTCCCACTAGTGCTTTTCCTCACCAATTTGCATCCAGCAAAATCGGAGTCGGAATAACCAGCCAAACTACAAGTGACTCCTTTGAGGTACCACAAGCAAACATTTTGTGTTCCTATTAGGTATCTCATTCTTCTTTTTACTGCAACTAAGTGTGATTCTTTAGGATTATCTTGATATCTAGCACACATACACACACTAAACATGGTATCCAGTCTACTTGCAGTTAAATAAAGGAGTGAGCCAATCATAACTCTATATTTACTTGATTCTATGGGATTACCTCCTTTATCTTTGTCAAGATAACATGAAGTGCTCATTGGGGTGGTCATTTCCTTTGCCTTATCCATGTCAAATCGCTTGAGCAACTCCTTGCAATATTTGGATTGGTTGATGAAGGTTCCCTCTCTCGTTTTCTTGATTTGCAACCCAATAAAGAAATTGAGCTCACCCATCATGGACATTTCAAATTCATTCTGCATAATATTAGCAAACTCCTTGCAAAGCAAGTCATTAGTAGCATCGAATATTATGTCATCCACATAAATTTGAATAAGCAAGATATCATCGTTTGAGGTTTTGATAAAAATAGTTGTGTCAACTTTGCCTCTTTCAAAACCTTGATTTAATAAAAACTTGCTTAATCTTTCATACCAAGCTCTAGGAGCTTGTTTCAACCCATAAAGTGCCTTTTTAAGTTTATAAACATGATTAGGCTTTTCATAACTTTCAAATCCAGGTGGTTGTTCAACATAAACTTCTTCTTGGATAAAACCATTTAGGAAGGCACTTTTAACATCCATTTGGTAAAGTTTGAGATCCATGATAGATGTAAATGCAAGCAACATGCGAATAGCTTCTAATCTAGCTACAAGTGAATAAGTTTCCTCATAATCAATTACTTCTTCTTGGTTGTATCCCTTAGCTACTAGTCTAGCCTTGTTTCTAACAATTATTCTGGTTTCATCTAATTTATTTCTAAATACCCATTTAGTTCCTATGATTTGTTGGCTTCTAGGCTTAGGTACAAGTTCCCAAACATCATTTCTTTCAAATTGATTTAATTCCTCTTGCATAGCAATAGTCCAATGTTCATCTAGTAATGCCTCATCTATAGTTTTAGGCTCTATTTGAGAAACAAAGGCAAGATGATTACATGCATTTCTAAGAGAGTTTCGAGTGGTTACCCCTTGTGTTACCTCTCCAATGACATTCTCAAGTGGATGATACCTTGAAGTTCTCCATTCTCTTGGTAGTCCTTGGCATGTGCTTGCTTCTTCTTCTTCTTGAGGTGGACTTAGTGATTGCTCCTTCTTTTTGTTATCTTCCTTTTGCTCATAGAGATAAACATTATCCATAGCATCTACAAGATCATCAATATCCTTTCCCAACCTCTTGGGGTTAGATTCTTCAAATGAAACATGTACAGATTCCTCTATGGTCATAGTTCTTTTATTATAAATCCTAAAAGCCTTGCTTGTTAGTGAATATCCTAGGAAAATACCTTCATAAGCTTTTGCATCAAATTTACCTAAGTTATCTTTTCCATTGTTTAACACAAAACATTTACATCCAAAAATGTGCAAGTGTGCGATGTTTGGTTTTCTACCTTTGTAAAACTCATATGAAGCTTTCTTTAATATTGGCCTAATTAATACCCTATTCATAACATAACAAGCATTACTTACAGCATCGGCCCAGAAATATTTTAGGAGTTCATGATCATTGAGCATTGTTCTTGCAAGTTCCTCCAAGGATCGATTCTTCCTCTCAATAACTCCATTTTGTTGAGGTGTCCTTGGTGTTTAAAAGTTGTGATCAATCCCATATTCTTCACAAAGCTATCAAATTGTTCATTCTCAAATTCTCCACCGTGGTCACTTCGAATTGAAACAATTTTGAGCTCCTTCTCATTTTGTATGCTCTTTGCAAGTTTTTTGAAAGTTGTGAATGCATCACTCTTGTGAGCTTTGAAGAGAGTCCATGTGTATCTTGAGTAGTCATCTACTATGACCAATGAATAGTAGTTCCCTCCAAAGCTAGTTCTTGAGGGGCCAAACAAGTCCATATGTAATAACTGCAAAGGCTTGTTAGTAGTCACAATATTCTTAGATTTAAATGACACCTTGACTTGTTTTCCTTTTTGGCATGCATCACAAAGATTATCCTTTTCAAATTTGATTTTAGGTAAACCAATAACTAAATCTTTTGAAACTAACTTATTCAAGTGATCCATGTGAATGTGAGCTATCCTACGATGCCATAACCAAGAGTCTTCTTCTTTGCTAACAAGGCAACATGCATTATGAGATGAGACTTCATCTAGGCTAATCATGTATATGTTGTCTATTCTATTTCCTAATCCTTACTTGCTTGCTATTTTTATCTTCAATTATGTAACTATTTGAATAAAAAATTACTCTATTTCCTCTATCACATAATTGAGTAATACTAAGCAAGTTATGTTTTAAACCTTCAACATACAACACATTATATATGGAATTAGAGAGATTCTTACCAACTTTACCTATCCCAAGTATTGTTCCTTTGTTGTTGTCACCATATGTCACATGACCGCCATTCTTAGGTGTAAGAGTTAAGAACTTTGATTTGTCCCCAGTCATGTGTTTGGACCAACCGCTATCAAGGAACCAATCGGCTCCATGTACCTTGAAGCACACCTACAAGACAAATTCATTGGGATTGTTTAGGTACCCAAATCTTGTTGGATCCTTTTTGGTTAGCATGATAAAATGTTCCCTTAGGAACCCATATCTTTTTCTCACTTGTTTTCTTTCTATCCATGCAAATGGATGCGATATGTCCCTTTTTAGCACAATAATAACATCTAGTCTAAAGGCTAGTAGAAACCTTAGGTTTTACAAACAAGTTCTTAATTTATTTTTCATGCACAAGAGTTTTGTAACCTAAGCCCGTTTTATCATAACTTGCCTTTTGGTTTCCAAGCAATGCATTTAGGTTATCTCTACCATTAGTGAACTTCTCTACCATGCATTGAAGGTCTTTAACTTCCTTCTCATACTTTATGAATTTTTCACAAACATAATTTCCTTTAATGTAACCAAGGCTATAGTTTTCTATTTTAAGCTCTAGTATTTCCTTAGTTAAGGCAATCACTTGATTTTGCAAATAGTTAACGGTTTTATTTGAATTATCTAGAGCCCTAGCTAACCTCATAGAATCCTTATGTAATTCTAAAAATGCATCATGCAATTCATCATAGGAGTTAGATTCTACCTCACTTTCGCTCTCATGATTGGTCATGAGACATAGTTGGGCTTCCTCCCAAGCTATGTAAGCTCTTTTTCCTTTCTTTTATTTGGTGTACTTCTTTTCAAACTTTGATGATTTCTTTTGTAAGTTGGGGCATTCCATCTTCATGTGTCCCGTCTTGCCACATTCATAGCATGCTGGAGGAGTTGAAGGACCCTCTTTGCTTGAGAACTTCTTTGGTGGAAAGCTCTTTCTTTGAAAATTATTTTTCTTCAAGAACTTCTTGAACTTTCTAACCAATAGATCCATATTCTCATCATCCACATCTAACTCATCCTTATCATCATTTTCATTACTTGCATAGGAGGTTGATGTTTTAAGAGCTAAACCCTTCTTCTTCTTGTCTTTTTCTTCGTGCTCCACTAAGCGATCAAGATCCAACTCATGTTCTTGCAACTTTCCAAAAAGAGTGGCCAAAGTCATAGTTGCTAGATTTCTTGATTCCGCTATTGCGGTGACTTTGGGTTGCCAATCTCTATTCAAGCACCTAAGAATCTTGTTGATCAAATCTTCATTTGGAAATGGTTTCTCCATTGAAACAAGTTGATTCAATATGTGAGTGAACCTCTTTTGCATCTCTTGAATACTTTCTCCTTGATTCATTCGAAAAAGCTCATATTCCCAGATCAAAGTGTTTGTTCATGCTCTCTTGACTTCACTTGTGCCTTCATGTGTGACTAGAAGAGTGTTCCACATTTCTTGAGCCGTCTTACAATTTGAAACTCTAAAGAACTCATCCGAAGTGATGATGTTCTTTGCACAGAGATTATATTGAACCTTCTTCTTTTCTTCTTCCATCCATTCATCTCTAGGCTTGTTGAGCACAAACCCATTTATCGTATGAGTAGGAACGAAAGGCCCATTTTCTACAGCATCCCAGATATCCATATCTACTGCCTCAATGAAGATCTTCATTCTCTCTTTCCAATAAGAATAGTATTGACCATCGAAGGCCGGAGGACGACTAAGAGAAGCTCCCTCTTGAAGTTGCCAATTTGAAACCATCTTTCTCTTAAAGTTGCTAGGCTCTTTAGACAAGAGTCTAGCTCTGATACCACTTGTTACCAAGTGGCTTCAATCTAGGGGGATTGAGATCTTAAAAAAAAAATTCTCTCCTTTTTGTGATCTAGACTAACTTTTGAGAAATTGTAATGGAGTAAAGGAAGAGGAAATCACAAAAACAATTTATTATGGTTCAATCACTCCCTTGAGTGACCTACATCCAGTCCCCATAATACATTTGTGAGTATTTTCCATTAAATCAAGTCCAAGATTTACAATACTTAAGCGCTCTTCACTTGGGATCCCCCACCCTTGTGCAAGAGCCTCTAAATCAAACCGAGGGATACCTCACCCTTGTTACAATCACAAACTAGAGAGATTCCTCACTCTCTTTAACCAAAAAATAAAACAAAGATGATTACAGGTTGAATCAATACAAGTTGAAGCACTGTGACTCTTGTGTAGGATTAGCTCAAATCTTGATCTCAAGAGTGAAAGAGTGATTAATGTGGTTAGAGTTGTTGTTCAAGTGTTCTTAGAGTGAAAACCTAAGGTTTTCGGAGCTACTGTAGTGTATTTATAGTGAGGGGTGAAAATATGACCGTGTTAAACAGCTGTCACGCGTTTTCCTACACTTTCAGCAGCGTATAATTGATTATGAAGCTTCTTGTAATCGATTATGACATGTGATAATCGATTATGGCCATCTGATAATCGATTATGAGGCCTCTGTTTTCAGTTGAGTTTTCCAAAAGGCAATAATCGATTATGGGCATATGATAATCGATTATACCATTTCATAAAACACAAAGATGATGTTTTTCAACCTTAAGAACATTCTTAACCATTATGAAAACCATTTTTCAACCTTTAGCTTATTTCATAAATTATTGAAATCATTTTTCCAAGTCTTTGAAAAACCTGAAGTCATTTTCAATTTTTAAACCAATTTTAGTTATTTCAATTTTAATAGCCAATCCTACACTTGAATCTTACATATAATCCTAAGACCAAACTAAACTATATATACCCTTGAAGATCTTTTCTTGGTCTTGGATGATTTTTCTTTTGATCTTGCACTTTTCATTTCTCAATCAATTGCTTTGCTTTTGTTACTCATCACCAAAATTAATTTCCTGAAAGTACATAGCATCCATAACTCTCTCCATCTTGATACCAACATAATGGTGTTTGACATTTTTGCCCATATAGAGCCTCATAGGGAGCCATTCCTATACTTGCATGAAAACTGCTGTTGTACGTGAATTCAATCAGCGGCAAGAGATCATCCCAACTCCCACGATGATCTAAGACACATGTTCTCAGTAAGTCTTCTAAAGATTGGATTGTCCTCTCCGTCTGTCCACCTGTTTGAGGATGATACGCAGAGCTTAAAACGTAATTTGGTTCCTAGCTCTTGTTGCAAACTCCCCCAAAAATGTGAAGTGAATTTCGGATCTCGGTCTAACACAATACTGGAAGGCACTCCATGAAGTCTAATTATTTCCTTGATGTAAACATCAGTTAGTTTCTCCACAATAAAATTGGTTTTAACAGGTAAGAAATGTGCTGATTTCGTTAACCTGTCAACGATTACCCAAATTGAGTCAAAACCTTTGGAAGTTATGGGTAAACTTACTATGAAATACATTGATATACTATCCCACTTTCACTCAAGTACATCTAGAGATGTAAGCATTCCTCCAGGCCGTTGATGTTGCACTTTTTCTTTCTGACAAGTCAGACATGATGCCACATACTCAGCGACTTATTTTTTCATGCATGGCCACCAAAATATTTGTTTTATATCTTGATACATCTTAGTCGATCCAGGATGAATACTTAATTTACTCTTGTGTGATTCTTCCAGAATCATTTTCTTCATCTCCGGATTGTCTGGTACACAGATTCTGCCTTTGCACCTTAAGATGTCATCCGATCCTAAGCTAAACTCAGTAGCTTTTCTTTTTTCCATTAGCTCTTTCTTTTCTTGAATGAAAGCATCTACAGCTTGTTGCTCTCGGATCTCTTCCATTAAGCCACTAGAAATCTTTATCATTCCCAAACTGATTTTCCTTTGGCTGATTTTCCAGGATGATATTACAATGTAAAGTCATTGTCTTTTAGAAATTCCATCCACCGCCTTTGTCTCATATCGAGCTCCTTTTGATCGAACATGTACTTTAGACTCTTGTGGTCATTAACTCTAGATCATGCGTCAGATAATTCCTCTCATGAGTCTTCAGCTGACGTGACGCATACGCTACAACCTTTCAATGTTGCATTAACACACAACCCAAACCTTAATGTGAAGCATCGCAATACACTTCATAGGGTTCATTTGGTTCGGGAAGTATTAACACTGGCGAAGTTGTCAGACACTCCTTTATCCTTTGAAAGTTTTCCTCGCATTTTTCATTCCACGTGAAAGGTTGATCTTTCTTTGTAAGTTGAGTCAAAGGTGCGACTATTTTAGAAAAACCGTCGATGAATCTTCGATAGTAACCCGCTAAACCAACAAAGCTTCTAATCTCCGTCACCGTCTTTGGTCTTTCACAAGCAAGTACAACTTCCACTTTCGCAGGGTCTACATCAATCCCTTCTTTGGTAATAGCGTGTCCTAAGAGTTTCACTTCTTCGAGCCAAAACTCGCACTTGGAAAGTTTGGCGTACAACACTTTTTCGCGTAGAATTTGCAATACTTGTTGCAAATGTTCCTCTTGACTCTTGGAGTAAATGAGGATATCATCTATAAACACTACGACGAACCTATCAAGAAATGGATGAAAAATACAGTTCATGTAGTCCATGAAGATAGAAGGTGCATTCGTCACTCCAAAAGGTATTACGAGATACTCATAATGTCCATAACGAGTTCTGAATGCAGTTTTGGTTATATCTTTTGTCTTCACTCTTATTTGATGATAACCCGTCCTTAAGTCTATCTTCGAGAATACAACGGCTCCTCTCAATGGATCCATCAAGTCATCAATCCTTGGTAGAGGGTACTTGTTCTTAATCGTCACTTTGTTGAGTTGTTGAAAATATACACAAAGTCTCGAACCTCCGTCTTTCTTTCTCACTAATAAAACTGGTGCTCCCCACGGGGATACACTAGGTCGAATGAATTGCTTTGACATAAGGTCCTCCAGTTGATCTTTCAACTCCACAAGCTTTGTAGGTGCCATTCGGTATGGGGCAATAGAAATCGGACCAGTTCCAGGAACTAGATCGATGGAGAACTCGATATCCCTAATTGGTGGCAAACCAGGTACATCGTTCGAAAAAACATCCAGAAACTCGTTTACTATTGGCGTTGTCCTCGGATCGATCTCCCCCTCGACTTCTAAGTTAGATAAAAACAAGCATCCCTAATCTCCTCCTTTCGAAGAAGTTCTTACTTGGTGGGTAGATAAAAATCCAGAAATCTCAGGATTAGGAAAAACTAAAGTTTTATGGGCACGGTCTAAGAGGATATGGTTAGAAGATAACCAATCCATGCCTAGAATTACATCTAACTATAGTAAAGGCAATCATGTCAGATTCATCAGAAAATGTCTACCCCGAATAACGATGGGACAATTTAGACATATATAATTTACAATAATAGGTTCAGTAGTTGGGGTTGAAACAATTAAATCATACGTCATAGAAGAAACAGGCAAGTTCAGACGTCTCACACAATCCATCGAAATAAAAGAATGCGTTGCACCCAAATCAAAAAGTACAATTAAGAGATTACCAGCTACGTCACAATTACCTTGTATGAGATCTTCGGATTATGAAGCCTCAGTACCGCTCATGGTATAAACCTTTCCCTTAGCGGTCGGTTTATTGGTCCTTGAATTATTACCAGTTAGGGCAGACCTCTGAGCATTACAATCTTTGGCCAAGTGTCCTACTTGCCCACACTTAAAGCACTTTACTCCACTTAACTGACAATCATTGGTAACATGATTTGTACTTCCACATTTGTAACATCTCTGAATATAGCCTTGGTCTTGATTCCTCTGGCCTCCGCTACTAGATGCAGAAGCAACTGGACGGTATGGTTGTCAGTTCTGGTTGTTTCAGGGTGATCAATAATATAGTTTCATCTAGTTCTGCTTTCCTTTCTGGTTATGAAATTGATTTGTAGATCTAGTCGGTCCTCCAACATTGCCTCTGTTATCCCTTCCTTTCTTCATTTGTTCTATTTTTCGGCACGTCTCCACTAACTCTTGAAAATTCCGGATTGGTAGTGGTAACACCGATTCCTTGATCTCGAATCTCAGTCCTCCTTCAAATTTCTCACACTTCCAACTTTCATCAGGCTGGGCTTGAAAGAAGCAGAAATATTTAGCAAGCGACTCATATTTCGCTGCATATTCCCCAATTGATAGATCCATTTGTTGTAGATGCAGGATTTCTTGTTCTTTTTCAAATCTGGCACTTAAAGGGAAATACTTGTCAAGAAAGGCATTTCGGAACACCTCCCAAGTAATTTCCTGTTGATCAGCAACCAACAGCTGTCCGGTGCCCTGCCACCAGTACTCAGTATCTCCCAAAAGTAAGAAAGTTGCATAGGAAACTTTAACTCCTTCCAGGGTATGAATCAATTCAAATATCTTCTCAAGTTCTTGTATCCACAAATATGCTTTCTCAGGGTCAGTCTCTCCATGGAACTGTGGCGGATTCTGACGTCTAAAAGCAGTTAGACTTCTTCCTTCCGCAGCTTGCTCAGCACGAAGTTGTTCTTGTTGAGTTTGTGCAGCCATCGCAGCTGCTTGGAGGGCAATAGCAGCAGCAACATCAGCCATCACTTGAGCTACAAAATCATTCCCACCGTCACCTTCATAATACTCTTCGTAATCGCCATAATTCTCTGCTCGACCACCTCTACGGCCCCTTCCACGTCCGCGACCACGTCCACGTCCACCTTCTATTTCCCTGACTGACCTACAAGACATAATTGATTAAACCGCAACCCAAAACCGAAACGCATACTCATGTAACGACATACATTACTTCTAAGACGTAACTCAAGTAATTCTTAGTCAGAGATCACATAACTTAGACATAACAGACCTTTTCCCAAAGATTCCCGAAAGACTCGACCAGCTCTGATACCACTAATGTAATGCCTCCCTTGGCGCTATATGTACTTACTCAAATGCAGAAATAAAATAGAAAATCTTTTGCTAGTTTACTGTCGGAAAATAAATTATCTCTTATTCTAGTTCGAAAAACAGTGTAAAAAAAACTTTGATCTAATACATAAATAACACAACCTACATATACATCCATATTTATATATATCCATGCCTTATATTTACAGTTAACCTTTTATAATTATGTACAATTTACTATTGGTCGATTTAAATGTTTTTTTGACATTTTCCATATATAACATGTTATGATTCACATTCATAACAAATAATTCCACCAATATATTGTGTATCTTATTTGAAATTTTCAATAACATGATATCATTCATATTCTTAGTAAATAGTTCCCCTATTAAATTCATTA
Source organism: Sophora flavescens (assembly GCA_030762895.1). Classification (NCBI taxonomy): domain Eukaryota; kingdom Viridiplantae; phylum Streptophyta; class Magnoliopsida; order Fabales; family Fabaceae; genus Sophora; species Sophora flavescens. The sequence continues at coordinate 28,674,416 of CM061065.1, read as the reverse complement.
TCTCAGTGCAGTCTTTGATCTCTTCCCGTGTCTTTCTTTGATTTACATCGAGCAATTCTTCAATAGAAATCCTTCAAGAACCACATATGTGACTTAGGACTTGAGAACCAACATCAGTATTTTTTAGCATTATGTCATGATATAAATATAATAGTTTTGGTGCAAAATATAAATAAAAGAGTTCAAACATATTGACCCATGTTTTTATTTTTAGATAGATAGATTCCTAAATAAAAATCAATTGGAGAAGTGCAATTAATTGTAATTAACTTCAATTTCATTTATTTTTAATTATTCTTATATTATTTATTTCTATAAATACAATAGAAAAAAAACCCGAGCGACACGTGGCAGTGACACATGGCAAAGTTTCCTTGCATAATTTCTTTGTATTATTTATAGATAGATAGATTATAGACACCGTATTTTTAAATATTTTGTTATAAGGAAATTTATTTATAATGGTTGGAATCTTTGCAGTTCAAAAGAAAACTTCACCCAATCATAATCGATAATTGTTGATAGACACATTGTTTTTTTAGATTAAATTGATATATATATATATATAGTAATAAATTGAGATAAACCATTTATATTTAAAACTTGAAATTAGATAAGATTAATTACATTTAATAAATTGAGCTTTTTATGCTTATTTTTCTCACCTTTGCTTACTTCCCTTTAACTTTCTCATCCTTTACTTCAGCTTTTACTTAATATTGTCTTTATTTTTCGCCTTTCTTTCTTTAATGATTTATCTTTTTAGCCGATCATTGCTCAATTTGTTAGGTCTTAGTTTTTCTCTAATTCACTTGATTCCAAACGCTTTCTATAGTAAGTTTGGGGATCGACCCTTTGCTAGAAGGAAGGGTTTTGCTTCTAGTTCAAATCGCCCGATACCTTTCAAAGCCTGCACATGTTTATCGGCTCAAGACTTCATTCGGCTGATCTTTTTTTTTTCACACGTTAAAACATAGAGTAAAATGATTTTTGCTTTTTTTGTTAAAATGGTGTCATGGGAGTCTTCGAAAGAATTATTTCAATCTTTTCTTACCTTTCCTTGTATGTAAGCGTTGAGACATATTTTTAAGAGAATGCTTTAGGCATAGTTAAGATCCCCGTAAAGTTAAGATCTCAAGATCTCACTTGAAAAGTCATTTGCTTTTAATTTCGTTAGGACATTGAGACATATTTTGAAGAGAATGCTTTAGGCATGGTTGTTATGGATGATCGTGAATCCAAATTTGTTAATACTCTATTGAAGTGTCACTACAATATTTTTGAAATTTTGCTACTAATTTTAGCCATCAATTAAATTAGTAGCTAATTTTAAGCTAATTAACTATTCATTAACTAGTATTCAGTTTGTATAATTTATCCTATTATTATATCTCACTAACATTCACTTTTTATAATTTATCTTTCCAAAAGCATTATATTTTTTTAAAAAAGAAAATCATTATATTTTTATTCATAATCTCTCTCTTCACGCTTTCTCCCTCTTTCTCTCGGATCCGGATCCCTTAAGTTTTATTTTTTTTTAGAAAAATTAGGTAACTTTAATATATATTAGAACTTAGAAGAATAAAAGATAACAGAAAAATAAAAGATAATATATATATATAATAAAAAAATATAAAAAAAAGTCAAGTGATTTTTCCGTTACAGGATTTGGGATCCCTTTCTCCCTGATCTGCGATTTGAAGCTTCACGATTCAGCTTCTTCCTTCCGTCATGTGTCGCCGTTGGCCACTGGAAGTTGTCGCCCCATCGTCATCGCCGAAGGTTCCGACGTCATGCTCTTTCTCTTCATTCGCGATCTCGCCGATCGGCTTCTCTCCTCCTGAGCACAGCTTTGAATCTATTCTCAGGTTAGTGTTCATGCAAAACTCATTTCTAATTGCAAAACTCAATCTATCTCTGGTTTTTTCTTCATTTTTCTACTACATTCTGCGACTAAACCCTTAACAAACAAGGTATGTTTGGGTTCAATCTAGTTTTGATTGAAAAAATAGGGTTCGATTTTAACTGTTCAATTTTGTAGGAATCTGTGATTAAACGTGATGTTAAACTCTCAAAATTCTCTGCAATTTTAGCTCTCTATGCTTTGCTCAGTGTGAAACTCTTCTCTATGTATGTTTTGTGAATTGTGAATTTATGGAGAGAGGAAGCCTCTACTTTTTGTTTTGGTACATTTTTTGGTTTGAATTCGCTTTAATAATTGATTAATGAGTAGACATCAGTTACAATCAACTAGTTAGTTTCATTTTGTAAAACAAAAATATGAAGCTGGACGTTTGTTACTTTGAACTAGGTGTATGGACTGTGCAATGAGTGATATTATTCTTTTCATGCTAGTGATGTTGAGTTTTTTTTTGTAAATTGTAACTATTTTCCTTTATTTCCTTTATCTATCTTGATAGTACATTGTCCATAAATTACTTTAAGCACTTTACGTTTTCTTTCTAATTTTTTTTTAAAAATCCATGCGCCTCCTAGTCCGTATTTATGGTTAATATGTTTTATCTCGAAGAAATTTGGGGGGATACTCCTTATAGGTGATTTATAGATTCTCTTTTGTATCCTTGCTCTTTCACTATAGATGCCTTATACATGTTAAGACCCCTTGTTTTTGAACTTTTGTTTCTCTATTGCAGTATCATGTTTGGACCAGATATATGTGGTTAAAGGACAAAGAAAGTAAATGGTATTCTAACCTACAATGAGAGAAACCACTTGATAAAGAAGGATGTTCCTTGTGAGACTAGCCAACTAACTGATGTCTACACATTTATCCTCTGTCCAGATGCAACCTATAGCATTTTGATTGATAATGTGGAGAAGCAATCTAGTAGTCTCTACTCTGGTTGGAATCTTCTCCCTCCAAAGAAAATCAAGGATCCTTAGGCTAAAAAGGTATTTTTCCACCTTCTCATGTCAATGAGATTGTTTGGTTTATTCTTTGATACTTAGGAGCACAACTGACCTAAAAAGGTAGCAGAGGATATACTTTCCCTTTACCAAGTAATATGAGATCCATTAAATGACTGTATCTCCAATGACCCATGCGGCTATTATAGATGTCATTCATTTTTTTTAGTTGACAGCTTCTGACCTTACCTCCTTGGATGTTGAGTCTACTGTAGGTATAAATTAGGATAGGAGAAATAAATATAGCTTCATGTTGAGTGTTGAGCACCCGAGCCTTTGATTTGGTCTCAACTACAAATATGGTTTAAGAAATTATGCTTGGTCTGTAGTACTCTCTCTTCCTTGCTCTTGTGAGAATATGTGACATGTATATTTTTATGCATGTACGCCAATGGCATGGTCTAGTCACTTCCACATTGAAACTTGTGAGCCAGAGGTTCTACTTACAATACCAAGTTTTTTAGTGTTTGAATATCGATTTATCTACCATAAAAATATTAAATTAATTTTTATTTGTTCCATTAATAGCATCATGGTCATGGAAGACAACACTGCATGTAGTAGTTAAGGTAATTCTTTATTTTGGGTTCAGAACCAAGTCTATGATAATCCATATAGGCCAGAACCAAGTCTTTTGTACTTTTGGAGCTCATACATGAATTTTAGTTGGTTATCCATATAGGGACCACTTTTTAAGAGATCTAAACTGTATTTTCCATCCTCCACACAATCCTTTCCTTTTATTTCAATAATTATTGTTTCTAAGTTTGATTTTCAATTGGGTATCCCTATCAATATTGACTTGAGAATCATGTTATACAGTTTCATTAGTCGTACCTCTTTACTAGGTCTTTGGTTTTTTTTTTCTTCCAACTTTGCTCCAAATTACAATTTTTATTATTTATAGCTGATTGTGTTCATCTCATAATTCCAATCTGTTCTGAGTTTTACGATGCCTTCAACTGTCAATTTTATTGCTTTTTTCTTTATGAGTGTGCCTTGATTAATGCTTTTAGAATGTGCTATGTTGTTTCCTGTTTGCCTTGTTAGCTATGTCATGCAAATTGTTTTGTTCAGACCTGATAAAATGGAACAAGCATTGGGTAATAATCTTGGACCCAAGAATGCAAAGATGGTGGAGGATGCTATGTTATTAGAATTTGGAATAAAGTATAAAAGACAAGTGCATTCTTACCTGTATTCATAATATTAGCCATCAAATAAAGTTGTTTATAAAGGTTGCAAGAAACTACTTATAACTTGATATCTTGTGTTCCAATTTTTGGATACAAGGAGGGTACCAAGGGAAACTCTAGCTAGTTATATGATGTTAACTCAAGAAAGTTACTTCACTCATGATAATATGATAATATGTGAGCATGCATCAGTGGTTTACTGTATGCGTTATACAAGTATACACATAACCATGCCTCGTTTTTTTCCTTTTAGACCACCATTTTATTTTCCCTTGTAATCCAGTATCCTCATAATATATTATTGAAGTGTAATGCTATAGTGAAGACTCTTTTTTGGGCTTTATGTAGCACATTCTGTTTTGGGCACATTTTTACCATATACTGTGTGCCACTTTGTAAGAATAAGCTTAGCTTCATGTATATCTTGCACTAATTCTTAATATGTTTTTTTAGAGTCATATGACACCATAATGTTAGAGAAGTATGAAGAAATCTTAAGCCTGAAGCACCATTGCAAGGTGAAGTAGGAGAGGAAAAGATCATGAGGATGGATGATCATGATGGAGAACTTTGAACAATTAGCTATGTTTTGTTCCTTGTTTTGCAGACTTGGATCCTTAGGCTAAAAAGGTATTTTTCCATCTTCTCATGTCAATAAGATAGTTTTGTTTATTCTTTGAAACTTAGGAGCACAACTGACCTAAAAAGGTAGCAGACGATATACTTTCCCTTTACCTAGTAATATGAGATCCTTGAACACACTGTGAGTTCAATGACTTGACCACTTTCTCTTTCACTTAAAGTATTTTTTTTAATTAACCTATAATTTACTTGGACACCATATGCAGGATACTGAGAAAATGCTTGATTATAGGATAGATCCCAGACTGGTAGAATATATTGGGACAACGGAAAAACTGAAAATCTTGTAAGTAGTTCTACAAGTGACTATCAGTAGTTTCAAAAACTTGATATATTACTTTTGAGGATCATGTTTCACTTGAGAAGATCTCATTAGAAATAGTTTGTAGAATAGAAAACTTATCTACCTTGACCTTATTTCTTCCCATCTTCACAGAAAATGTAGCATCAAAGTAGTTTACATAAGGTTAAAAAAGTGTAGAATTTGACTAGTGGTGTGCATCAGGTTACCAACTAGTAATTTTAATATAAGTAGACAAATGTACTTTATATTGAAATTCTTATGGAAAAAATGTCTAAAATAGATTTGTATTTTCTCTATAGATTAATTTTTAAAAAAATTAAATGACTGTTTCTCCAATGACCTATGCGGCTATTATAGATGTCATTCATTTTTTTAGTTGACAGCTTCTGACCTTACCTCCTTGGATGTGGAGTCTACTGCAGGTATAAATTAGGATAGGATAAATAAATATTGCTTCATGTTGAGTGTTGAGCACCTGAGACTTTGATTTGGTCTCAACTACAAATATGGTTTAAGAAATTATGCTTGGTCTGTAGTATTCTCTCTTCCTTGCTCTTGTGAGAATATGTGAAATGTATATTTTTATGCATGTATGCCAATGGCATGGTCTAGTCACTTCCACATTGAAACTTGTGAGCCAGAGGTTCTACTTACAATACCAAGTTTTTTAGTGTTTGAATATCGATTTATCTACCATAAAAATATTAAATTAATTTTTATTTGTTCCATTAATAGCATCATGGTCATGGAAGACAACACTGCATGTAGTGGTTAAGGTAATTCTTTATTTTGGGTTCAGAACCAAGTCTATGATAATCCATATAGGCCAGAACCAAGTCTTTTGTACTTTTGGAGCTCATACATGAATTTTAGTTGGTTATCCATATACCGACCACTTTTTAAGAGATCTAAACTGTATTTTCCATCCTCCACACAATCCTTTCCTTTTATTTCAATAATTATTGTTTCTAAGTTTGATTTTCAATTGGGTATCCCTATCAATATTGACTTGAGAATCATGTTATACAGTTTCATTAGTCGTACCTCTTTACTAGGTCTTTGGTTTTTTTTTTCTTCCAACTTTGCTCCAAATTACAATTTTTATTATTTATAGCTGATTGTGTTCATCTCATAATTCCAATATGTTCTGAGTTTTACGATGCCTTCAACTGTCAATTTTATTGCTTTTTTCTTTATGAGTGTGCCTTGATTAATGCTTTTAGAATGTGCTATGTTGTTTCCTGTTTGCCTTGTTAGCTATGTCATGCAAATTGTTTTGTTCAGACCTGATAAAATGGAACAAGCATTGGGTAATAATCTTGGACCCAAGAATGCAAAGATGGTGGAGGATGCTATGTTATTAGAATTTGGAATAAAGTATAAAAGACAAGTTCATTCTTACCTGTATTCATAATATTAGTCATCAAATAAAGTTGTTTATAAAGGTTGCAAGAAACTACTTATAACTTGATATCTTGTGTTCCAATTTTTGGATACAAGGAGGGTACCAAGGGAAACTCTAGCTAGTTATATGATGTTAACTCAAGAAAGTTACTTCACTCATGATAATATGATACTATGTGAGCATGCATCAGTGGTTTACTGTATGCGTTATACAAGTATACACATAACCATGCCTCGTTTTTTTCCTTTTAGACCACCATTTTATTTTCCCTAGTAATCCAGTATCCTCATAATATATTATTGAAGTGTAATGCTATAGTGCAGACTCTTTTTTGGGCTTTATGTAGCACATTCTGTTTTGGGCACATTTTTACCATATAATGTGTGCCACTTTGTAAGAATAAGCTTAGCTTCATGTATATCTTGCACTAATTCTTAATATGTTTTTTAGAGTCATATGACACCATAATGTTAGAGAAGTATGAAGAAATCTTAAGCCTGAAGCACCATTGCAAGGTGGAGTAGGAGAGGAAAAGATCACGAGGATGGATGATCATGATGGAGAACTTTGAACAATTAGCTATGTTTTGTTCCTTGTTTTGTAGACTTGGATCCTTAGGCTAAAAAGGTATTTTTCCACCTTCTCATGTCAATGAGATTGTTTTGTTTATTCTTTGAAACTTAGGAGCACAACTGACCTAAAAAGGTAGCAGACGATATACTTTCCCTTTACCTAGTAATATGAGATCCTTGAAGACACTGTGAGTTCAATGACTTGACCACTCTCTCTTTCACTTAAAGTATTTTTTTAATTAACCTATATTTTACTTGGACACCATATGCAGGATACTGAGAAAATGCTTGATTATAGGAAAGATCCCAGACAGGCAGAATATATTGGGACAACGGAAAAACTGAAAATCTTGTAAGTAGTTCTACAAGTGACTATCAGTAGTTTCAAAAACTTGATATATCACTCTTGAGGATCATGTTTCACTTGAGAAGATCTCATTAGAAATAGTTTGTAGAATAGAAAACTTATCTACCTTGACCTTATTTCTTCCCATCTTCACAGAAAATGTAGCATCAAAGTAGTTTACATAAGGTTAAAAAAGTGTAGAATTTGACTAGTGGTGTGCATCAGGTTACCAACTAGTAATTTTAATATAAGTAGATAAATGTACTTTATATTGAAATTCTTATGGAAAAAATGTCTAAAATAGATTTGTATTTTCTCTATAGATTAATTTTTAAAAAATTAAATGACTGTTTCTCCAATGACCCATGCGGCTATTATAGATGTCATTCATTTTTTTAGTTGACAGCTTCTGACCTTACCTCCTTGGATGTGGAGTCTACTGTAGGTATAAATTAGGATAGGATAAATAAATATTTCTTCATGTTGAGTGTTGAGCACCAGAGACTTTGATTTGGTCTCAACTACAAATATGGTTTAAGAAATTATGCTTGGTCTGTAGTACTCTCTCTTCCTTGCTCTTGTGAGAATATGTGACATGTATATTTTTATGCATGTACGCCGATGACATGGTCTAGTCACTTCCACATTGAAACTTGTGAGCCAGAGGTTCTACTTACAATACCAAGTTTTTTAGTGTTTGAATATCGATTTATCTACCATAAAAATATTAAATTAATTTTTATTTGTTCCATTAATAGCATCATGGTCATGGAAGACAACACTGCATGTAGTGGTTAAGGTAATTCTTTATTTTGGGTTCAGAACGAAGTCTATGATAATCCATATAGGCCAGAACCAAGTCTTTTGTACTTTTGGAGCTCATACATGAATTTTAGTTGGTTATCCATATACGGACCACTTTTTAAGAGATCTAAACTGTATTTTCCATCCTCCACACAATCCTTTCCTTTTATTTCAATAATTATTGTTTCTAAGTTTGATTTTCAATTGGGTATCCCTATCAATATTGACTTGAGAATCATGTTATACAGTTTCATTAGTCGTACCTCTTTACTAGGTCTTTGGTTTTTTTTTCTTCCAACTTTGCTCCAAATTACAATTTTTATTATTTATAGCTGATTGTGTTCATCTCATAATTCCAATATGTTCTGAGTTTTACGATGCCTTCAACTGTCAATTTTATTGCTTTTTTCTTTATGAGTGTGCCTTGATTAATGCTTTTAGAATGTGCTATGTTGTTTCCTGTTTGCCTTGTTAGCTATGTCATGCAAATTGTTTTGTTCAGACCTGATAAAATGGAACAAGCATTGGGTAATAATCTTGGACCCAAGAATGCAAAGATGGTGGAGGATGCTATGTTATTAGAATTTGGAATAAAGTATAAAAGACAAGTTCATTCTTACCTGTATTCATAATATTAGCCATCAAATAAAGTTGTTTATAAAGGTTGCAAGAAACTACTTATAACTTGATATCTTGTGTTCCAATTTTTGGATACAAGGAGGGTACCAAGGGAAACTCTAGCTAGTTATATGATGTTAACTCAAGAAAGTTACTTTACTCATGATAATATGATAATATGTGAGCATGCATCAGTGGTTTACTGTATGCGTTATACAAGTATACACATAACCATGCCTCGTTTTTTTCCTTTTAGACCACCATTTTATTTTCCCTTGTAATCCAGTATCCTCATAATATATTATTGAAGTGTAATGCTATAGTGCAGACTCTTTTTTGGACTTTATGTAGCACATTCTGTTTTGGGCACATTTTTACCATATACTGTGTGCCACTTTGTAAGAATAAGCTTAGCTTCATGTATATCTTGCACTAATTCTTAATATGTTTTTTTAGAGTCATATGACACCATAATGTTAGAGAAGTATGAAGAAATCTTAAGCCTGAAGCACCATTGCAAGGTGGAGTAGGAGAGGAAAAGATCATGAGTATGGATGATCATGATGGAGAACTTTGAACAATTAGCTATGTTTTGTTCCTTGTTTAGAAGACTTGGATTTAGTAGATATACTCTATTTCTTGTTTTCAATTGATTGTAATAGACCTATGAATTGGCAATGAAATGTTTTCAACTTGTTTTGTAAACTTTTTTAAATTATAATTAGCTATGTATTAAACTATGATTTGGCTAGGGAAGAATATAAAATTAGCTACAAGTTACCTAATTAAGTAATAGCTTCAGGAATGTAAAACTTAGATTAACCCTTAACTATGAATTAGTAACAAATTAGTCAGGAAAGTGTTAAGAAATTAGCTATATATTTGCTACAAAATTGATAATATCCTAGCTATGTAGCTAGGAAAAGCAATTTTGAACAACTTATTACTATGTATTAGCTAAAAATAGCTAGGACTTTTTAACATCAACTACGAATTAGCTAGGAATAATTTTCATATCTAATTTGTCACTCAATTCATGCTACCATTGATTTTGTAGTAATGTCGTAGCTAATCTATAGCTAAACTTATTTGCTAGTGACTAGCTACGAAGTAGCTATTAAATTTGTCCTAGCTAATCACGTAATTTCTTGTAGTGTGTTAAGCAATCCGTGAAATGTTAAGAGAAAGTATTATTCGTAACATTTTACATAGAACATTTATTGTTATGATTTTTTAACCCAGGGAACATGCAAAATTTGTTTGTTTATTGCCATCCCATTGGAGCTATTCATGATACAATTTCAAAATTAATAGAATGGTTGTTTTGCCAATGTAAAATAATCAATATAATTTTGACTAAATATTGTACTTGATTATATAGGCAAGTGATTTTAGAACATTCGTAAAAATCAATGTGATCTGTGCGAATGTATGGGTAAGTACTAGTTTATTTCATTTGTCATTCTATATTGTATATGGGTTTGAATATCCCTTGTATTCATATCTATATATTCTTTTGCTTACAAAAAAAAAAAAAGAAAAAAAACTTTAATGATGTGCTGTTGAAGAAACTCATTCTGTTTTTTTTTTTTTTTTGGATTCTTGAAACTCATTCTTGTACAATATAAGTACTTACCCCAATAATTTTTAAATTAAAATCCTAATATAGTTTGGATGTGGTATTTTTTAAACATGGAAATTATTTCATCAAAAACAATTCTCCATATGGCATAACTATTTTATATCGTTGAAACATTTTTACTCTTCAATCTCGGCGAAAATGTACACACGCATAAGGCTCGCCCTTGAGTGAGGAAAGAAAACTAACTTGCATCGGTAAACAAATTAAACGGTTGAAACATTTTAATATATAATAATATGAGGGTTTGGAGATGAGCCGCATAGACATGCTTGATATATATATATATATATATATATATATATATATATATATATATATATATATTAAAATCCATTTCCTAGCGAGGAAGTTCATAACAAAAGACGACGACAAGACCAATCATTTTCAAAAGCATGCACGCATATCGAAGGACTCGACCCCAACTCAAGATTGCCTACTCTTCTTCTTGAAAATCAATCTCAATGTCTGATGCGAGAGCAGTACCTATCAAGAGATTCCCCCAACTTAAATGTTTTTTTGACATTTTCCATATATAACATGTTATGATTCACATTCATAACAAATAATTCCACCAATACATTGTGTATCTTATTTGAAATTTTCAATAACATGATATCATTCATTTTCCTAGTAAATAGTTCCCCTATTAAATTCCTTATCTCAGTGCGGTCTTTGATCTCTTCCTGTGTCTTTCTTTGATTTACATCGAGCAATTCTTCAATAGAAATCCTTCAAGAACCACATATGCGACTTAGGACTTGAGAACCAACATCAGTATTTTTTAGCATTATGTCATGATATAAATATAATAGTTTTGGTGCAAAATATAAATAAAAGAGTTCAAACATATTGACCCATGTTATTAATTTTAGATAGATAGATTCCTAAATAAAAATCAATTGGAGAAGTGCAATTAATTGTAATTAACTTCATTTTCAATTATTTTTAATTATTCTTATATTATTTATTTCTATAAATACAATAGAAAATAAAAAAAAACCCGAGCGACACGTGGCAGGTGACACATGGCAAAGTTTCCTTGCATAATTTCTTTGTATTATTTATAGATAGATAGATAGATAGATTATAGACACCGTATTTTTAAATATTTTGTTATAAGGAAATTTATTTATAATGGTTGGAATCTCTGCAGTTCAAAAGAAAACTTCACCCAAACATAATCGATAATTGTTGATAGACACATTGTTTTTTTAGATTAAATTGATATATATATATATATATATATATAGTAATAAATTGATATAAACTATTTATATTTAAAACTTGGAATTAGATAAGATTAATTACATTTAATAAATTGAGCTTTTTATGCTTATTTTTCTCACCTTTGCTTACTTCCCTTTAACTTTCTCGTCGTTTACTTCAGCTTTTACTTAATATTGTCTTTATTTTTCGCCTTTCTTTCTTTAATGCTTTATCTTTTTAGCCGATCATTGCTCAATTTGTTAGTTCTTAGTTTTTCTCTAATTCACTTGATTCCAAACGCTTTCTATAGTAAGTTTGGGGACCTTTTGCTAGAAGGAAGGGTTTTGCTTCTAGTTCAAATCGCCTGATACCTTTCAAAGCCTACACATGTTTATCGGCTGAAGACTTCATTCGGCTGATCTTTTTTTTCACACGTTAAAACATAGAGTAAAATGATTTTTGCTTTTTTTTGTTAAAATGGTGTCTTGGGAGTCTTCGAAAGAATTATTTCAATCATTTCTTAGCTTTCCATGTATGTAAGCGTTTAGACATATTTTGAAGAGAATGCTTTAGGCATAGTTAAGATCCCCGTAAAGTTAAGATCTCACTTGTGAAGTCATTTGCTTTTAATTTTGTTAGGACATTGAGACATATTTTGAAGAGAATGCTTTAGGCATAGTTGTTATTGATAATCGTGAATCCAAATTTGTTAATACTCTATTGGAAGTGTTACACAATCCGTGAAATGTTAAGAGAAAGTATTATTCGTAACATTTTACATAGAACATTTATTGTTATGATTTTTTAACCCAGGGAACATGAAAAATTTGTTTGTTTATTGCCATCCCATTGGAGCTATTCATGATACAATTTCAAAATTAATAGAATAGTTGTTTTGCCAATGTAAAATAATCAATATAATTTTGAGTAAATATTGTACTTGAATATATAGGCAAGTGATTTTAGAACATTCATAAAAATTAACGTGATCTATGCGAATGTATGGGTAAGTACTAGTTTATTTCATTTGCCATTCTACATTGTGTATGGGTTTGAATATCCCTTGTATTCATATCTATATATTCTTTTGCTTATAAAAAAAAACTTTAATGATGTGCTCTTGAAGAAACTCATTCTGTTTTTTTTTTTTTGGATTCTTGAAACTCATTCTTGTACAATATCAGTACTTACCCCAAAAATTTTTAAATTAAAATCCTAATATAGTTTGGATGTGGTATTTTTTTAACGTGTAAATTATTTCGTCAAAAACAATTCTCCATATGGCATAACTATTTTATATCGTTGAAACATTTTTACTCTTCAATCTCGACCAAAATGTGCACACGCACAAGACTCGCCCTTGAGTGAGGAAAGAAAACTAACTTGCATCGGTAAACAAATTAAACGGTTCAAACATTTTAATATATAATAATATGCGGGTTTGGAGATGAGCCACATAGACATGCTTGATATATATATATATATATATATATATATATATATATATATATATATATATATATATATATATATATATATATTAAAATCCATTTCCTAGCTAGTGAAGTTCATAACAAAAGACGACGACAAGACCAATCATTTTCAAAAGCATGCATGCATACTGAAGTATTGACCCCAACTCAAGTTGCCTACTCTTCTTCTTGAAAATCAATCTCTATGCCTAATGCGAGAGCAGTACCTATCAAGAGATTCCCCCGAAGTAAGATAGTATTGCATGGTGGAAGGACCGCAATCCAATGTGTTCCTCTTCTCAAGTAAGCTTCATGCAGCTGACCGACGGTATTAATTTGAATTCTGGGAGGTGGATTGGGATTGACCGGCCTGGGGTTTGCTATCCTATCGGCTCTCCCCTGGTTTGTGTTGTTTGACTGAATCCGGTCTCTTATCTCCTCATAGGTGATTCTTGAAATCCTGCGTCCCACCACGAATTCCACCGCCGGGTAACGGTTTCCCTCAACTAGGCTTTGAAATGCAAGCCTGAATTGAAAGCCATTTTCAACTCTAACAGTGTGGTAATTAGCATCATCCATTTTTCCAGCTGCAATATTAATTCAATTAGTACATATATAAATTAAATTTAGTTAAATGAAAACATTAATTAGTCAACAAATAAAGATAATGTTGCAAACCGTAACCTTTTTTTCATTGTTTGATGCGGTTTACAATTCTCATTTGTGCTGCACCTTTCAAGAAATGAATCAAGAAGTTAGTGTGCAATAATCTGATGTTAAGAAAGAATGAAAGAAACTGAAAAGAATGAAAACACAAGAACACAAGGAGAGTTACCGTGGTTCAGGGCCAATGGTGTAACACCCTGTATTTCACTGCTTTAAATAACAGTAATACATATAATATGTTTATAAATTTATTAGAATTCTAGAAAACTATTTTAAATAAACAGAGTTTACCACTCAATCCTACTTGAATGTAGGAAGCTACGATTAAAATTTAGGTTGGAAAGTCAGGCGAAACCCGGCCCGTGAATTCCATTGACAGTATAATAATACTGCTCAAAAGACCTAATTTTAATTTGTTAATGAAAGACTTAAGTTTAGTATTTTATTTTCTACAATTATGTATTTTTAGATTTATTTCAGAAAAAAAATAAAATAATTTACGTTTTTCAGGCGAAACACGTAATCGGGTAGACGATGAAAGGGAAATTAGAGTTTCTTAAGAGCTGATAGAGGTTTTATCTTAGGATTTTGAGATGATTCAAGGGGATGAATCATATTTTTAAGTTTAGAAGGTTTTTCAGGATTAAATAGAAAATTTCGAAATTTACGGTTAAGTCCCTGAACTTTCTGTAAATTACCCTTTTGTCCCTAAATTAGTTTTTTTCGTTTTTTCAAGTGGATTGGGCTAGAATACTTGTTTCTAACCTTAAATAGTCGTGGCTTATAAGCCCAAATTTTTCTAGTTCATAGTTGAGTCCATAAAGCCCATTTAAGTTTTCTTATCTTAGGTTTAAAGGCTTAAATCTTCAAGTGGGTCCCACAACCCATAAGAAAATGAATTCAAGCCCAAATGTTTCAAGCCCATGCGTAAGCCCATGTGAATTGTGGCTGCCCATTGTTGTTGGAATTGTCAAGTTGGTTCTAGAATTTTCCATAAGTTTCTACTTATCCTAGATTTTTCTACAAGTTTCTTGATTCTTCCTAAATACATTGAATTGTCTTTACTTGTCTTTCACTCATAAAAATCAGCCAAACAAGTCAAAGATAAGATGGCATTTAATGTGATTAAAATCATCATCATGACATTTTATTGTCTATTTGCAAACTAGTCCTTCAACTATTGGAATCTTTGCAATTTGGTCCTTGGAACTTAATTGCACTTTGATCCTTTTAACATGACAACTCATCTTCATCTAGAGTCTTCTTGAGATGTCGCCACTCACACTATAAATACCCTCCTCTCACTTTTCATTTAGTTCTTTGGTCATTTGCTTTCTATAAACTCTAAAGTTTCTAAGTTTCTTAGTTCTAAGTTTCAAAGCAAGTTCTTGGATTTCCTTCATCATTGATTCTCAAGAGGTAAATCCTAATCTTTGTTCTTAATCATGCCTATGTTCTTTAGTAAGTTTCTTGATTCAAGACTTATATCATGGTTGTTCATCATTTTCAAGTTTCAAACCCTAGAACTTTGAAAAATCATAATAAATCCTAGGAAAATCTAATGATGATGAAACTACTTTCTATCTTCTAGATATCATGTCTACTATCTAAATCCAAGAGGATGAAGTAATCAAAAATCTTTTTCTTGAAAACCTAGCCTTGGCCGAATCTATCACCTTAGGGTTGGTAGAGTTTTGTTCATGTGTTTTCATGTATGATCATGTATTCTATGTGGCATGTATGACTACACACTCTAATCCATGTTAGTCTCTTAAAATGACTAATTTACTCAAAAATATTCATCTTGGCCGAACCCTAAATGGGTGAGTTTTGTTGAGTTTTGTTCATGGTTTTCATAGATGATCTTAGAAATCAAGTTTTTAGTAAGTATGCTTTATAAATCCAAGATGATTTGTCAAACTAAGAACCCTAGCTTTATGAACCTATTGAGGCCGAATCTATGTATGAAAGAGTTAGGAAGTTTTGAGTTTGAAACTTAGTTGTTTAGTTGATAATCTATGATTTAGGTTAATTAAGGATCATTAATCCATAACTTAATCATGATTAGAAGTTTTAGTTATTCAAAAACCCTAGAGGCCGTGACTATGTATTAGGGTTTAGAATGTTTTAGTTTCTTGATTTGTAACTCTTTGGTTATAATAATTGAAGGTTAGTTGAGTACGACGTTTACAGGGTAACGGAAATTCCGAAAGAGTCTGTAAGTTGATCAAGAAGTCTTCAAGAGGTAAGAGGGGTTACCTGACGGATTATTCGGATGACCATATGTCCATGTTTGTGGTTTGTATACATTTGTTTATGTGGTTGTGGTGTCTGGTTTGTTTTATTTGGCTATGTGTTTCTAGCTGTTGATTTGTGTTTTGGTTGTTTCTCTGCTTATAATTTGTTTAATTATCTGCAGAAATTTCTTATATTGTTATGATGCATGATCTGCCTGGTGATATAATTTTGTTGATGTTGGATGTTGTTTGTGAGGCCTGACAGTTGTCAGTGCACAGCCAATTAATCAGATAAAAGATTTAATAAGCTATGAAGAAATATATTCAATGTTTTATGGGAAATGTTGGAATATAATAGAGGTGGAAAATATTATTTTGGAAAAATAATGAGTTTTGAGAAACATTTTTATTTTAATGATTTATTAGTGTAAAAGTAATTTAGGAGTCACGGTGAGAGCGTAACCGTGAAAATTTTTAGTACTGCTGATTTTTACGCAAGAAATTATGTAATATTATAAAATATTATTTTGTGAAATTAATATTCGAAATTTATTTATAAAAATAAAAATAAAAATAAAAACAAAAATAATAATATAATATAATAAAATAATATAAAAGTCAAAGTTTGACTTTAAAAACATTTTCTTGGAAAATGATAAACAACGACAAGTTTTGAAATTATTTACAGTGAAAGTTGAAAAACAGCAGTACTTATTTTAAGAAGAACTTTAATATGAATTGATTTAAAGAGTTGAAGTTTCAGTAAAAGAGTTTTAAACGATTTGATGTTTTATAAACGAATTACAAGTAGAAAGAAATTAAGGTGAATGAGTTTTACTTAATGACTTAAAAGATGATATAGAACTTAGTAACCGAGACGTCGGGGTACTAAGGTTAGTGATGTTGTAGATTGGGTATCTACTTAAAGAGGTTAAAACATTTTTAAATGTTTTCTACTACCACGAACCTAAGCCTGAGGCATCGGTCTAGGGTTTGTGATTGAGCACTCGGACTTAGAGGTCCTGTGTTTTAATGAAGTTTTAAAAAGGTTTAAATTATGGTTGGTCAAAAGCTTTTGAGAGCTTTGACAAAGAAAGACATAACACAAAGAAAAGAGTCGAGAACAAATGTTTTCTTGCATGCATATGGCAGACGTGCTGTGATTTTACGAGTGATTATCTTGCGGCGTCAAGTATATCATGTAACGATGTTCCTCATTGTGCCCGGGGTTTGGACAATGAGACCCCATCTACGAGGTTATCATTGTGCCACGATGTTGGACAGTGTGCGATGGGCGTGCCTGTGGCGGTGTGCCTGTGGCAATCGAGTCTGATCAACTCATCACAAGGTCGGGATATCTCATGAGATTAAGTACGAAGTTTTAGACGACGAATATGAAGTGTTCATGTATTCAGATTTTAAAAATGACGATGTTCTGGTGTGAGGCCCTTTGATATATTGTGTTGTATGCCAATATTAAAGCTGAGAAATGAACTGATCTACGTTTGTATATGTTTTGTTGTGTTGTACATATGGTTCTCGCGTTATGATCAAATTGTCGGTTTCTCACTCTTGCATATTTTATTTGTGGTTTCTCTTCTGGGTTCTATGTGGTGGAATTCAGATGAACCTCTTAAGGACTATGGCGTCTGGAAGAAGAAGGAGGTGTAGTTCGAGAAATGCTGATGCTGTTTCTTTTGTCGTAGTGTTTTGACCAGCTTAGGTTTAAGTTCAGTTATGTTTTGGGACTAATCTTTTTATTATAAATGTTTAAGTGTGAAACCTATGAGGCAGTATAGTTGTATGATATATATATATATATATGTATATATCTAAGTGTGGTTATGTGAACGTTGTTGTGATGATGTTGAAAAGAAAAAAATTTATCACCATATTTCAAAAAGACAAACGTTCATAAAACATTATTTTCCGAAAGCAACCAGCAAATTAAGTTTTTATTTCCGCAAACGGGTAGCCATGTGATGACCCGGGTTAGGGTGTCACAAATGGAAAACACAAGAAGTTGAGTAATGCTTCTTCAACTCTATTTATATATTTTATACAAAGAAGGGCATGCCAACATTATAGTAATATAAAAAGTGACGATGCAGTGGTGGTTTAATTTCTTTCCTCTTCTTGTCCTCGTTTTCTTTTTGTTACTTTTACCCTTTCTTTCCATTTTTATTTTTATTTTACCCTCCTATATATTAATGGGATTTTGATGGGGTGGAGACATTGAGGAGGACACATAAGATGAGATGTAACCATTAATTAAGGAGACAATGAAATGGTCATAACATTGGACTCTCTGTTTCTGATATTAAACTAAAATGGTAAGTAGTTTTTGAAAATTATTAAAGAACTTGTGGTCAACTCAGTTAACCACTAAGTGCATGTTTGAAAATGGTGGGGGATTGTGAGGGATTTCCAAAATAATGGGAGTCCAAGACACCAAGTTGGAAAGAGGTTGAAGGACACCAATATGTGTGTCTCTTCATGGCTTTCAAATCTTTCCTAATAGGTGTTTTTTTTTCATGATTAAATGTGTTCCTTCATCAAGTGTACATTATGAAAGGTTTCAATCATTCTTTCAAATACATGAAAGGTTATTTCATTCACCAAAAGACATAAGTTGGTCTATAAATAGAACCACTTGTGCATGAAGAATGAGGCCCAAAAAAAATTGGCTGAACTTCTGCAAGCCAAATCACTTCCTTTCTTCCCTTAATGCGCAGAGAGAATTAAGGAAACTATTATTCTGTAAAATGCCATTGACGATACGCTTGGTTTAGGGTGTGCAAACCAAACCAAGGTTCTTCATTGTATCCTGAAGGGGATTCGCCAGTTATACCTGTTGCATCCAATCTACGATGAGAGATTGGTGGGGGCGAATCGAACCTAAAGCCTAGTGTTCTTACACGTCTTGGAGGGTGCGCATGTCACTTGTTTTTCTCTTCTTTGTTGCAGACCAGACCCCACATTTTCTAATTTTTCGAACCAGTTTGTATCCAAATTTGATGCACTTATAATTGTGTTCATATATCTAAAATAATGCATGTTATAAATGTTATTTCAAGGAAATAAAAGAGAATCAAAGGAAATTAGCTATTTAGCTGTATAATAATTCAAGATTTGTGCTACTAACGGAAAGTTTTCAAACCAGAAGTTTTTATCCAAATTTGATTTTGATTTACTACCTTGAATATTTGATTGCATATTGGACGTTATAAATCTGAGTAAAAGCACTTGGACAATAATTGCTATTTAAAATATTTTGAATTTCAAATATTTTAAATATCTGAATATATATGTATAATAATTAATAAATGCACGTTATAATTGCTAACATATATCTAAAATAATTTCAAATATTTTTAAAATCTGAATATATATGTATAATAAATGCACGTTATAACTGCTAACATATTTCTGAAATAATGCACGTTTAAAATGCTATTTCAAGAACATAATGCACGTTTGACTTAATGAAAATATTTAAAAGCAACTTATATCACGTACTAGTTGCAGATTAAGGTAACCAAAACAATAACAATTGCATATAAATGTTAAAATTATATATTATATATTAAAATAGTTTCATTCATTTTTTTTTATTATCAAAGCCAATCTATGACAATTCATTTATAATAATATCAGCAATACAACTAGGAGCAATGTAAAAATAACAGGAGCTAGCATACATCAAAGATACCCTAGCTAAGGAATGAGCAACTTTGTTTGCTTGCCTCATAATAAACTTAGTTGAGTATTTTGTTGAATAGTTTCATTCATTTTATTCTCTTAAAAAAACATTTTTCTCAAATTACACGTTTTTGTAGATTTGATTCTAATTTAGTTTTTTGATTGATTTAAAATATATTTGAAAATCAAAATGTGCTTAATTAATTATTTTTAATGATTTAGGTAGGGACAACAATTTTGTTCGTGCCCGCGGATACTCGTGGGTAGAATCCATGACGGGTACGGGATAGGTAGACAAACGGGTACCCACGGGACAAAATAAATGGAAATTTTAACTACCAGCACGGGGGGCGAGTATTGAGATACTCGCTCCTGCGGATACCCATGCACGCATATAATGATTGAAACAACCTTATTTTAAAACACTAACCTAAGTGACGTAAGTCCCTCTCATTCATTCTCAGTTTCTCATTCTCATTCCAGAGACTCTTCTGCATCGTCACCGTACCTTCGTCCATAAGTTCATCTCATCTCCTCCACCTTCGTCCTTCCAGCCACTGCTGTCCCCACCGACCACACGTAGACCAGAATCACAAGCTCATCTCCCTTTTGTTCATCCTTGTCCATCCCTCCACGCACAGACCATATCCACGAGCTCGTCTCCCACCCTCCATGTTTCCCTTTTCCTCAACACGCAGACCAGAACAGAGAAACCCAAAGGTATGCATTTCCTTTTATTTCTTTTTATATATATATTTGATTGGATTTATGAGTACATCCCGGAAATAATAGGACCATGATGGCTGAATATTGGCCGAGTATAGACAGTGTTTACCGAGTTTGGACAGTGTTGTAAAGATGAGCTTGATTGGAATGGCCGAGCATTGAAAGGCCGAGCTTGAGGCACTAAATGATGTTGGCACAGGAAAACACAAGAAGGGGGGGTTGAATTGTGTTTGTTAATTATTTTCGTAAAAACCCTTTTTGATAAACCTTTTCACCAGCAGAAGATAAACAGATTAAGCACACAAGAAATCCTTTTTAAAAGATTAACAAAACCAAAATCAATTCCCACAGTTAGTATAAATAAATTATAAAAGATAAGGGATAGAAAATTCACTCAGATTTTTTATCCTGGTTCACTCTCTTCCAACCAAGAGCTACGTCCAGTCCCTTTTACTTGAAGGATTTTCTCCACTATTTCCAAACAGCTTTTACAACAAGTATTCTACACCTCTCCAGGCTACAAGTATTGCTTTCTTGCCAAGCCTCTTCAGGCTCTAATTCAATCACAAAGATTTTTCTAAGATCTTTCTAAGATCTTTCTAACTCACTATATGTGGAGATATGAAGGTTTAATATCTACAGAATATTTTTGCAAATATTCAACCTTAAGAATTACAGACTTTTGCTTTACAAAGGGAATATGAGCTTTGAATATCTTACAAATGTTCAAAATGGCAAAAGTTGTTCTTTAGTGCTTGAGACCTTCTATATATAGTGGTCTTCAGCTTCTCTTTCAAATCTTCAAAGGTTATTTTTAATCATCCCGTTTAGAGATAGCATTAAATGCATGATATCCGTTAAGACTGACAGCTTGATTTTGGCCATGTTGAAAAGCATCATTGGTTATCAGAAAAGCACAAAATGGAGGCTCACTGTCCTAAGCAATTGTATCTTAAAAACTTTCTTTACTCCTATGTGTATAACCCAGCTTTTGTCCAGCAATAAAGTTGTCATCGTAAAGATCGTTTTGCAATTCCAATTGTACTATTTGTATTTTGTACTTCCTTGATAGTACTATGAATTTTCTCACAAAGGAACAAGGCATTAACCAGATAAAACAATTATAAAGAACATATATTCCTTTGAAATAAATATCAATCATTTGAAATAAATTCAATGTGGTCCATATTGCATTAAAACACATTCAAGGTAGTAAAGATATAGAAGATGTAGAACCGTCTACAAGCACTCAGTTTTAGAACACGTCTACACAAGGTTTTATTCTGCTCGTCCACTGATGTGGCAGAAGCGCTCGTCCACACAAGTCTTTGGACTTGCTAAGCCTTTGGAGAATCTCCGTCCAATGACGTGGCACTATGGACGTCTACTGAATTTTAGTTAGGCATTAAGGATGTTTACTTGAGTTTTAAGGAGAGCACTCGTCTGCTGACGTGGTTACTATGGACGTCTACTGAGATATAGTTAGCCGTCTACTTAACGATTAAAATATAAACAGTTTAAATAACCTTTGTACTGGTAATTCTTTGCAAGAGTCCAAGCATTGTATACCTTATATTATTTTGGATATTCCTGCATAAACTAAAATCACTTGTTACATCTCAACTAACACTTTGCCAAGCAAATTTAATCATTTTGTTAACATCAAAACCTAGAGATTAAATAAACCAGAACCACTTTGGTTCCAACAATCTCCCCCTTTTTGATGATGACAAAAACTGATCAAATTTAAGTATCAAAGTCTAAGAGAACTTGCAAAGCTCCCCCTAAGACATAGCATTCAAGCAGATAAAGCATAGTCAGATAAATATAAGTTATCAAACAGAATAAACATATCATAGAAATAATCAAAAGCAGTTATGAATCAGAGTAAGACATGCATATGCAAACAAATAAGATCTTTTTCAAAACTGACTTTATATAAAAAACAATTAATTTAATCTCTTTCCATTTCTCCACCTTTTTTGTCATCGGACAAAAAGGTAAATGAGTGGACCATCATAGTCAGCAAAACATATAAGATAAAGAAAGAAAAGGTTTATGTAGGAGGAGGTGGTGGAGGGGGTTGATGTTGTGGTTTTTGGGTTTGAGCTTGCTTGAATTCCTGAAGCAGATCCATCATCTTGTTTACAATAACAACTGTTGGAGCCATCTCAGTCTGAATTCTGAGTGACCCTTTCCTCCATCTGAGCAATCTGTTCCTCCATAATCTTTCCAACCTTCTCCTCAACTATCTTGTTAATCATTTCTTCCAAATTTGGGGGCATAGATAGTTGTCTTGAACTTTCTACAGTATCAGAGTAAGTGTCTTAGGGTTGAACCACATCCATGGCTAGAGGTTGAGACATTTGTTTCTATGGCCCAGTAGATTGCTCAACAGCAATAGTTGGATTTCTTTGCGCAGTGCTTCTTTCTCAGATTCTTCAACCACTGTGTCATCAGCAATTTGCTCAGCAAGAGAAGAAGGTGTTGGTGCAGGGGGTGGAGAGGATTTCTTATTGCGTGGAGGTAGATCCCTAGCCCAGTGAATTGGATTAGAAATTTCTACATCACGACTTGTAATTGGCAGACCCCAAAGATCCTTGAAGATCAGATATCTGACACGAGAGAGTCCACACTTGCCTCTGAATTTTGGAGTTTTCTTCTTCTCTTGTAGTCGGGCCGAAGTGGAGGCTTCTCTGGTGCAGTGAATTAAGTGGGATTGCCAGAAAGCTCCTGCATAATTAGCCTCAATAACCATCCCAATTGGTAAAGATTGAATGTAATCCATCTGCGAGTGGTTAAAGGGTTCAGAACTGAGATCTAGCATAATGTCTTGAACTACTAGCATCTTTCCTTTGTGCCTTGGATGCTTCCGATCCTTGTCCTTGTTCAGATCTATCATTGACAACCTAGTACAAATCTTGGTAGGCTTGACTCCAACATTTGTGGAAGAGGAGTGTTTTAACCAGGTTGGAGGGACAAACCATGCAGTTTTGTCTACTCTGAAGTGGCTGAATTCCCATTTCAGAATCTCATACATGAGAGTGTCCACAATATGATCAACAACAGCTCCATATACCTTTGGATGTTTGAAAGTCATCCACTTGGTAGTCTTGTCCATCACAAAAGGAATTTGTCTGAAGGATCTGGCTCTTTTCTCGAGAATACTCCCAAGATCCTTCTTGCTGGGATCAATATGCCAGTCAGATATTATAATTCTCTCTACTCCATCAGTGAATAGTTTAAGGGGTGGAAGTTTCACTAGACTATGGTAGATCTTTCTGGCAGGGAATCTCTGTTGGGGAAGGTGGGTGAGGAGAGGTCCATGTTCATTAACCATTTGGGAAGGGAATGGGCCAGTTGGAGTGTGGGGTTCAGGGTTGACCCAGTATGGATAGATGTTGTGGGGTTCATACTCATACTCAGCCAAAGGATACCACTTTGTTAGAATATGTTCTAGTTCTTGTGGAATGGTGTTGAATAGTATTTTCCATTCTCTCTATGCTTTGGCCCGGTTTTCAGATTTTCCATTATAGAGAGTGGAAGAGGGAATTATGAGTGGAAACAAGGTTTTTAAAGGTTTAGGAAAGGGGGCACCAATGGTAATGCTATTGTCTATTTGTGTTAGTGGTGAGTGTGGTGATTGTGGCAGGGTAGGGACATAAACATCATCCACATCATGTGGAGCAGAGATATTATCAGCCTGTATTTCCAAAGTCGACACTAATTCATCTACTGCTAACCTAATAGGGTCATCAACAGAGATTTTTACCTCAGAAGCCATAGCTGTTTTAGCCCTCTCTGCTGGTTGCCTCTTCTTCTTGGCAATAGGACCACGAAGTATGACGGCTTGTTTTTCTAAAACGGCAGTAATAGGTATTTCATCATCATCTTCTTCTTCAGACATGATTACTTGCCTTTTCCTTTTGGGTGCAGGTGGAAGAGTAGCACCAAAAGATATAGAGAGGATAGATCCTCTAGTAGTCCTCTTAGGGATAGGTTGCCTCACATCCACAGTCTTCCTCTTGGTTCTTTTCTTTAGACCAAGGATTGCAGCATTGTTGGCCTCAAGTGATTCTTCTTTAATCTCCATTTTCTCCTAAAGCTTGGCCTACTCCACTTGCTTTTATGTTCTAAGTTGCATGCCACCCAGATTGTTCCTTCGAAAATACGCGGACCAGATGCATCCCTCAGTTAGTAGGGCACTCTGTTCTTGTTCAGACTTTTCAGCCAAGGCTTCATAAACTCCTTGATGTTTGAATATTTTGGATAGGATATGTGTGAAGGTGATAAAAGACATGGTTTCGCTATTCTCCACAGCATCCTTGAACCTTGAGAAAAGGATGTGGGGTAGGTTGATTTTGGTCTCTAAGAACATATTGCACAAACAGAACTTGTGCAAGGTAGAGAGGTTGTCCTTAGAACCAATTTTGTGAAGCACCGTCTTGTTCAAGATTTGATGAAGAATCCTGATTTCATCCTTCATCTCTGATGACTTCCAAGAGTGAGTCCTCATCAGATCAGACTTCATTAAAGTCACAACATTTGTTTCAGAACCACCTAGGTCCATCTCCCAGTTCTCATTAAAGATTAAGCCTTCTTGCGCACAAGCAATTGCTTCATAGATGGTTTTCTCAGACACCACCACCTTCTTTCCTAAAACAAATGAAGTAATCTCAGTGTCTCTAATAACAGGTTTCCTCCAGAAGGTTTTTATCAGATTTGGGTAAATAGGAACCTTCTCCAAGAAAAGACCATCCCAACCAGCAGCATTTACGTACTTACACACATCAAGATTGTATTCCATTAATACTTCGAACTTGAAGTGATACTCAGTGACGATACTCATGGAGTCAGTTATATAGACAGGATCAGGAGGAGTAATTGAGGCCATTGTTGTGAATTTGAGAATAGAATATGAGAGAAATAAAACAGAGAGCTCGAGACAGATGAAGTTCGGAGAAGATGAATGCACAATGCTATAGTGAATCAGTCGATTATGAATACTGAGGGATTTAGCGAGAACGGGTTTGGTGAAACCAGCCTCTAACTGTTTGAAGCAGTCAACGGCCTTGTCAGAATCAAAATCAGTCCAGTGTGCAAGGGGTTTAAACTCAAGACATATATCATCATCAGTGGGCAGATTCAAGATATTCCCAAATTCTTCTATGGTCAGCTCTATCTTAATGCCCTTAACTTCAGATATCAACAGACCAGCATCTTCTATAAACCTAAGATTTGTATAAAATGGTTTGATTGGTTCCTCATAATATGGACCCTTGAATTTCATAAACTCAACAAGGTCCAAATTTATCAGTTTTTCAAAAAATTGGAACCCAGTTTGCTCGAGAAACCAATCATAATCTAAAACCACGGGCTTGTCTATATCCTTAGTAGAAAAATTTGCTCTGCAATTTTGGTACTGAATATTTGAGGTAAAGTATTTACCTACTAGAGAAACTGCCCGAGGTGCCAGAGTTTGAGCTTGCTCTTGTGATGGCTCAGAGGATTGTCCTTGCTCTATGGAGGTCTTCTTCCTTTTGTTTGGTGGTTTGGAAAAACTGTAAGACTTCTGATTTGGCATGATTAGTTTGTGGGTGGTTGATAACAATGACCCAAAACAGAGTAGTGAAGTGTGAAGGAGAGGAAGGAGGCGCGGTTTCGTGGAGGTATGAGTGGGAAGGAGATGGTGGTCGCGGTTTTGAAGTGGGTTAAGATGGTGGTCGTGGTTTTGATGTGTAGGAGAAGGTGAAAGTAAAAAAATGGATACTTGATGGTGGAAGAGGATGGAGGCACGGTTTGGGTATGTAGGTGGTGATAGGAGTGAAGAAAAATGGAGTATTGGCTTGGGGGGTGATGACAAAAATGAAGGAATGTGAGTTTTGTAGAGTGGGTGTTAATGGAGGTTGATGAAAATGGAGGTTTGAAGGTGGATAAGTAGGTGAAATCGCGCGATCTTGAGTGGAGAAGAAGATGGAGGAGCGACTGAGTTGTGAGGTTAGAGAAAGCAAAACCTAATTTTCTTTATATAGAAGTGCAATATAATCGATTATGGAGGAAGGGATAATCGATTATCAACCTGCTGTTTTCCTGATACTGAGTGACTGAGTGGGATAATCGATTACCGGGATAGCGATAATTGATTATTAGGTTCTGTTTTTCTTGAAACTGTTTGCTGAGAGTCCATAATAGATTATGGAACCATGATAATCGATTACCTGGGTTCAATTTTGTAGGTTTAAGCACACAGACATGTGATAATCGATTATTTAGTGATAAATAATCGATTATTAACTTGAAAATCCTAGAAAAAGACAGTTTGCACTTATTTTTGAAGCTACAACTCTTAGTGACTAAGTTCATCTCTTGAGGTTTATTTTTTAATCAAGATTTTTGTGGGTTGTGTGACATTCTAATTGTGACAACCAAACAACTATCAATCATAAAGCACATTTCACATCATCTGCAAACAATCAAACACATCAATTTCATTCATTCAACGCAAGATTGGTCAATTATGCCAAGTTCCCTTCTAATATAGAAAAAACTTTCTTTTTGCAAGGGTTTGGTGAAAATGTCCGCTAATTGCTTAGATGATTCAACAAACTCAAGCACACAATCACCTTTTAAAACATGATCTCTAATAAAATGGTGCCTAATTTCTATGTGCTTAGTCCTAGAGTGTTGAATTGGGTTCTTAGTAAGGTTGATTGCACTAGTATTGTCACATTTAATTGGAATGTGATCAAGAACTACTCCATAATCTAGAAGTTGTTGCTTCATCCATAGGATTTGAGCACAACAACTCCCTGCTGCAACATATTCAAAGAATTTGACAATGCCACACTAACTTGTTTCTTGCTATGCCAAGATACTAATGCATTTCCTAACAAGTGGCATGTCCCACTAGTGCTTTTCCTATCCAATTTGCATCCAGCAAAATCGGAATCGGAATAACCAACCAAACTACAAGTGACTCCTTTGAGGTACCACAAGCCAACATTTTGTGTTCCTATTAGGTATCTCATTATTCTTTTTACTGCAACTAAGTGTGATTCTTTAGGATTAGCTTGATATCTAGCACACATACACACACTAAACATGGTATCCAGTCTACTTGCAGTTAAATAAAGGAGTGAGCCAATCATAACTCTATATTTACTTGATTCTATGGGATTACCTCCTTCATCTTTGTCAAGATAACATGAAGTGCTCATTGGGGTGGTCATTTCCTTTGCCTTATCCATGTCAAATCGCTTGAGCAACTCCTTGCAATATTTGGATTGGTTGATGAAGGTTCCCTCTCTCGTTTTCTTGATTTGCAACCCAATAAAGAAATTGAGCTCACCCATCATGGACATTTCAAATTCATTCTGCATAATATTAGCAAACTCCTTGCAAAGCAAGTCATTAGTAGCACCGAATATTATGTCATCCACATAAATTTGAATAAGCAAGATATCATCGTTTGAGGTTTTGATAAAAATAGTTGTGTCAACTTTGCCTCTTTCAAAACCTTGATTTAATAAAAACTTGCTTAATCTTTCATACCAAGCTC
Source organism: Sophora flavescens (assembly GCA_030762895.1). Classification (NCBI taxonomy): domain Eukaryota; kingdom Viridiplantae; phylum Streptophyta; class Magnoliopsida; order Fabales; family Fabaceae; genus Sophora; species Sophora flavescens. The sequence continues at coordinate 28,646,389 of CM061065.1, read as the reverse complement.
TAGGAGCTTGTTTCAACCCATAAAGTGCCTTTTTAAGTTTATAAACATGATTAGGCTTTTCATAACTTTCAAATCCAGGTGGTTGTTCAACATAAACTTCTTCTTGGATAAAACCATTTAGGAAGGCACTTTTAACATCCATTTGGTAAAGTTTTAAATCCATGATAGATGTAAATGCAAGCAACATGCGAATAGCTTCTAATCTAGCTACAGGTGAATAAGTTTCCTCATAATCAATTACTTCTTCTTGGTTGTATCCCTTAGCTACTAGTCTAGCCTTGTTTCTAACAATTATTCTGGTTTCATCTAATTTATTTCTAAATACCCATTTAGTTCCTATGATTTGTTGGCTTCTAGGCTTAGGTACAAGTTCCCAAACATCATTTCTTTCAAATTGATTTAATTCCTCTTGCATAGAAATAGTCCAATGTTCATCTATTAATGCCTCATCTATAGTTTTAGGCTCTATTTGAGAAACAAAGGCAAGATGATTACATGCATTTCTAAGAGAGTTTCGAGTGGTTACCCCTTGTGTTACCTCTCCAATGACATTCTCAAGTGGATGATACCTTGAAGTTCTCCATTCTCTTGGTAGTCCTTGGCATGTGCTTGCTTCTTCTTCTTCTTGAGGTGGACTTAGTGATTGCTCCTTCTTTTTGTTATCTTCCTTTTGCTCATAGAGATAAACATTATCCATAGCATCTACAAGATCATCAATATCCTTTCCCAACCTCTTGGGGCTAGATTCTTCAAATGAAACATGTACAAATTCCTCTATGGTCATAGTTCTTTTATTATAAATCCTAAAAGCCTTGCTTGTTAGTGAATATCCTAGGAAAATGCCTTCATAAGCTTTTGCATCAAATTTACCTAAGTTATCTTTTCCATTGTTTAACACAAAACATTTACATCCAAAAATGTGCAAGTGTGCGATGTTTGGTTTTCTACCTTTGTAAAACTCATATGAATCTTTCTTTAATATTGGCCTAATTAATACCCTATTCATAACATAACAAGCATTACTTACAGCATCGGCCCAAAAATATTTTAGGAGTTCATGATCATTGAGCATTGTTCTTGCAAGTTCCTCCAAGGATCGATTCTTCCTCTCAATAACTCCATTTTGTTGAGGTGTCCTTGGTGTTTAAAAGTTGTGAACAATCCCATATTCTTCACAAAGCTCTCAAATTGTTCATTCTCAAATTCTCCACCGTGGTCACTTCGAATTGAAACAATTTTGAGCTCCTTCTCATTTTGTATGCTCTTTGTAAGTCTTTTGAATGTTGTGAATGCATCACTCTTGTGAGCTATGAAGAGAGTCCATGTGTATCTTGAGTAGTCATCTACTATGACCAAGGAATAGTAGTTCCCTCCAAAGCTAGTTCTTGAGGGGCCAAACAAGTCCATATGTAATAACTGCAAAGGCTTGTTAGTAGTCACAATATTCTTAGATTTAAATGACACCTTGACTTGTTTTCCTTTTTGGCATGCATCACAAAGCTTATCCTTTTCAAATTTGATTTTAGGTAAACCAATAACTAAATCTTTTGAAACTTACTTATTCAAGTGATCCATGTGAATGTGAGCTATCCTACGATGCCATAACCAAGAGTCTTCTTCTTTGCTAACAAGGCAACATGCATTATGAGATGAGACTTCATCTAGGCTAATCATGTATATGTTGTCTATTCTATTTCCTATCATCCTTACTTGCTTGCTATTTTTATCTTCAATTATGTAACTATTTGAATAAAAAATTACTCTATTTCCTCTATCACATAATTGACTAATACTAAGCAAGTTATGTTTTAAACCTTCAACATACAACACATTATCTATGGAATTAGAGAGATTCTTACCAACTTTACCTATCCCAAGTATTGTTCCTTTGTTGTTGTCACCATATGTCACATGACCGCCATTCTTGGGTGTAAGAGTTAAGAACTTTGATTTGTCCCCAGTCATGTGTTTGGAGCAACCGCTATCAAGGAACCAATCGGATCCATGTACCTTGAAGCACACCTACAAGACAAATTCATTGGGATTGTTTAGGTACCCAGATCTTGTTGGATCCTTGTTGGTTAGCATGATAAAATGTTCCCTTAGGAACCCATATCTTTTTCTCACTTGTTTTCTTTCTAGCCATGCAAATGAATGCGATATGTCCCTTTTTAGCACAATAATAACATCTAGTCTAAGGGCTAGTAGAAACCTTAGGTTTTACAAACATGTTCTTAATTGATTTTTCATGCACAAGAGGTTTGTAACCTAAGCCCGCTTTATCATAACTTGCCTTTTGGCTTCCAAGCACTGCATTTAGGTTATCTCTACCATTAGTGAACTTCTATACCATACATTGAAGGTCTTTAACTTCCTTCTCATACTTTATGAATTTTTCACAAACATAATTTCCTTTAATGTAACCAAGGCTATAGTCTTCTATTTTAAGCTCTAGTCTTTCCTTAGTTAAGGCAATCACTTGATTTTGCAAATAGTTAACGGTTTTATTTGAATTATCTAGAGCCCTAGCTAACCTCATAGAATCCTTATGTAATTCTATAAATGCATCATGCAATTCATCATAGGAGTTAGATTCTACCTCACTTTCGCTCTCATGATTGGTCATGAGACATAGTTGGGCTTCCTCCCAAGCTATGTAAGCTCTTTTTCCTTTCTTTTCTTTGCTGTACTTCTTTTCAAACTTTGATGTGTCCTGTCTTGCCACATTCATAGCATGTTGGAGGAGTTGAAGGACCCTATTTGCTTGAGAAATTCTTTGGTGGAAAGCTCTTTCTTTGAAAATTATTTTTCTTCAAGAACTTCTTGAACTTTCTAACCAATAGAGCCATATTCTCATCATCCACATCTAACTCATCCTTATCATCATTTTCATCATTTTCATTACTTGCATAGGAGGTTGATGCTTTAAGGGCTAAACCCTTCTTCTTCTTGTCTTTTTCTTCGTGCTCCACTAAGCGATCAAGATCCAACTCATGTTCTTGCAACTTTCCAAAAAGAGTGGCCAAAGTCATAGTTGCTAGATTTCTTGATTCCGCTATTGCGGTGACTTTGGGTTGCCAATCTCTATTCAAGCACCTAAGAATCTTGTTGATCAAATCTTCATTTGGAAATGGTTTCTCCATTGAAACAAGTTGATTCAATATGTGAGTGAACCTCTTTTGCATCTCTTGAATACTTTCTCCTTGATTCATTCGAAAAAGCTCATATTCCCAGATCAAAGTGTTTGTTCATGCTCTCTTGACTTCACTTGTGCCTTCATGTGTGACTAGAAGAGTGTTCCACATTTCTTGAGCCGTCTTACAATTTGAAACTCTAAAGAACTTATTCGAACTCAAATCCGAAGTGATGATGTTCTTTGCACAGAGATTATATTGAACCTTCTTCTTTTCTTCTTCCATCCATTCATCTCTAGGCTTGTTGAGCACAAACCCATTTATCGTATGAGTAGGAACGAAATACCCATTTTCTACAGCATCCCAGATATCCATATCTACTGCCTCAATGAAGATCTTCATTCTCTCTTTTCAATAAGAATAGTATTGACCATCGAAGGCCGGAGGACGACTAAGAGAAGCTCCCTCTTGAAGTTTCCAATTTGAAGCCATCTTTCTCTTAAAGTTGCTAGGCTCTTTAGACAAGAGTCTAGCTCTGATACCACTTGTTACCAAGTGGCTTCAATCTAGGGGGGTGAACGCACTGTCGCGCACGCGCCAAAAAGAACGAGCGGGTTTATAAAACTGTAGTTTAGGGTGACAACTCGGATGTCGTCTCACAAGGACTCTTGAAGTGTTATTTACCACAAAAAGCAGTTTGGGGGGGTTGTTTTGGATGCAATTAAGGAAACAAAGCAATAACAGAGCAATAAAACAGAGCAAATTAAGAGATTAACAAATAGCTAGAACGATTAATCCATTTCTCGATTTCCCAACTATCATCGGTTCATGTAAATTCCCAAGCCCTAAGCAGATTCTAATCCCCTTTCGGTTGTAGCAACGATTAACAAACGAAATCGCTACCACAGATATATGTTCCTATTCCCGAATTAAACAAACGGGGTTAAGCCCTCATGAACTAAACGAACATGAACGAACACACACGAATTAAACAAACGCGATTAAGTATAGGAACATAACATCACCGAAATGAATCAACACAACACTATACACTCCTGAATTAAACAAACAGAAATATATAGCATAGTATTGAAAAGGGAAAAGCATACAAAATAGGAATTACAAAACCTCAAGTGTGGTGGAAATCAATTACAGTAGACTAATCCAGGGGAATTAGTTCTCCATTACAAACAGAAGGAAAATCTCAAAAGTATGTTAAAAACACCAAAAACTGGCTCCTCTTTCTGTCTGTTGCGTTCTGTTTTATAGGGGCCGCGCGTCACGGTCGTGATGGCTGTCACGGCCAGGCCGTGACCGGTTCTGCCAAAGGGTGCCTGTTCAAATTCTGGTCTGTCACGGCCGTGATGCCTATCACGGGAAGGCCGTGATGCATTCTGACTTTTGGTTTCTCTCCTGTCACGGCCGTGACCTCTATCACGGCTAGGCCGTGATCGATTCTGACTTCCTGGGTTTCCTCATCACGCCCGTGACGTATATCACGGCTAGGCCGTGACCCTTTCTGATTTTTCATGATCTTCCCATCACGGCCGTGACCAGTGTCACGGCCTGGGCGTGATAACCTCTGCTTCAGGTACACTTTCCTTCTTGCTCTTCTTATTAGCCTGAAAACATGAAATAGCAGTAAGTGCTTTATTTGACTCAAAATCAACTTAATTAACCTAAAACTACTTTAGAGACTCAAAACCTTGCTTGAAGACAATCGAGTCTAATTTGGGTGAAAATGAGATATAATTAGAACAAAACCACGGTCATACTAGTCATAAAACTAGATGAGCCAGAAGCTGATCAAAATACCCCAAACTTAAACTTTGCTTGTCCCCAAGCAAGCTAAAACTCAAAAACTCAAAAAGAATCAAGACATGGCAAGCTTAAAAGATTTAATCAACTTTGCACAAATTCAAGCAAATTCATCAAAACAGTTTTCTTCAATGTTCCCCCATTTCAAACAAAGCAGTCCCCATATGCATTCACTCTAAACATTTGAGAACTTCATCATTCAAGCAGTCAGTAATCTAAGCAAGGGATCCAAGTTACACACAAAAGGGAGATCACCAAATTCAAACAATCGCCTTCCTCACAAGGGCATTTAGTGTTTCACTCATCGCTCAATTTTTGTCAGGCAATCAACAATTCACTCAATTTCACTTTTCAAGAACACTTCCCATGAATTTGATTTTCATCTCAAAATGATTCCCACAGAAAACATGCATGCAACATCAGCAGATCTTTTATGGTTGTAATGGAGCCTGGCTAAGGGTAGGATATACAAAGGAACTAGGCTGAAGACCCTAGGAACTAAGAGAGCATGAAACACTTCAAACATTGAAATTCCACTCAAGTTCCTTTTTCCATTTTCCTTATGCTTTGGGTGACTACAGCCTTTTTATTCTAATACCCTTTTTTGAAATTTTTGTATTTTTGTATTTTTTTTTCTTCTCTTTTTTTTTTCTTTTTTTTTTCTTTTTTTTTTTCTTTTTCTCAATCCCAAACAACACATCACCCTTGTAGCCACCCCAAACTTAGTTTCTTGCAACCATTATCTTTGCTAAAATTACATGCTCTCCTAATCCTAAGATCGGGTTAACATGGTTTTCCAGATTTCAGCTTATAACATACGGTCAACCAGAAACAATAGGCTAATCAGGCTCAAAGGGGCTAACTAGGAAACATGCATTAGGAATTGATTCTTTTTAGGCCAAGTAGCTATTTACAAAGAAAATGCCTAAATCATCTGAAGCAAACACATCAACATGCAAACCAGGAAGAGATTCAAGCAAATTCAGGAAAGTGCAACTTAAAAAATGATTCTCACAGTCAAAAACATGTTGGAGGCTCAAAACCTCTCCTGGACATTCATGCAAATTGTTTGACAAAGATTCTATCCCTAGTGTGTGCTTCTCTTCACCCCAAACTTATCATAAATCATGCCATCACAACAAAATCTCAAAGTTCAGTTTTCAATCACATGGGGATCACTTTTCAAAAACACAAAATTTTTTCCTTTTTTTTTTCAACCTAGGGGAAATCATCACATCAATCATGCAATCAATCTGTGCAAAATCAATCAAAATCAATCAAGCTCACCGACCCACACAATTTATTCAAAAGCTAAAAGAAAGACAAAACAAACTACAACTAGTTCCTCCCCCCACTTAAAACATACATTGTCCCCAATGAACAACATAACTATAAAATCAGAGTGAGGGAAAGGAAAGGATACTCCCTGATCAGGTGTCTGTGTAAGTGGGAGCTTCCAAGGAGAGCTCCTCAACAATAGCATCGTCATGAACACCATCAACCACACCATGGAATGGCTTCAGCCTCTGCCCTTTTACCTTGAAGGACTTGTTGCTACCTGCATCTTTAATCTCTACTGCACCATAAGGAAACGCATTAGTAACAACAAATGGTCCAATCCACTTGGACCTAAGTTTCCCAGCCATCATTTTCAGGAGGGAATTAAACAGTAAGACTTGCTGGCCCACAAAAAATTCTTTCCTAGCAATCATCCTATCATGAAAATGTTTTGTTTTCTCTTTATAAATCCTGGAGCTTTCATAGGCTTCTAGCCTAAGCTCCTCAAGTTGCTGCAAGTGTAGTTTCCTTTCAATACCAGCTTTCTTCATTTCCAAGTTACAGCACTTGACTGCCCAATATGCACGGTGCTCAACTTCCACCGGGAGATGACATGCCTTACCAAATACAAGCCGAAAGGGGGACATCCCTATTGGTGTCTTGAAGGAGGTCCTCTAAGCCCACAGTGCGTCTTCCAGACGGCGGCTCCAGTCTTTCCTATTCGGCTGCACCATTTTCTCTAAGACCTGCTTGATCTCCCTATTTGATATCTCAGCCTGGCCATTGGTCTGGGGATGGTAAGCAGTAAAGACTCTATGCACAACTCCATACTTCCTGAGTAAGGCTTCCATGGTACGGTTGCAGAAGTGAGTGCCCTGGTCACTGATAGTAGCCCTTGGTATGCCAAACTTGCAAAAAATATTGGACCTAACAAATTTTGAAACAACTTTAGCATCGTTAGTCCTAGTGGGGATTGCTTCCACCCACTTTGAAACATAGTCAACAGCCAAAAGAATATATACAAAACCAAAAGATGCAGGGAAAGGACCCATAAAGTCGATTCCCCACACATCAAAAACCTCACAAAAGAGTATGGGCTGCTGAGGCATCTCACTCCTACGAGTGATGGCAGGGCCTGCAGTTTGACATTCCTTACAATTCCTGTAGACCTCATAGGCATCTCTAAAAATTGTGGGCCAGTAGAACCCAGAATCTAGGACTTTTCTTGCCGTCCTCTGTGGTCCAAAGTGTCCTCCAACATGAGAGGCATGAGAGAAGTTCAGGATGGACTCTGTCTCAGAATCGGGAACACACCTCCGAATAACCTGATCACTGCAAAACTTCTAGAGGTACGGATCATCCCACACATAGTACTTGCAATCACTCTTAAGTTTGTGGATCTTGGATCTACTTGCACCTGCAGGAACAACACCAGCAACAAGAAAGTTAACAATGTCAGCAAACCACGGAGTGTCTCCATGCAGATGTAGAAGCCTTTCATCAGGAAAATCATCATGGATGGGAGAAGGATCCTCATCCCTTGATATTCGGCTCAAGTGATCGGCTACCAAATTTTCAGCTCCACTCTTGTCTTTTATCTCCACAATGAACTCTTGGAGCAAAAGCATCACCTAATCAGTCTTGGCTTCGCTTCTGGTTTCTTCAATAGGTACTTCAAAGCTGCATGGTCAGTAAAAACAATAACCCTAGAACCTAGCAAATATGACCTAAATTTATCAAGTGCAAATACAACAGCTAACAGTTCTTTTTCAGTGGTGGTGTAATTTGATTGTGCAGCATCTAATGTCCTAGAAGCATAATGAATCACATGGGCAGCCTTGCCCACCCTTTGTGACGAACGCTCCCACAAAGAAAATTTGAAGCATCACACATCAGTTCAAAGGGAGTGTCCGGTCAGGGGCTGGATGACAGGGGGTAGAGGTCAATGCTCTTTTTAGGTAGTCAAATGCCTCCTTACAGTTATCATCAAAATGGAACATGGCATCATTCTTCAGTAGGTTTGACAATGGGAGAGCTATCTTACTGAAGTCCTTAATAAAGCTCCTGTAGAAACCTGCATGGCCAAGAAAAGAACGGATCTCGCATACGCAAGATGGGTAAGGCAATGAAGAAATCACATCAATTTTTGCAGGATCTACTGAAATACCCTCTTTAGAAATAACATGACCCAAAACAATCCCCTGTTCTACCATAAAGTGACATTTTTCATAATTCAAAATCAGATCAGTCTCAATACATCTTTTTAGAACTATACTCAGACTATGCAAACATGCATCAAATGAGGAGCCATATACAGTGAAGTCATCCATGAACACCTCCATGCAATTTTCAATAAATTCAGAAAAAATGCTAAGCATGCATCTTTAGAAGGTGCCAGGAGCATTACAAAGGCCAAATGGCATCCTCCTGTAAGCAAACGTGCCGAAGGGGCACGTGAAAGTGGTCTTTTCCTGATCCTCAGGGGCAATATGGATCTGGAAATACCCGGAAAAGCCATCAAGAAAGCAGTAATGGGATTTACCGACCCAGTAGTTCAAAGATCTCGATCTATGAACGGCAAAGGAAAGTGATCCTTCTGGTGGCCTGGTTCAACTTCCTATAATCTATACAAACCCGCCAGCTATTCTGGACTCTAGTGGGTACAAGCTCATTATTATCATTTCTTACCACAGTGAGGCCAGACTTCTTGGGTACCACTTGCACTGGACTTACCCAAGTACTATCAGATATGGGATATATAATACACCTTTGCGAAGTTTAGTCACCTCTTTCTTCACCACATCCGGAATCAATGGGTTTAGCCGCCTTTGGGTCTGCCTTACTGGTTTAGCCCCATCCTCCAATAGAATTCTGTGCATACATCTGGAGGGGCTAATTCCTGGGATATCAGCTAAAGTCCACCCAATCGCTTTCCTGTGCTTCTTCAGAACATCCAATAGTTTTGCTTCGGTCGAGTCAAGGTGGAGGAAATAATGAGTGCGACTTTTCATTCCTCTCCAAGTAGGCATACTTCGGGTTCCCGTGAAGTGGCTTGAGCTCTAAGGAGGGTGGCTGCTCAATGGATGGTACATTGGGAGTAGCCATGATGTCAAGGACTTCTGGCGAGAGCAGCTTCACCTACACTATCACCCCCGCAAAGTTGAATCAAGAAACTCGGAACAAACAGCACATGGGTTAGTGTCGATGACAGTTAGTACATGAATATATATCATCAAATCCAGAAATAAATGGAAAATCGAAACAAAGTCCTCATGGGTATCCTCAATAATCTCGAAAGCAACTCTAATTGGAAAACAGAGTGCTCCTCCAATGGATGTTTCATAGCATCAAAGATGTTGAACTTTGCCACAATATCACCAAACTCCATAGACATAGTCCCATCATTAACATCAATCTTAGTCTTAGCTGTCTTCATGAATGGTCTGCCCAGGATTATAGGTGATCTGCTGGAATTTGTCTCTCCTGCCATGTCTAGGATGTAGAAGTCAGCAGGGAAAATCAGCTCATCAACTTGTACCAGCACATCTTCTACCATTCCCATGGGGCGGGCACTGGTCCTGTTGGCCAACTGGATGGTAAGACCTGTATACTGCAAGGGACCAAGATCAAGGTTATTGAAAATGGAAGTGGGCATGACATTTATGGAGGCCCCCAAATCCAACATGCAATTTTCAAATTTTCTGTCCCCAATAGTGCATGGAATAGTAAAAGTGCCAGGATCCTCGCACTTCTGTGGTAGTTCCTGAGTAGGTGCTAAAACAGCAACTCTTTCTGGTGCAAGCTTAGACTGGATAAGAGCTGAAACATTCCTTCCCAAATCAACTCTCTCATTACTCTTCAACTTCCTCTTGTTGGTGCATAGATCCTTCAGAAATTTGGCATACTTGGGTACCTGCTTGATCACATATAGAAGAGGAATATTTACAGCTACCTTTCTGAACACATCTAGAATCTCCCTCTCCTTATCTTCACCACCAATCTTCTTGTTTTTCTGTACTCTGTGTGGGAAGGGGATCGGTGGTATGTACACTTTCTCAGCTTCAACAGTAACAGAAGGCTCAGGAGTTACCTCAACGGGTTCCTTATCTTTTCCAGAGGCTCCCTCAACAACTTTTCCAGATCTCAGAGAAATGGCACTTACATTGGGATTGGAGACATTGGGATTCATCACTGTTTGTGCCGGCAGCTGGGTTGTCCTTTGAGCTTGCTGTATGTTGTTTATGGATGTGGCAAGCTGTCCAACCTGTGTCTCTAGATTTTGAATGATAGCATCCGTTCGCTGCTGAGTTTGACCAAATTGCGTCTGCAAATTGTGAATGCTAGCATCTGTTCGCTGCTGAAACTGTGCATGTGAGGCCTGGATCTGTCCAATCTGCTGCTGCAACTGGAGATTTTGGTCAGTCATTTGTGAAGTCATTTGTTTGAACATGTCCTCTAGGGAAGGTCCAGAAGGTGCAGAAGTGGTCACTTGAGGAGGATTTTGAGGTGCTGCCATCGGTTGTTGTTGGGATGAGTTCCCATACCGAAGGTTAGGATGATTCCTCCAACTGGGATGGTACCTATTTGTGGAGAGGTCTGGAATGTTGTACCGGTTCTGACTGTTGCCTTGATTGTAAGGGTGGACTGCGTAAGCTTGAGGCACATCAGTAGCTGACCCTTCCTTCAAAATGGGGCATGCTTCATAAGGGTGCTCAGGAGAGCTGTACATGCCACACAACCTTGCCGGCTGAACCTTATCCATTGCCAATTTTTCCAACAAAGAAGTGAGCCTATCAATTCTATCATCACGGTCCTGGTTGGAAGGAGAACTACGGACCTCATGCACATCTCTTGTGTTAACAGAATTTCTCCTGGTAGTAAACTGCTGGGAGTTCAGTGACATATTTTCAATTAATTACTTGGCAGCAACTGGAGTTTTATCTACAAGTGCTCCCCCACTAGCAGCATCCAAAATATTTCTATCCATCGGCAGTAACCCCTCATAAAAATACTGAATAAGGAGCTGCTCCGAAATCTGATGCTGAGGGCAACTGGATATCAACTGCTTGAATCTCTCCCAATATTCAGCCAATGACTCATTTCCTTGTCTGATGCCACATATTTCCTTCCTGATTGATGCGGCTCTGGAGGCAAGAAAATATTTCTCTAGGAAGAGCTTCTTCAAATCGTTCCAGGTGGCAATAGAGTTTGGTTCAAGGTATAACAGCCAATCCTTTGCAGTGCCCTGTAGTGAAAACGGGAAAGCTTTCAGCTTGATGTGATCCTCAGTTACTCTCTCTGGTCTCAAGGTTGTGGAGCAGACGACCTGGAATTCCTTCAAATGCTTGTGTGGATCCTCACCTGCAAGACCATTAAACCTTGGCAACAAATGGATTAGACCAGATTTTAATTCAAAAGGCGTGACATCACCAACATACTCAATACACAAGCCATTATAATTCACATCAGGGGCAGCAAGCTGTCTCAATGACATCTATGGCGTGTGTGCAGTGTTCTTTCAATTTCAGGATCAAATTCACACAGTTCAAGGCAATTAGACCTAGTAGCCAGACTAATTCAAAACAAAAATGAAAATAAAAGAGAAAAACAGAAAATAAAATAAATAAAATAAGAAACGAAAATAATAAACAAGAGTCCCCGGCAACGGCACCAATTTTTGAACGCGCTGTCGCGCACGCGCCAAAAAGAACGAGCGGGTTTATAAAACTGTAGTTTAGGGTGACAACTCGGATGCCGTCTCACAAGGACTCTTGAAGTGTTATTTACCACAAAAAGCAGTTTTGGGGGGGGGGGGGGGGTTGATTTGGATGCAATTAAGGAAACAAAGCAATAACAGAGCAATAAAACAGAGCAAATTAAGAGATTAACAAATAGCTAGAAACGATTAATCTACTGTTCTCGATTTCCCAACTATCATCGGTTCATGTAAATTCCCAAGCCCTAAGCAGATTCTAATCCCCTTTCGGTTGTAGCAACGATTAACAAACGAAATCGCTACCACAGATATATGTTCCTATTCCCGAATTAAACAAACGGGGTTAAGCCCTCATGAACGAACACACGCGAATTAAACAAACGCGATTAAGTATAGGAACATAACATCACCGAAATGAATCAACACAACACTATACACTCCTGAATTAAACAAACAGAAATATATAGCATAGTATTGAAAAGGGAAAAGCATACAAAATAGGAATTACAAAACCTCAAGTGTGGTGGAAATCAATTACAGTAGACTAATCCAGGGGAATTAGTTCTCCATTACAAACAGAAGGAAAATCTCAAAAGTATGTTAAAAACACCAAAAACTGGCTCCTCTTTCTGTCTGCTGCGTTCTGTTTTATAGGGGCCGCGTGTCACTGCCGTGATGACTGTCACGGCCAGGCCGTGACCGGTTCTGCCAAAGGGTGCCTGTTCAAATTCTGGTCTGTCACGGCCGTGATGCCTATCACGGGCAGGCCGTGATGCATTCTGACTTTTGGTTTCTCTCCTGTCACGGCCGTGACCTCCATCACGGCTAGGCCGTGATCGATTCTGACTTACTGGGTTTCCTCATCACGCCCGTGACGTATATCACGGCTAGGTGTAACGCCCCCCTTGAGGGCAGTACTTAAGTAACACATGCGGAATTTAAATTAAAAGATAATTTGTTGGTGCTTTCGGAAAATAATTTATATAAGTATATAAGTGTCTGAAATTGGGTATAAAAATTTTGTCACGACTCCTAAGCCTTGATTGGCACACGGTCTTACTATCACAGTATGGCAAGCCTATTTAATTTAAAGAATATACTTGAATAAAAGCTAGTATTTTACGAAAATTTCGACAGAGTCTCCTCTGTAATTCGGACATCCCAGGTAAAAGAACACCTGCTAAAATAATTACATTTTCACTCCAGAATTTCAGTTACACCAAATCCAACCAGACAGCAATATATAAAAATAATAGCTATAACCATAAGCTTTACAAGACCAAAGAAAACAGCTTAAATTTTCATTTAAAAGATATGCTCTCAGAGCCATAACATTCCATTTTGAAATAAAGGCTCTCTGAGCCATACTCATACATACTTATCAAAATAATCTAAGCCTCAAAACCCTAAGCTGGTCATTCTAAAAAGTTATTCCTGAGAAGAACTCACGTGATCGTTCCACAATCAAATACTTCGTCAAGCAACTAGATCTAAGTCTCTGAGTGACTTAGGAAGACTCCTCTGCACATCTGTACTAAAATACCCGAGGTACAATAGCAAACCAGAAGAAACCTGATATGTTTGTAAGGGTGAGATACCATCATAAGATATATCCCACAACAACCATATACATGATACATACATCACATAATCATATAAGCAGTCAAATCATGCATATACACAACAAAATAGTGTTATATCAAAGGGCATCAAACCCGCACAGTCAATCTTTCGAAAATATGCATGGCACTTCAATATCAGGCTCTAACTTAATCTCATGAGATATCAACACTGTTTTTCACTGGAGAAGAATTAGAGTTGGTCAAGCTCTAGCCCATCGGGCAGTTACCCCCTTACTCTCATGCATTAAGGTCTCAGGACGGGCAACGTCACATGTGCCTCTTCACTTGGTTTACATGGACAGACTCCCCAGATACCACCTTGTATCTGTTATAATCATCAATAGCACGTCTGCTTGGGGAAATGCACATGAGAAAATATTTTATTTAAAAGGATTTCTTTGTGTTCATCATTTTCACTTGTCATTTGCTCAAGGCTAACGACTTAAATCATCATTTCCCCATCGCATTGAAAACTCAGAAGCATAGGACTCATAGTCCGAATGCTCAATCACAATGCCCAAGACCGTGGCCACAGTCAAGGGTTGTGGTCGTAGAAAACAACCTTCACCTTTAATCATGATCATCACACGCGGTTAGAAGACACAGTCCAACACAACGTGATTAGGACCTAAGTCCCTAATATCATAGCCAGGACTCGTAGTCCCGAATTAACACTGATCCAAGATCACGTGCACATCACTGAATACTAGAGGCGACGTCTCACGTACTAGATTCACTTTCATAAGTACTTATTTTTCGTTCAGTGAAAACAAATCCAAAACCGAATCCTCGATAACCTATCCAGGTTATCGGAAAGTTTCTAAAATATTTAGGAAAACCTTTTTCTTTGAAAATCTTTTATAAAGCATCTTTGAAATTCTTTTATCTTTGAAATATTTCCCCCAATAGGATATTGCCAAATCATCTTGAAAGTTTCCACTTAAAGACACATAGTTCGAAAAAGGATTTTTCTCTTGTATAAAAATAGCACACCAAAATCATTTCAACATTTAAAAACAAGTACTTTAAGTTTAAAGAGCTTTTGGAAAAGAACATCAATCCCTTCATCTTCAAAGCTTATTAAGGTTTTTAATCCTTTTTATGGTTGAGCACAGACGCACGTCTGGCCTAGCAAACTTTTAATCAACAACAGTATATATCATCAGTGCAATGCTAACATCACAGTTGAAAGCAGTTTATCACATATATGCATTATATCATTGAGAACAGGTACAGTTCAACATCAGATAATAGCAGAACAGTTCAAGTACATTAGATAATCAAGTAAGCTCAATCATCATATAAATATCCAGTTAAACACCTACACACATGCATACAGTCATTGAATATCCCTAGGCAAACTCCCCTTACCTTTGAAGACAAGTAAAGAATCCTCGTCTTAATACTCACATTGGCTCCAAGAGTGTAACTATCTACTCCATCAAGCAAGCATAGCCGTGTCAAACGTCTCAAAGAGGGAATCCAACAACGCGCAACAACCAAAAATCAAGAAATCAATTACACATGACCAAACACACATTCTAACTTTATCTAAACACTTAATCTAATTACCAAACAAGGTTATTTTTAAAGAAAATCATGTTTGAAGCTCACGCTTCCTAATACCCTTTTAGGAAACTTTGTTTTGATTAAAAGATCTTGAAAAAGAACTTTGGAAATCATCCATTAAGAGTCCTAATTACACTGGATCATAATTAATTTCACAAAAACATACCCAAATTCAAATAAAATCAAATTGGGGGTTTAGGGCTCCTTATTAAAATTTAGGGAAAACTCAGAATAATGAAATTGGTTTAGGGAAACACAAACTCGCAGTCCCAATCTCATAAAACAACTTTAAATTTCAAGATTAAAATCTGAAATCAGAGGGTTAGGGTTAGGGTTTCAAAATCAATTTGGGGGTTTTGAATCTAGAAGAGATGAGAGAGTTTTGACTCACCCAAGCTGGAAGACAACTTGAAGGTGGCGCTGTGGTGCTCCTCGCGGCGGCGGATGCGATTTCGGCGAGGTGGCAGTGGCGGTTCCTAACCAGAAAGGTGGGTTTTTGTGTGACCCACACAAGGAAGAAGGAGGAGATCCAAACAAAGGCATCAAGGGACTATTTCGGTGGAGGCCCCGCAGTGCGCATCCAGCAGTGGAGCTCGCGGTGTTGGACGGCTGAGGACGTGAAACAGATGCGCGTTTTCTCCTCCTCGCGTGGCAGTCGAAGCTTCTCCTCGGCGGCACGCGACTCCGAGCGGTGCAGGCGGCGGCGCGCGGCTTCCCGGCTGGTGGTCGTGATCTGAATGGAGAGGGATGGAGTTAGGGAGAGGGAGGAAGAAGAGAAAAGAAAGAAGAAAAGAAAGAAGGAAGAAGAAGGAAGAAGAAGAAAGAAGCAGAGAAAGAAAAGAGAAAAGTGAGAGAGACGTCGAGAAAGAGAGAGAAAAGGTTGATAAAGTTAAGTTTTAAACCAATTCTTTAGTAATAGGTACAAAATTAGTAATAAGTATTGAGCCTAAAATAAATATGTTTTTGGCTTTTTGATTTAAAAATAATGGTTGACAATTATATACTTTCAAAATTTAAATTAGAGTCAAGATTGATAGTTGAATTGATCTACTAAGAAAATCAACGGTCCAAAATTTAATCTCCGATTAAGGTCAAACCAAAATATTTTTAACTCTAAAATTAAATAGAACAAATATATGAAAATGCTTTTCTCTTAATCTTATTATTTAAAATATTTTTCTGTACTGGTAATAATAGTGACAATAACATACATTATTGTCTAGTAAGCGTGCATTCACTGAAATAAGTCAGTGCTAACGCACCCAATAAAATAATTTTAAGAGAGTAATTTAATTACTCAAAGTAAACCACATAACATAATAATTTTAAATATCCAAATAAAATAATTAATCATGTGTAAAAAAAAAAACTAGGGTGTTACACTAGGCCGTGACCCTTTCTGACTTTTCATGATCTTCCCATCACGGTCGTGACCAGTGTCACGGCCTGGGCGTGATAGCCTCTGCTTCAGGTATACTTTTCTTCTTGCTCTTCTTATTAGCCTGAAAACATGAAATAGCAGTAAGTGCTTTATTCGACACAAAATCAACTTAATTAACCTAAAACTACTTTAGAGACTCAAAACCTTGCTTGAAGACAATCGAGTCTAATTTGGGTGAAAATGAGATATAATTAGCACAAAACCACGGTCATACTAGTCATAAAACTAGATGAGCCAGAGGCTGATCAGGGGGATTGAGATCTTAAAAAAAAAATTCTCTCCTTTTTGTGATCTAGACTAACTTTTGAGAAATTGTAAAGGAGTAAAGGAAGAGGAAATCACAAAAACAATTTATTATGGTTCAATCACTCCCTTGAGTGACCTACATCCAGTCCCCATAATACATTTGTGAGTATTTTCCACTAAATCAAGTCCAAGATTTACAATACTTAAGCGCTCTTCACTTGGGATCCCCCACCCTTGTGCAAGAGCCTCTAAATCAAACCGAGGGATACCTCACCCTTGTTACAATCACAAACTAGAGAGATTACTCACTCTCTTTAACCAAAAAAATCAAACAAAGATGATTACAGGTTGAATCAATACAAGTTGAAGCACTATGACTTTTGTGTAGGATTAGCTCAAATCTTGATCTCAAGAGTGAAAGAGTGATTAATGTGGTTAGAGTTGTTGTTCAAGTGTTCATAGAGTGAAAACCTAGGGTTTTTGGAGCTACTGTAGTGTATTTATAGTGAGGGGTGAAAATATGACCGTTTTAAACAGCTGTCACGCGTTTTCCTACACTTTCAGCAGCGTATAATTGATTATGAAGCTTCTTGTAATCGATTATGACATGTGATAATCGATTATGGCCATCTAATAATCGATTATGAGGCCTCTGTTTTCAGTTGAGTTTTCCAGAAGGCAATAATCGATTATGGGCATATGATAATCGATTATACCATTTCATAAAACACAAAGATGATGTTTTTCAACCTTAAGAACATTCTTAACCATTATGAAAACCATTTTTCAACCTTTAGCTTATTTCATAAATTATTGAAATCATTTTTCCAAGTCTTTGAAAAACCTTAAGTCATTTTCAATTTTTAAACCAATTTTAGTTATTTCAATTTTAATAGCCAATCCTACACTTGAATCTTACATATAATCCTAAGACCAAACTAAACTATATATACCCTTGAAGATCTTTTCTTGGTCTTGGATGATTTTTCTTTTGATCTTGCACTTTTCATTTCTCAATCAATTGCTTTGCTTTTGTTACTCATCACCAAAATTAATTTCCTGAAAGTACATAGCATCCATAACTCTCTCCATCTTGATACCAACATAATGGTGTTTGACATTTTTGCCCATATAGAGCCTCATAGGGAGACATCCCTATACTTGCATGAAAACTGCTGTTGTACGTGAATTCAATCAGCGGCAAGAGATCATCCCAACTCCCACAATGATCTAAGACACATGTTCTCAGTAAGTCTTCTAAAGATTGGATTGTCCTTTCGGTCTGTCCACCTGTTTGAGGATGATACGCAGAGCTTAAACGTAATTTGGTTCCTAGCTCTTGTTGCAAACTCCCCCAGAAACGTGAAGTGAATTTCGGATCTCGGTCTAACATAATACTGGAAGGCACTCCATGAAGTCTAATTATTTCCTTGATGTAAACATCAGTTAGTTTCTCCACAATAAAATTGGTCTTAACAGGTAAGAAATGTGCTGATTTCGTTAACCTGTCAACGATTACCCAAATTGAGTCCAAACCTTTGGAAGTTATGGGTAAACTTACTATGAAATCCATTGATATACTATCCCACTTTCACTCAAGTACATCTAGAGATGTAAGCATTCCTCCAGGCCGTTGATGTTGCACTTTTGCTTTCTGACAAGTCAGACATGATGCCACATACTCAGTGACTTATTTTTTCATGCCTGGCCACCAAAATATTTGTTTTAGATCTTGATACATCTTAGTCGATCCAGGATGAATACTTAATTTACTCTTGTGTGATTCTTCCAGAATCATTTTCTTCATCTCCGGATTGTCTGGTACACAGATTCTGCCTTTGCACCTTAAGATGTCATCCGATCCTAAGCTAAACTCAGTAGCTTTTCTTTTTTCCATTAGCTCTTTCTTTTCTTGAATGAAAGCATCTACATCTTGTTGCTCTCGGATCTCTTCCATTAAGCCACTAGAAATCTTTATCATTCCCAAACTGATTTTCCTTTGGCTTATTTCCATAATTAAATTGAAATCTCGGAACTTCTCAATCAATTCAAGTTCCTTTACCATCATAACTGAAATATGAATGGCTTTCCGGCTCAGTGCATCTGCTACCACATTCGCTTTTCCAGGATGATATTACAATGTAAAGTCATAGTCTTTTAGAAATTCCATCCACCGCCTTTGTCTCATATCGAGCTCCTTTTGATCGAACATGTACTTTAGACTCTTGTGGTCATTAACTCTAGATCGTGCGTCAGATAATTCCTCTCATGAGTCTTCAGCTGACGTGACGCATACGCTACGACCTTTCGATGTTGCATTAACACACAACCCAAACCTTAATGTGAAGCATCGCAATATACTTCATAGGGTTCATTTGGTTCGGGAAGTATTAACACTGGCGAAGTTGTCAGACACTCCTTTATCCTTTGAAAGTTTTCCTCGCATTTTTCATTCCACGTGAAAGGTTGATCTTTCTTTGTAAGTTGAGTCAAAGGTGCGACTATTTTAGAAAAACCGTCGATGAATCTTCGATAGTAACCCGCTAAACCAACAAAGCTTCTAATCTCCATCACCGTCTTTGGTCTTTCCCAAGCAAGTACAGTTTCCACTTTCGCAGGGTCTACATCAATCCCTTCTTTGGTAATAGCGTGTCCTAAGAGTTTCACTTCTTCGAGCCAAAACTCACACTTGGAAAGTTTGGCGTACAACACTTTTTCGCGTAGAATTTGCTATACTTGTTGCAAATGTTCCTCATGACTCTTGGAGTAAATGAGGATATCATCTATAAACACTACGACGAACCTATCAAGAAATGGATGAAAAATACGGTTCTTGTAGTCCATGAAGATAGAAGGTGCATTCGTCACTCCAAAAGGTATTACGAGATACTCATAATGTCCATAACGAGTTCTGAAAGCAGTTTTGGGTATATCTTTTGTCTTCACTCTTATTTGATGATAACCCGTCCTTAAGTCTATCTTCGAGAATACGACGGCTCCTCTCAATGGATCCATCAAGTCATCAATCCTTGGTAGAGGGTACTTGTTCTTAATCGTCACTTTGTTGAGTTGTTGAAAATCTACACAAAGTCTCGAACCTCCGTCTTTCTTTCTCACTAATAAAACTGGTGCTCCCCACGGGGATACACTAGGTCGAATGAATTGCTTTGACAGAAGGTCCTCTAGTTGATCTTTCAACTCCACAAGCTCTGTAGGTGCCATTCGGTATGGGGCAATAGAAATCGGACCAGTTCCAGGAACTAGATCGATGGAGAACTCGATATCCGTAATTGGTGGCAAACCAGGTACATCATTCGGAAAAACATCCGGAAACTCGTTTACTATTGGCGTTGTCCTCGGATCAATCTCCCCCTCGACTTCTAAGTTAGATAAAAACAAGCATCCCTAATCTCCTCCTTTCGAAGAAGTTCTTACTTGGTGGGTAGATAAAAATCCAGAAATCTCATGATTAGGAAAAACTAAAGTTTTATGGGCACGGTCTAAGAGGATATGGTTAGAAGATAACCAATCCATGCCTAGAATTACATCTAACTGTACTGAAGGCAAGCATATCAGATTCATCAGAAAATGTCTACCCCGAATAACAATGGGACAATTTAGACATATAGAATTTACAATAATAGGTTCAGTAGTTGGGGTTGAAACAATTAAATCATACGTCATAGAAGAAACAGGAAAGTTCAGACGTCTCACACAATCCATCGAAATAAAAGAATGCGTTGCACCCAAATTAAAAAGTACAATTAAGAGATTACCAGCTACGTCACAATTACCTTGTATGAGATCTTCGGATTATGAAGCCTCAGTACCGCTCATGGTATAAACCTTTCCCTTAGCGGTCGGTTTATTGGTCCTTGAATTAATACCAGTTAGGGCAGACCTCTGAGCATTACAATCTTTGGCCAAGTGTCCTACTTGCCCAAACTTAAAGCACTTTACTCCACTTAACTGACAATCATTGGTAACATGATTTGTACTTCCACATTTGTAACATCTCTGAATATAGCCTTGGTCTTGATTCCTCTGACCTCCACTACTAGATGCAGAAGCAACTGGACGGTATGGTTGTCAGTTCTGGTTGTTTCAGGGTGATCAATAATATAGTTTCATCTAGTTCTGCTTTCCTTTCTGGTTCTGAAATTGATTTGTAGATCTAGTCGGTCCTCCAACATTGCCTCTGTTATCCCTTCCTTTCTTCATTTGTTCTATTTTTTATGACGTCTCCACTAACTCTTGAAAATTCCGGATTTGTAGTGGTAACACCGATTCCTTGATCTCGAATCTCAGTCCTCCTTCAAATTTCTCACACTTCCAACTTTCATCAGGCTGGGCTTGAAAGAAGCAGAAATATTTAGCAAGCGACTCATATTTCGCTGCATATTCCCCAATTGATAGATCCCTTTGTTGTAGACGCAGGATTTCTTGTTCTTTTTCAACTCTGGCACTTAAAGGGAAATACTTGTCAAGAAAGGCATTTCGGAACACCTCCCAAGTAATTTCCTGTTGATCAGCAACCAACAGCTGTCCGGTGCCCTGCCACCAGTACTCAGTATCTCCCAAAAGTAAGAAAGTTGCATAGGAAACTTTAACTCCTTCCGGGGTATGAATCAATTCAAATATCTTCTCAAGTTCTTGTATCCACAAATATGCTTTCTCAGGGTCAGTCTCTCCATGGAACTGTGGCGGATTCTGACGTCTAAAAGCAGTCAGACCTCTTCCTTCCGCAGCTTGCTCAGCACGAAGTTGTTCTTGTTGAGTTTGTGCAGCCATCGCAGCTGCTTGGAGGGCAATAGCAGCAGCAACATCAGCCATCACTTGAGCTACAAAATCATTCCCACCGTCACCTTCATAATACTCTTCGTAATCGCCATGATTCTCTGCTCGACCACCTCTACGGCCCCTTCCACGTCCGCGACCACGTCCACGTCCACCTTCTATTTCCATGACTGACCTACAAGACATAATTGATTAAACCGCAACCCAAAACCGAAACGCATACTCATGTAACGACATACATTACTTCTAAGACGTAACTCAAGCAATTCTTAGTCAGAGATCACATAACTTAGACATAACAGACCTTTTCCCAAAGATTCCCGAAAGACTCGACCAGCTCTGATACCACTAATGTAATGCCTCCCTTGGCGCTACATGTACTTACTCAAATGCAGAAATAAAATAGAAAATCTTTTGCTAGTTTACTTTCGGAAAATAAATTATCTCTTATTCTAGTTCGAAAAACAGTGTAAAAAAAACTTTGATCTAATACATAAATAGCACAACCTACATATACATCCATATTTATATATATCCATGCCTTATATTTACAGTTAAGCTTTTATAATTATGTACAATTTACTATTGGTCGATTTAAATGTTTTTTTGACATTTTCCATATATAACATGTTATGATTCACATTCATAACAAATAATTCCACCAATACATTTTGTATCTTATTTGAAATTTTCAATAACATGATATCATTCATTTTCCTAGTAAATAGTTCCCCTATTAAATTCCTTATCTCAGTGCAGTCTTTGATCTCTTCCTGTGTCTTTCTTTGATTTACATCGAGCAATTCTTCAATAGAAATCCTTCAAGAACCACATATGCGACTTAGGACTTGAGAACCAACATCAGTATTTTTTAGCATTATGTCATGATATAAATATAATAGTTTTGGTGTAAAATATAAATAAAAGAGTTCAAACATATTGACCCATGTTATTATTTTTAGATAGATAGATTCCTAAATAAAAATCAATTGGAGAAGTGCAATTAATTGTAATTAACTTCATTTTCAATTATTTTTAATTATTCTTATATTATTTATTTCTATAAATACAATAGAAAATAAAAAAAAAACCCGAGCGACACGTGGCAGGTGACACATGGCAAAGTTTCCTTGCATAATTTCTTTGTATTATTTATAGATAGATAGATAGATAGATTATAGACACCGTATTTTTAAATATTTTGTTATAAGGAAATTTATTTATAATGGTTGGAATCTCTGCAGTTCAAAAGAAAACTTCACCCAATCATAATCGATAATTGTTGATAGACACATTGTTTTTTTAGATTAAATTGATATATATATATATATATATATATATATATATATATATTTAGTAATAAATTGATATAAACTATTTATATTTAAAACTTGGAATTAGATAAGATTAATTACATTTAATAAATTGAGCTTTTTATGCTTATTTTTCTCACCTTTGCTTACTTCCCTTTAACTTTCTCGTCGTTTACTTCAGCTTTTACTTAATATTGTCTTTAATTTTCGCCTTTCTTTCTTTAATGCTTTATCTTTTTAGCCGATCATTGCTCAATTTGTTAGTTCTTAGTTTTTCTCTAATTCACTTGATTCCAAACGCTTTCTATAGTAAGTTTGGGGACCCTTTGCTAGAAGGAAGGGTTTTGCTTCTAGTTCAAATCGCCTGATACCTTTCAAAGCCTACACATGTTTATCGGCTGAAGACTTCATTTGGCTGATCTTTTTTTTCACACGTTAAAACAGAGAGTAAAATGATTTTTGCTTTTTTTTTGTTAAAATGGTGTCATGGGAGTCTTCGAAAGAATTATTTCAATCTTTTCTTAGCTTTCCATGTATGTAAGCGTTGAGACATATTTTGAAGAGAATGCTTTAGGCATAGTTAAGATCCCCGTAAAGTTAAGATCTCACTTGTGAAGTCATTTGCTTTTAATTTTGTTAGGACATTGAGACATATTTTGAAGAGAATGCTTTAGGCATAGTTGTTATTGATAATCGTGAATCCAAATTTGTTAATACTCTATTGGAAGTGTTACGCAATCCGTGAAATGTTAAGAGAAAGTATTATTCGTAACATTTTACATAGAACATTTATTGTTATGATTTTTTAACCCAGGGAACATGAAAAATTTGTTTGTTTATTGCCATCCCATTGGATCTATTCATGATACAATTTCAAAATTAATAGAATAGTTGTTTTGCCAATGTAAAATA
The DNA here is from genome assembly GCA_030762895.1 of Sophora flavescens. NCBI lineage: Eukaryota > Viridiplantae > Streptophyta > Magnoliopsida > Fabales > Fabaceae > Sophora > Sophora flavescens. The sequence continues at coordinate 28,622,543 of CM061065.1, read as the reverse complement.
ATCAATATAATTTTGAGTAAATATTGTACTTGAATATATAGGCAAGTGATTTTAGAACATTCATAAAAATTAACGTGATCTATGCGAATGTATGGGTAAGTACTAGTTTATTTCATTTGCCATTCTACATTGTGTATGGGTTTGAATATCCCTTGTATTCATATCTATATATTCTTTTGCTTATAAAAAAAAAAACTTTAATGATGTGCTCTTGAAGAAACTCATTCTGTTTTTTTTTTTTTGGATTCTTGAAACTCATTCTTGTACAATATAAGTACTTACCCCAATAATTTTTAAATTAAAATCCTAATATAGTTTGGATGTGGTATTTTTTTAACGTGGAAATTATTTCGTCAAAAACAATTCTCCATATGGCATAACTATTTTATATCGTTGAAACATTTTTACTCTTCAATCTCGGCCAAAATGTACACACGCACAAGGCTCGCCCTTGAGTGAGGAAAGAAAACTAACTTGCATCGGTAAACAAATTAAACGGTTCAAACATTTTAATATATAATAATATGCGGGTTTGGAGATGAGCCGCATAGACATGCTTGATATATATATATATATATATATATATATATATATATATATATATATATATATATATATATATATATATATATATATATATATATATATGTATATATATATTAAAATCCATTTCCTAGCTAGTGAAGTTCATAACAAAAGACGACGACAAGACCAATCATTTTCAAAAGCATGCACGCATATTGAAGTACTGACCCCAACTCAACCCCAACTCAAGTTGCCTACTCTTCTTCTTGAAAATCAATCTCAATGCCTAATGCGAGAGCAGTACCTATCAAGAGATTCCCTCGAAGTAAAATAGTATTGCATTGTGGAAGGACCACAATCCAATGTGTTCCTCTTCTCAAGTAAGCTTCATGCAGCTGACCGACGGTATTAATTGGAATTCTGGGAGGTGGATTGGGATTGACCGGCCTGGGGTTTGCTATCCTGTTGGCTCTCCCGTGGTTTGTGTTGTTTGACTGAATCCGGTCTCTTATCTCCTCATAGGTGATTCTTGAAATCCTGCGTCCCACCACGAATTCCACCGCCAGGTAACGGTTTCCCTCAACTAGGCTTTGAAATGCAAGCTTGAATTGAAAGCCATTTTCAACTCTAACAGTGTGGTAATTAGCATCATCCATTTTTCCAGCTGCAATATTAATTCAATTAGTACATATATAAATTATATTTAGTTAAATGAAAACATTAATTAGTCAACAAATAAAGATAATGTTGCAAACCAGAACCTTTTGCTACTGTTTGATGCAGTTTACAATTCTGCTGTGCTGCACCTTTCAAGAAATGAATCAAGAAGTTAGTGTGCAATAATCTGATGATAAGAAAGAATGAAAGAAACTGAAAAGAATGAAAACACAAGAACACAAGGAGAGTTACCGTGGTTCAGGGCCAATGGAAAACACAAGAAGTTGAGTAATGCTTCTTCAACTCTATTTATATATTTTATACAAAGAAGGGCATGTGAACATTATAGTAATATAAAAAGTGACGATGCAGTGGTGGTTTAATTTCTTTCCTCTTCTTGTCCTCGTTTTCCTTTTTTTACTTTTACCCTTTCTTTCCATTTTTATTTTTATTTTACCCTCCTATATATTAATGGGATTTTGATGGGGTGGAGACATTGAGGAGGACACATAAGATGAGATGTAACCATTAATTAAGGAGACAATGAAATAGTCATAACATTGGACTCTCTGTTTCTGATATTAAACTAAAATGGTAAGTAGTTTTTGAAAATTATTAAAGAACTTGTGGTCAACTCAGTTAACCACTAAGAGCATGTTTGAAAATGGTGGGGGATTGTGAGGGATTTCCAAAATAATGGAAGTCCAAGACACCAAGTTGGAAAGAGGTTGAAGGATACCAATATGTGTGTCTCTTCATGGCTTTCAAATCTTTCCTAATAGGTGTTTTTTTTCATGATTAAATGTGTTCCTTCATCAAGTGTACATCATGAAAGGTTTCAATCATTCTTTCAAATACATGAAAGGTTATTTCATTCACCAAAAGGCATAAGTTGGTCTATAAATAGAACGACTTGTGTATGAAGAATGAGGCCCAAAAAAAATTGGCTAAACTTCTGCAAGCCAAATCACTTCCTTTCTTCCCTTAATGCGCAGAGAGAATTAAGGAAACTATTATTCTGTAAAATGTCATTGACGATACGCTTGGTTTAGGGTGTGCAAACCAAACCAAGGTTCTCCATTGTATCCTGAAGGGGATTCACCAGTTATACCTGTTGCATCCAATCTACGATGAGAGATTGGTGGGGGTGAATCGAACCTAAAGCCTAGTGTTCTTACACGCCTTGGAGGGTGTGCATGTCACTTGTTTTTCTCTTCTTTGTTGCAGACCAGACCCCACATTTTCTAATTTTTCGAACCAGTTTGTATCCAAATTTGATGCACTTATAATTGTGTTCATATATCTAAAATAATGCATGTTATAAATGTTATTTCAAGGAAATAAAAGAGAATAAAAGGAAATTAGCTATTTAGCTATATAATAATTCAAGATTTGTGCTACTAACGGAAAGTTTTCAAACCAGAAGTTTTTATCCAAATTCGATTTTGATTTACTACCTTGAATATTTGATTGCAGATTGGACGTTATAAATCTAAGTAAAAGCACTTGGACAATAATTGCTATTTAAAATATTTTGAATTTCAAATATTTTAAATATCTGAATATATATGTATAATAATTAATAAATGCACGTTATAATTGCTAACATATATCTGAAATAATTTCAAATATTTTTAAAATCTGAATATATGTGTATAATAAATGCACGTTATAACTGCTAACATATTTCTGAAATAATGCACGTTTAAAATGCTATTTCAAGAACATAATGCACGTTTGACTTAATGAAAATATTTAAAAGCAACCTATATCACGTACTAGTTGCAGATTAAGGTAACCAAAACAATAACAATTGCATATAAATGTTAAAATTATATATTATATATTAAAATAGCTTCATTCATTTTTTTTATTATCAAAGCCAATCTATGACAATTCATTTATAATAATATCAGCAATACAACTAGGAGCAATGTAAAAATAACAGGAGCTAGCATAAATCAAAGATACCCTAGATAAGGAATGAGCAACTTTGTTTGCTTGCCTCATAATAAACTTAGTTGAGTATTTTGTTGAATAGTTTCATTCATTTTATTCTCTTAAAAAAACATTTTTCTCAAATTACACATTTTTGTAGATTTGATTCTAATTTAGTTTTTTGATTGATTTAAAATATATTTGAAAATCAAAATGTGCTTAATTAATTATTTTTAATGATTTAGGTAGGGACAACAATTTTGTTCGTGCCCGCGGATACTCGCGGGTAGAATCCATGATGGGTACGGGATAGGTAGACAAACGGGTACCCACGGGACAAAATAAATGGAAATTTTAACTACCAGCACGGGGGGCGAATATTGAGATACTCGCGCCTGCGGATACCCATGCACGCATATAATGATTGAAACACCCTTATTTTAAAACACTAACCTAAGTGACGTAAGTCCCTCTCATTCATTCTCAGTTTCTCATTCTCATTCCAGAGACTCTTCTGCATCGTCACCGTACCTTCGTCCATAAGTTCATCTCATCTCCTCCACCTTCTTCCTTCCAGCCACTGCTGTCCCCATCGACCACACGTAGACCAGAATCACAAGCTCATCTCCCTTTTGTTCATCCTTGTCCATCCCTCCACGCACAGACCATATCCACGAGCTCGTCTCCCACCCTCCACGTTTCCCTTTTCCTCAACGCGCAGACCAGAACAGAGAAACCCAAAGGTATGCATTTCCCTTTATTTCTTTATATATATATATATATTTGACTGGTTTTATGAGTACATCCCGGAAATAATAGGACCATGATGGCTGAATATTGGCCGAGTATAGACAGTGTTTACCGAGTTTGGACAGTGTTGTAAAGATGAGCTTGATTGGAATGGCCGAGCATTGAAAGGCCGAGCTTGAGGCACTAAATGATGTTGGCACAGGAAAACACAAGAAGGGAGGTTGAATTGTGTTTGTTAATTATTTTCACAAAAACCCTTTTTGATAAACCTTTTCACCAGCAGAAGATAAACAGATTAAGCACACAAGAAATCCTTTTTAAAAGATTAACAAAACCAAAATATAATCCCACAGTTAGTATAAATAAATTATAAAAGATAAGGGATAGAAAATTCACTCAGATATTTTATCCTGGTTCACTCTCTTCCAACAAAGAGCTACGTCCAGTCCCTTCTACTTGAAGGATTTTCTCCACTATTTCCAAACAGCTTTTACAATAAGTATTCTACACCTCTCCAGGCTACAAGTATTGCTTTCTTGCCAAGCCTCTTCAGGCTCTAATTCAATCACAAAGATTTTTCTAAGATCTTTCTAACTCACTATATGTGGAGATATGAAGGTTTAAGATCTACAGAATATTTTTACAAACATTCAACCTTAAGAATTACAGACTTTTGCTTTACAAAGGGAATATGAGCTTTGAATATCTTACAAATGTTCAAAATGGCAAAAGTTGTTCTTTAGTGCTTGAGACCTTCTATATATAGTGGTCTTCAGCTTCTCTTTCAAATCTTCAAAGGTTATTTTTAATCATCCCGTTTAGAGATAGCATTAAATGCATGATATCCGTTGAGACTGATAGCTTGATTTTGGCCATGTTGAAAAGCATCATTGGTTATCAGAAAAGCACAAAATGGAGGCTCACTGTCCTAAGCAATTGTATCTTAAAAACTTTCTTTCCTCCTATGTGTATAACCCAGCTTTTGTCCAGCAATAAAGTTGTCATCGTATAGATCGTTTTGCAATTCCAATTGTACTATTTGTATTTTGTATTTCCTTGATAGTACTATGAATTTTCTCACAAAGGAACAAGGCATTAACCAGATAAAACAATTATAAAGAACATATATTCCTTTGAAATAAATATCAATCATTTGAAATAAATTCAATGTGGTCCAGATTGCATTAAAACACATTCAAGGTAGTAAAGATATAGAAGATGTAGAACCGTCTACAGGCACTCAGTTTTAGAACGCGTCTACACAAGGTTTTATTCTGCTCGTCCACTGATGTGGCAGAAGCGCTCGTCCACACAAGTCTTTGGACTTGCTAAGCCTTTGGAGAATCTCCGTCCAATGACGTGGCACTATGGACGTCTACTGAATTTTAGTTAGGCATTAAGGATGTCTACTTTAGTTTTAAGGAGAGCACTCGTCTGCTGATATGGTTACTATGGACGTCTACTGAGATATAGTTAGCCGTCTACTTAACGATTAAAATATAAACAGTTTAAATAACCTTTCGACTGGTAATTCTTTGCAAGAGTCCAAGCATTGTATACCTTATATTATTTTGGATATTTCTACATAAACTAAAATCACTTGTTACATCTCAACTAACACTTTGCCAAGAAAATTTAATCATTTTGTTAACATCAAAACCTAGAGATTAAATAAACCAGAACCACTTTGGTTCCAACAATCTCCCCCTTTTTGATGATGACAAAAACTGATCAAATTTAAGTATCAAAGTCTAAGAGAGCTTGCAAAGCTCCCCCTAAGACATAGCATTCAAGCAAATAAAGCATAGTCAGATAAATATAAGTTATCAAACAGAATAAACATATCATAGCAATAATCAAAAGCAGTTATGAATCAGAGTAAGACATGCATTTGCAAACAAATAAGATCTTTTTCAAAACTGACTTTATATAAAAAACAATTAATTTAATCTCTTTCCATTTCTCCACCTTTTTTGTCATCGGACAAAAAGGTAAAGGAGTAGACCATCATAGTCAGCAAAACATATAAGATAAAGAAAGAAAAGGTTTATGTAGGAGGAGGTGGTGGAGGGGGTTGATGTTGTGGTTTTTGGGTTTGAGCTTGCTTGAATTCCTGAAGCAGATCCATCATCTTGTTTACAACAACAATTGTTGGAGCCATCTCAGTCTGAATTCTGAGTGACCCTTTCCTCCATCTGAGCAATCTGTTCCTCCATAATCTTTCCAACCTTCTCCTCAACTATCTTGTTAATCATTTCTTCCAAATTTGGGGGCATAGATAGTTGTCTTGAACTTTCTGCAGTATCAGAGTAAGTGTCTTAGGGTTGAACCACAGCCAAGGCTAGAGGTTGAGACATTTGTTTCTATGGCCCAGCAGATTGCTCAACAGCAATAGTTGGATTTGCAGCAGGTGCTTCTTTCTCAGATTCTTCAACCACTGTGTCATCAGCAACTTGCTCAGCAAGAGAAGAAGGTGTTGGTGCAGGGGGTGGAGAGGATTTCTTATTGCGTGGAGGTAGATCCCTAGCCCAGTGAATTGGATTAGAAATTTCTACATCACGACTTGTAATTGGCAGACCCCAAAGATCCTTGAAGATCAGATATCTGACACGAGAGAGTCCACACTTGCCTCTGAATTTTGGAGTTTTTTCTTCTCTTGGCAGTCGAGGCGGAAGTGGAGGCTTCTCTCAGTGCAGGTGAATTAAGTGGGATTGCCAGAAAGCTCCTGCATAATTAGCCTCAGTAACCATCCCAATTGGTAAAGATTGAATGTAATCCATCTGCGAGTGGTTAAAGGGTTCAGAACTGAGATCTAGCATAATGTATTGAACTACTAGCATCTTTCCTTTGTGCCTTGGATGCTTCCGATCCTTGTCCTTGTTCAGATCTATCATTGACAACCTAGTACAAATCTTGGTAGGCTTGACTCCAACATTTGTGGAAGAGGAGTGTTTTAACCAGGTTGGTGGGACAAACCATGCAGCTTTGTCTACTCTGAAGTGGCTGAATTCCCATTTCAGAATCTCATACATGAGAGTGTCCACAATATGATCAACAGCAGCTCCATATACCTTTGGATGTTTGAAAGTCATCCACTTGGTAGTCTTGTCCATCACAAAAGGAATTTGTCTGAAGGATCTGGCTCTTTTCTCGAGAATACTCCCAAGATCGTTCTTTGAACTAGACTAGGGTAGATCTTTCTGGCAGGGAATCTATGTTGGGGAAGGTGGGTGAGGAGAGGTCCATGTTCATTAACCATTTGGGAAGGGAATGGGCCAGTTGGAGTGTGGGGTTCAGGGTTGACCCGGTATGGATAGATGTTGTGGGGTTCATACTCATACTCAGCCAAAGGATACCACTTTGTTAGAATATGTTCTAGTTCTTGTGGAATAGTGTTGAATAATAATTTCCATTCTCTCTATACTTTGGCCTGTATTTCCAAAGTCGACACTAATTCATCTACTGCTAACCTAACAGGGTCATCAACAGAGATTTTTACCTCAGAAGCCATAGTTGTTTTAGCCCTCTCTGCTGGTTGCCTATTCTTCTTGGCAATAGGACCAGTAACAGAAGCAGCTTGTTTTTCTAAAATGGCAGCAATAGGTATTTCATCATCATCATCTTCTTCAGACATGATTACTTGCCTTTTCCTTTTGGGTGCAGGTGGAAGAGTAGCACCAAAAGATAAAGAGAGGACAGATCCTCTAGTAGTCCTCTTAGGGATAGGTTGCCTCACATCCACAGTCTTCCTCTTGGTTCTTTTCTTTAGACCAAGGATTGCAGCATTGTTGGCCTCAAGTGATTCTTCTTTAATCTCCATTTTCTCCTAAAGCTTGGCCTACTCCACTTGCTTTTATGTTCTAAGTTGCATGCCACCCAGATTGTTCCTTCGAAAATCCGCGGACCAGATGCATCCCTCAGTTAGTAGGGCACTCTGTTCTTGTTCAGACTTTTCATCCAAGACTTCATAAACTCCTTGATGTTTGAATATTTTGGATAGGAGATGTGTGAAGGTGATAAAAGACATGGTTTCGCTATTCTCCACAGCATCCTTGAACCTTGAGAAAAGGATGTGGGGTAGGTTGATTTTGGTCTCTAAGAACATATTGCACAAACAGAACTTGTGCAAGGTAGAGAGGTTGTCCTTAGAACCAATTTTGTGAAGCACCGTCTTGTTCAAGATTTGATGAAGAATCCTGATTTCATCCTTCATCTCTGATGACTTCCAAGAGTGAGTCCTTATTGTATCAGACTTCATTAAAGTCACAACATTTGTTTCAGAACCACCTAGGTCCATCTCCCAGTTCTCATTAAAGATTAAGCCTTCTTGCGCACAAGCAATTGCTTCAGAGATGGTTTTCTCAGACACCACCACCTTCTTTCCTAAAACAAATGAAGTAATCTCGGTGTCTCTAATAACAGGTTTCCTCCAGAAGGTTTTTATCAGATTTGGGTAAATAGGAACCTTCTCCAAGAAAAGACCGTCCCAACCAACAACATTTACGTACTTACACACATCAAGATTGTATTCCATTAATACTTCGAACTTGAAGTGATACTCAGTGACGATACTCATGGAGTCAGTTATATAGACAGGATCGGGAGGTGTAATTGAGGCCATTGTTGTGAATTTGAGAATAGAATATGAGAGAAATAAAACAGAGAGCTCGAGACAGATGAAGTTCGGAGAAGATGAATGCACAATGCTATAGTGAATCAGTCGATTATGAATACTGAGGGATTTAGCGAGAACGGGTTTGGTGAAACCAGCCTCTAACTGTTTGAAGCAGTCAATGGCCTTGTCAGAATCAAAATCAGTCCACTGTGCAAGGGGTTTAAACTCAAGACATATATCATCATCAGTGGGAAGATTCAAGATATTCCCAAATTCTTCTATGGTCAGCTCTATCTTAATGCCCTTAACTTCAGATATCAACAGACCAGCATCTTCTATAAACCTAAGATTTGTATAAAATGGTTTGATTGGTTCCTCATAATATGGACCCTTGAATTTCATAAACTCAACAAGGTCCAAATTTATCAGTTTTTCAAAAAATTGGAACCCAGTTTGCTCGAGAAACCAATCATAATCTAAAACCACGGGCTTGTCTATATCCTTAGTAGAAAAATTTGCTCTGAAATTTTGGTACTGAATATTTGAGGTAAAGTATTTACCTACTAGAGAAACTGCCCGAGGTGCCAGAGTTTGAGCTTGAGTTTGAGCTTGCTCTTGTGATGGCTCAGAGGATTGTCCTTGCTCTGTGGAGGTCTTCCTTTTGTTTGGTGGTTTGGAAAAACTGTAAGACTTCTGATTTGGCATGATTAGTTTGTGGGTGGTTGATAACAATGACCCAAAACAGAGTAGTGAAGTGTGAAGGAGAGGAAGGAGGTGTGGTTTCGTGGAGGTATGAGTGGGAAGGAGATGGTGGTCGCGGTTTTGAAGTGGGTTAAGATGGTGGTCGTGTTTTTGATGTGTAGGAGAAGGTGAAAGTAAAAAAAATGGAGACTTGATGGTGGAAAATGATGGAGGCACGGTTTGGGTATGTAGGTGGTGATAGGAGTGAAGAAAAATGGAGTTTTAGTTTGGGGGTGATGACGAAAATAAAGGAATGTGAGTTTTATAGAGTGGGTGTTAATGGAGGTTGATGAAAATGGAGGTTTGAAGGTGGAGAAGTAGGTGAAATCGCGCGATCTAGAGTGGAGAAGAAGATGGAGGAGCGACTGAGTTGTGAGGATAGAGAAAGCAAAACCTAATTTTCTTTATATAGAAGTGCAATATAATCGATTATGGAGGAAGGGATAATCGATTATCAACCTGCTGTTTTCCTGATACTGAGTGACTGAGTGGGATAATCGATTACCGGGATAGCGATAATTGATTATTAGGTTCTGTTTTTCTTGAAACTGCTTGCTGAGAGTCCATAATAGATTATGGAACCATGATAATCGATTACCTGGGTTCAATTTTGTAGGTTTAAGCACACAGACATGTGATAATCGATTATTTAGTGATAAATAATCGATTATTAACTTGAAAATCCTAGAAAAAGACAGTTTGCACTTATTTTTGAAGCTACAACTCTTAGTGACTAAGTTCATCTCTTGAGGTTTATTTTTTAATCAAGATTTTTGTGAGTTGTGTGACATTCTAATTGTGACAACCAAACAACTATCAATCATAAAGCACATTTCACATCATCTGCAAACAATCAAACACATCAATTTCATTCATTCAACACAAGATTGGTCAATTATGCCAAGTTCCCTTCTAATATAGAAAAAACTTTCTTTTTGCAAGGGTTTGGTGAAAATGTCCGCTAATTGCTTAGATGATTCAACAAACTCAAGCACACAATCACCTTTTAAAACATGATCTCTAATAAAATGGTGCCTAATTTCTATGTGCTTAGTCCTAGAGTGTTGAATTGGGTTCTTAGTAAGGTTGATTGCACTAGTATTGTCACATTTAATTGGAATGTGATCAAGAACTACTCCATAATCTAGAAGTTGTTGCTTCATCCATAGGATTTGAGCACAACAACTCCCTGCTGCAACATATTCCGCTTCAGCAGTTGACAATGCCACACTAACTTGTTTCTTGCTATGCCAAGATACTAATGCATTTCCTAACAAGTAGCATGTCCCACTAGTGCTTTTCCTATCCAATTTGCATCCAGCAAAATCGGAGTCGGAATAACCAGCCAAACTACAAGTGACTCCTTTGAGGTACCACAAGCCAACATTTTGTGTTCCTATTAGGTATCTCATTATTCTTTTTACTGCAACTAAGTGTGATTCTTTAGGATTAGCTTGATATCTAGCACACATACACAAACTAAACATGGTATCCAGTCTACTTGCAGTTAAATAAAGGAGTGAGCCAATCATAACTCTATATTTACTTGATTCTATGGGATTACCTCCTTCATCTTTGTCAAGATAACATGAAGTGCTCATTGGGGTGGTCATTTCCTTTGCCTTATCCATGTCAAATCGCTTGAGCAACTCCTTGCAATATTTGGATTGGTTGATGAAGGTTCCCTCTTTCGTTTTCTTGATTTGCAACCCAATAAAGAAATTGAGCTCACCCATCATGGACATTTCAAATTCATTCTGCATAATATTAGCAAACTCCTTGCAAAGCAAGTCATTAGTAGCACCGAATATTATGTCATCCACATAAATTTGAATAAGCAAGATATCATCGTTTGAGGTTTTGATAAAAATAGTTGTGTCAACTTTGCCTCTTTCAAAACCTTGATTTAATAAAAACATGCTTAATCTTTCATACCAAGCTCTAGGAGCTTGTTTCAACCCATAAAGTGCCTTTTTAAGTTTATAAACATGATTAGGCTTTTCATAACTTTCAAATCCAGGTGGTTGTTTAACATAAACTTCTTCTTGGATAAAACCATTTAGGAAGGCACTTTTAACATCCATTTGGTAAAGTTTGAAATCCATGATAGATGTAAATGCAAGCAACATGCGAATAGCTTCTAATCTAGCTACAGGTGAATAAGTTTCCTCATAATCAATTACTTCTTCTTGGTTGTATCCCTTAACTACTAGTCTAGCCTTATTTCTAACAATTATTCTGGTTTCATCTAATTTATTTCTAAATACCCATTTAGTTCCTATGATTTGTTGGCTTCTAGGCTTAGGTACAAGTTCCCAAACATCATTTCTTTCAAATTGATTTAATTCCTCTTGCATAGCAATAGTCCAACGTTCATCTATTAATGCCTCATCTATAGTTTTAGGCTCTATTTGAGAAACAAAGGCAAGATGATTACATGCATTTCTAAGAGAGTTTCGAGTGGTTACCCCTTGTGTTACCTCTCCAATGACATTCTCAAGTGGATGATACCTTGAAGTTCTCCATTCTCTTGGTAGTCCTTGGCATGTGCTTGCTTCTTCTTCTTCTTGAGGTGGACTTAGTGATTGCTCCTTCTTTTTGTTATCTTCCTTTTGCTCATAGAGATAAACATTATCCATAGCATCTACAAGATCATCAATATCCTTTCCCAACCTCTTGGGGTTAGATTCTTCAAATGAAACATGTACAGATTCCTCTATGGTCATAGTTCTTTTATTATAAATCCTAAAAGCCTTGCTTGTTAGTGAATATCCTAGGAAAATGCCTTCATAAGCTTTTGCATCAAATTTACCTAAGTTATCTTTTCCATTGTTTAACACAAAACATTTACATCCCAAAATGTGCAAGTGTGCGATGTTTGGTTTTCTACCTTTGTAAAACTCATATGAAGCTTTCTTTAATATTGGCCTAATTAATACCCTATTCATAACATAACAAGCATTACTTACAGCATCGGCCCAAAAATATTTTAGGAGTTCATGATCATTGAGCATTGTTCTTGCAAGTTCCTCCAAGGATCGATTCTTCCTCTCAATAACTCCATTTTGTTGAGGTGTCCTTGGTGTTTAAAAGTTGTGATCAATCCCATATTCTTCACAAAGCTCTCAAATTGTTCATTCTCAAATTCTCCACCGTGGTCACTTCGAATTGAAACAATTTTGAGCTCCTTCTCATTTTGTATGCTCTTTGCAAGTCTTTTGAATGTTGTGAATGCATCACTCTTGTGAGCTATGAAGAGAGTCCATGTGTATCTTGAGTAGTCAACTACTATGACCAAGGAATAGTAGTTCCCTCCAAAGCTAGTTCTTGAGGGGCCAAACAAGTCCATATGTAATAACTGCAAAGGCTTGTTAGTAGTCACAATATTCTTAGATTTAAATGACACCTTGACTTGTTTTCCTTTTTGGCATGCATCACAAAGCTTATCCTTTTCAAATTTGATTTTAGGTAAACCAACAACTAAATCTTTTGAAACTAACTTATTCAAGTGATCCATGTGAATGTGAGCTATCCTACGATGCCATAACCAAGAGTCTTCTTCTTTGCTAACAAGGCAACATGCATTATGAGATGAGACTTCATCTAGGCTAATCATGTATATGTTGTCTATTCTATTTCCTATCATCCTTACTTGCTTGCTATTTTTATCTTCAATCATGTAACTATTTGAATAAAAAATTACTCTATTTCCTCTATCACATAATTGAGTAATACTAAGCAAGTTATGTTTTAAACCTTCAACATACAACACATTATCTATGGAATTAGAGAGATTCTTACCAACTTTACCTATCCCAAGTATTGTTCCTTTGTTGTTGTCACCATATGTCACATGACCGCCATTCTTGGGTGTAAGAGTTAAGAACTTTGATTTGTCCCCAGTCATGTGTTTGGAGGAACCGCTATCAAGGAACCAATCGGCTCCATGTACCTTGAAGCACACCTACAAGACAAATTCATTGGGATTGTTTAGGTACCCAAATCTTGTTGGATCCTTGTTGGTTAGCATGATAAAATGTTCCCTTAGGAACCCATATCTTTTTCTCACTTGTTTTCTTTCTAGCCATGCAAATGGATGCGATATGTCCCTTTTTAGCACAATAATAACATCTAGTCTAAGGGCTAGTAGAAACCTTAGGTTTTACAAACATGTTCTTAATTGATTTTTCATACACAAGAGGTTTGTAACCTAAGCCCGCTTTATCATAACTTGCCTTTTGGTTTCCAAGCAATGCATTTAGGTTATCTCTACCATTAGTGAACTTCTCTACCATGCATTGAAGGTCTTTAACTTCCTTCTCATACTTTATGAATTTTTCACAAACATAATTTCCTTTAATGTAACCAAGGCTATAGTTTTCTATATTAAGCTCTAGTCTTTCCTTAGTTAAGGCAATCACTTGATTTTGCAAATAGTTAACGGTTTTATTTGAATTATCTAGAGCCCTAGCTAACCTCATAGAATCCTTATGTAATTCTAAAAATGCATCATGCAATTCATCATAGGAGTTAGATTCTACCTCACTTTCGCTCTCATGATTGGTCATGAGACATAGTTGGGCTTCCTCCCAAGCTATGTAAGCTCTTTTTCCTTTCTTTTCTTTGGTGTACTTATTTTCAAACTTTGATAATTTCTTTTGCAAGTTGGGGCATTCCATCTTCATGTGTCCCGTCTTTCCACATTCATAGCATGTTGGAGGAGTTGAAGGACCCTCTTTGCTTGAGAACTTCTTTGGTGGAAAGCTCTTTCTTTGAAAATTATTTTTCTTCAAGAACTTCTTGAACTTTCTAACCAATAGAGCCATATTCTCATCATCCACATCTAACTCATCCTTATCATCATTTTCATCATTTCATTACTTGCATAGGAGGTTGATGCTTTAAGGGCTAAACCCTTCTTCTTCTTGTCTTTTTCTTCGTGCTCCACTAAGCGATCAAGATCCAACTCATGTTCTTGCAACTTTCCAAAAAGAGTGGCCAAAGTCATAGTTGCTAGATTTCTTGATTCCGCTATTGCGGTGACTTTGGGTTGCCAATCTCTATTCAAGCACCTAAGAATCTTGTTGATCAAATCTTCATTTGGAAATGGTTTCTCCATTGAAACAAGTTGATTCAATATGTGAGTGAACCTCTTTTGTATCTCTTGAATACCTTCTCCTTGATTCATTCGAAAAAGCTCATATTCCCAGATCAAAGTGTTTGTTCATGCTCTCTTGACTTCACTTGTGCCTTCATGTGTGACTAGAAGAGTGTTCCACATTTCTTGAGCCGTCTTACAATTTGAAACTCTAAAGAACTCATCCGAACTCAAATCCGCAGTGATGATGTTCTTTGCACAGAGATTATATTGAACCTTCTTCTTTTCTTCTTCCATCCATTCATCTCTAGGCTTGTTGAGCACAAACCCATTTATCGTATGAGTAGGAACGAAAGGCCCATTTTCTACAGCATCCCAGATATCCATATCTACTGCCTCAATGAAGATCTTCATTCTCTCTTTCCAATAAGAATAGTATTGACCATCGAAGGCTGGAGGACGACTAAGAGAAGCTCCCTCTTGAAGTTGCCAATTTGAAGCCATCTTTCTCTTAAAGTTGCTAGGCTCTTTAGACAAGAGTCTAGCTCTGATACCACTTGTTACCAAGTGGCTTCAATCTAGGGGGGATTGAGATCTTAAAAAAAAATTGTCTCCTTTTTGTGATCTAGACTAACTTTTGAGAAATTGTAAAGGAGTAAAGGAAGAGGAAATCACAAAAACAATTTATTATGGTTCAATCACTCCCTTGAGTGACCTACATCCAGTCCCCATAATACATTTGTGAGTATTTTCCACTAAATCAAGTCCAAGATTTACAATAGTTAAGCGCTCTTCACTTGGGATCCCCCACCCTTGTGCAGGAGCCTCTAAATCAAACCGAGGGATACCTCACTTTTGTTACAATCACAAACTAGAGAGATTCCTCACTCTCTTTAACCAAAAAAATCAAACATAGATGATTACAGGTTGAATCAATACAAGTTGAAGCACTATGACTCTTGTGTAGGATTAGCTCAAATCTTGATCTCAAGAGTGAAAGAGTGATTAATGTGGTTAGAGTTGTTGTTCAAGTGTTCTTAGAGTGAAAACCTAGGGTTTTTGAGCTCTTGTAGTGTATTTATAGTGAGGGTGAAAATATGACCGTTTTAAACAATTGTCACGCGTTTTCCTACACTTTCAGAGTATAATTGATTATGAAGCTTCTTGTAATCGATTATGACATGTGATAATCGATTATGGCCATTTGATAATCGATTATGAGGCCTCTGTTTTCAGTTGAGTTTTCCAGAAGGCAATAATCGATTATGGGCATATGATAATCGATTATACCATTTCATAAAACACAAAGATGATGTTTTTCAACCTTAAGAACATTCTTAACCATTATGAAAACCATTTTTCAACCTTTAGCTTATTTCATAAATTATTGAAATCATTTTTCCAAGTCTTTGAAAAACCTTAAGTCATTTTCAATTTTTAAACCAATTTTAGTTATTTCAATTTTAATAGCCAATCCTACACTTGAATCTTACATATAATCCTAAGACCAAACTAAACTTTATATACCCTTGAAGATCTTTTCTTGGTCTTGGATGATTTTTCTTTTGATCTTGCACTTTTCATTTCTCAATCAATTGCTTTGCTTTTGTTACTCATCACCAAAATTAATTTCCTGAAAGTACATAGCATCCATAACTCTCTCCATCTTGATACCAACATAATGGTGTTTGACATTTTTGCCCATATAGAGCCTCATAGGGAGCCATCCCTATACTTGCATGAAAATTGTTGTTGTACGTGAATTCAATCAGCGGCAAGAGATCATCCCAACTCCCACGATGATCTAAGACACATGTTCTCAGTAAGTCTTCTAAAGATTGGATTGTCCTCTCTATCTGTCCACCTGTTTGAGGATGATACGTAGAGTTTAAACGTAATTTGGTTCCTAGCTCTTGTTGCAAACTCCCCCAGAAACGTGAAGTGAATTTCGGATCTTGGTCTAACACAATACTGGAAGGCACTCCATGAAGTCTAATTATTTCCTTGATGTAAACATCAGTTAGTTTCTCCACAATAAAATTGGTTTTAACAGGTAAGAAATATGCTGATTTCGTTAACCTGTCAACGATTACCCAAATTGAGTCAAAACCTTTGGAAGTTATGGGTAAAATTACTATGAAATCCATTGATATACTATCCCACTTTCACTCAAGTACATCTAGAGATGTAAGCATTCCTCCAGGCCGTTGATGTTGCACTTTTGCTTTCTGACAAGTCAGACATGATGCCACATACTCAGCGACTTATTTTTTCATGCCTGGCCACCAAAATATTTGTTTTAGATCTTGATATTTCTTAGTCGATCCAGGATGAATACTTAATTTACTCTTGTGTGATTCTTCCAGAATCATTTTCTTCATCTCCGGATTGTCTGGTACACAGATTCTACCTTTGCACCTTAAGATGTCATCCGATCCTAAACTAAACTCAGTAGCTTTTATTTTTTCCATTAGCTCTTTCTTTTCTTGAATGAAAGCATCTACAGCTTGTTGCTCTCGGATCTCTTCCATTAAGCCACTAGAAATCTTTATCATTCCCAAACTGATTTTCCTTTGGCTTTTTTCCATAATTAAATTGAAATCTCGGAACTTCTCAATCAATTCAAGTTCCTTTACCATCATAACTGAAATATGAATGGCTTTCCGGCTCAGTGCATCTGCTACCACATTCGCTTTTCCAGGATGATATTACAATGTAAAGTCATAGTCTTTTAGAAATTCCATCCACCGCCTTTGTCTCATATCGAGCTCCTTTTGATCGAACATGTACTTTAGACTCTTGTGGTCATTAACTCTAGATCGTACGTCAGATAATTCCTCTCATGAGTCTTCAGCTGACGTGACGCATACGCTACGACCTTTCGATGTTGCATTAACACGCAACCCGAACCTTAATGTGAAGCATCGCAATACACTTCATAGGGTTCATTTGGTTCGGGAAGTATTAACACTGGCGAAGTTGTCAGACACTCCTTTATCCTTTGAAAGTTTTCCTCACATTTTTCATTCCATGTGGAAGGTTGATCTTTCTTTGTAAGTTGAGTCAAAGGTGCGACTATTTTAGAAAAACCATCGATGAATCTTCGATAGTAACCCGCTAAACCAACAAAGCTTCTAATCTCCGTCACCGTCTTTAGTCTTTCCCAAGCAAGTACAGCTTCCACTTTCGCAGGGTCTACATCAATCCCTGCTTTTGTAATAGCGTGTCCTAAGAGTTTCACTTCTTCGAGCCAAAACTCGCACTTGGAAAGTTTGGCGTACAACACTTTTTCGCGTAGAATTTGCAATACTTGTTGCAAATGTTCCTCATGTGTAACACCCTAGTTTTTACACCTAGGATTAATTATTTTATTTGGATGTTTAAGTTTATTTTGTTATGTGGTTTAGTTTGGGTAATTGAATTACTCTCTTCAAATTATTTTATTGGGTGCGTTAGCACTGACTTATTTCAGTGAATGCACGCTTACTAGACAATAATTACGTTATTGTCACTAATATACCAGTACAGAAAAATATTTTTCATGATATGATTAAGAGAAAAGCATTTTCATATTCTTATCCTATTTAATTTTAGAGTTAAAAATATTTTGGTTTGACAATTATCGGAGATTAAATTTTGGACTGAGTATTTTCTTAGTGGATCAGTTCAATTATTAATCTTTACTCTAATTTGAATTTCGAAATTATATCTTTATCAATCTTTATTTTTAGATTCTAAAAAGTAAAAACATGTTTATTTTAGGCCTAATATTTATCACCCATTTTGTACCTATCACTAAATAATTAGTTAAAAAACTAAACTTCCTCACTTTTCTCTCTCTCTTTCTCGACGTTCTCTCTCTTTTCTCTTCTCTTTCTCTGCTTCTTCTCCCTCTTGACCCCATCTTCTTCTTCCTCCTCCTTCTCAACCAACCAGTCGCGCCGCCCTAGGAGCCGTCCGTCGCTGTCCAGCCGCGCTCCGCCAAGGAGGTCGTCGTCCGGTCGCCGCACAGTGGAAAGAAGACAGCAACACGCGGCCGCTCCACCTCGTACGCGTTGGCCGATTTGGCTTCGGTTTGGCCGTTTTCGCGCTACACCAGACCGCCACACCTCCAGCCGTCGTCTGCTTTGTCTTCCTCGTGGTGTCCATGCAAAAACCCACCCCTCAAGTCATCATTCAAGACGACTTATCGGATCTGTCACAACTCCAACCGCCGCACCGTTGTCTCTGCCGCCGCGCCAGAAATTTGAACCTCCATCACTTCTCTTCCTTCACCTTGGGTAAGAGTTTTACCTCTAACCTCTTCTCTTTTGTAAACCCCCAAATTGATTTTGAAACCCTAACCCTAACCCTCTGATTTCAGATTTTAATCTTAAGATTAAAGCTTGTTTTATGAAATTAGGACTGTGAATTTGTGTTTCCCTAAACCAATTTCATTATTCTGAGTTTTCCCTAAATTTTAATAAGGAGCCCTAAAACCCCAATTTGATTTTATTTGAATTTGGGTATGTTTTTGTGAAATTAATTATGATTTAGTGCAATTAGGACTCTTAATGGATGATTTCCAAAGTTCTTTTTCATGATCTTTTAATCAAAACAAAGTTTCCTTAAAGGGTATTGTGAAGCGTAAGCTCCAAACGTGATTTTCGCTGAAAATAACCTTGTTTGGTAATAAGATAAAGTGTGTAGATCAAATTAGAATGTGTGTTTGATCATGTGTAATTGATTTCTTGGTTTCTGGTTGTTGCACGTTGTTGGATTCCCTCTGAGACGTTTGACATGGCTATGCTTGCTTGATGGAATAGATAGTTACACTTTTGGAGCTAACGTGAGCATTAAGACGAGGATCCTTTACTTGTCTTCAAAGGTAAGGGGAGTTTGCCTAGGGATATTCAATAACTGTATGCATGTGTGTAAGTGTTTAATTGGATATTTACCTATTGACTGAGCTTACTTGATTATCTAATGTACTTGAATTGTTGTGCTATTATCTGATGTTGAACTGTACTTGTTTCTAAATGATATAATGTATATATGTGATGAACTGCTTTCAACTGTGATATTAGCATTGAACTGATGATATGAACTGTTGTTGATTGAAAGTTTGCTAAGCCAGACGTGCGTCTGTGCTCAACTGTTATGAGGATTAAAAACCTTAATAAGCTTTGAAGATAAAGGGATTGGTATTCTTTTCCAAAAGCTCTTTAAACTTAAAGTACTTGTTTTAAATGTTGAAATGGTGTTGGTGAACTATTGCTATACAAGAGGAAAAATCCTTTTCGAACTCTGTGTCTTCAAGTGAAAACTTTCAAGATTTATTTGGCAATATCCTATTGGGGGAAATGTTTCAAAGATAAAAGAATTTCAAAGATGCTTTATAAAAGATTTTCAAAGAAAGTTTTTTCCTAAATATTTTAGAAACTTTTCGATAACCTGGATAGGTCATCGAGGATTCGGTTTTGAATTTGTTTTTCACTGAACGAAAAATAAGTACTTAAGAAAGAGAATCTAGTATCCGAGACGTCGCCTCTAGTATTCAGTGATGTGCACGTGATCTTGAACCAGTGTGAATTCAGGACTACGAGTTCTGGTTATGATGTTATGTACTTAGGTCCTAATCGCGTTGTGTTGGACTGTGTATTCTAACCGCGTGTGATGAACATGATTAAAGATGAAGGTTGTTTTCTACGACCACAACCCTTGACTGTGGCCATGGTCTTGGGCATTGTGATTGAGCGTTCGGACTATGGGTCCTATGCTTCTGAGTTTTCAAGTGATGGGGAAATGATAATTTAAGTCGTTAGCTTCGGGCTGCGACAGTGAAAAGAATGAACACACAAAGAAAACCTTTTAAATAAAAATATTTTCTCATGTGCATTTCCCCGAGCAGACGTGCTTTTGATATATAACAGATACAAGGTGGTATCTGGGGAGTCTGTCCATGTAAACCGAGTGAAGAGGCACATGTGACGTTGCCCGTCCTGAGACCTTAATGCATGAGGGAAAGGGGGTAACTGCCCGATGGGCTAGAGCTTGACCAAATCTAATTCTTCTCCAGTGAAAAACGGTGTTGATATCTCATGAGATTAAGTTAGAGCCTGATGATTGAAGTGCCATGCATATTTTCAAAGATTGACTGTGCGGGTTTGAGACCCTTTGATATAACACTGTTATGTTATGTATATGCATGATTTAACTGCTTATATGATTATGTGATGTATGTATCATGTATATGGTTGTTGTGTGATATATCCATTTGTCGGTATCTCACCCTTACAAACATATCAGGTTTCTTCTGGTTTGCTATTGTACCCTGGGTATTTTAGTACAGATGTGCAGAGAAGTCTTCCTAAGTCACTCAGAGACTTAGATCTAGTTGCTTGATGAGGTATTTGATTGTGGAACGATCACGTGAGTTCTTCTCAGGAATAACTTTTAGAATGACCAGCTTAGGGTTTTGAGACTTAGATTATTTTGATAAGTATGTATGAGTATGGCTCAGAGAGCCTTTATTTTAAAATGGAATGTTTATGGCTCTGAGAGCATATCTTTTGTATGAAAACTTAAATTTTTCCTTTTGGTCATGTATAGCTAATTGATATAACTATCTTTAGCATATTAATGCCTGGTTGTATTTGGTGTAACTGGAATTCTGGAATGAAAATGTAATTATTTTAGCAGGTGTTCTTTTACTTGGGATGTCCGAATTACAGAGGAGACTCTGCAAAATTTTCGTAAAACACTAGCTTTTATTCAAGCATATTCTTTAAATTAAATAGGCTAGCCATACTATGATAGTAAGTCTGTGTGCCAATCAAGGCTTAGGAGTCGTGACAAAGTTTTTATACCCAATTTCAGACACTTATATACTTTTATAAATTATTTTCCGAAAGCACCAGCAAATTATCTTTTAATTTAAATTCCGCATGTGTTACGTAAGTAATGCCCCAAGGGAGGGGGCGTTACAAGGTGGTATCAGAGCTGGTCGAGTCTTTCGGGATCTTTAGGGAATAGGTCTGTTAAGTTTTTGTTGTGTGATCTCTGGTTGGATTTTGTTTGAATTGTTTCTTGTTGAAGCAATGTGTGTTGACGCACAAGTATATGTTTTGTTGATGGTTTTTTTCCAAGGGTTTTATGTCCTGGGAGACCGTAGATCTTGAATGTTACTTGGGTTCGAATATGACATTCGATTATTCTTGCGAATCGTGTCAGACATTCGAAACAAGATGCTTGTGTAAAAGGATTTTTCCGGGAGTGTTCCCTGGAAATATTCTAGGTTTATGGTTAGCAAAGGACATTGATTTTTGATTGATCTAGTTTCTGGATTCGGTCATATCTCTGTCGCTTTGTGTAGGATGTTGCCTACGAAGTTAAAACGAGTTAGATGACTCATTCAACTGAAAGATCGGTGGTCTGAACCGTTTGTTAGACCGAGTGTTTTCCTTGTGAAGCACCAATGTTGTGTGAAGGCTCGTGTCACCGTTTGGATTCCTGACAACTAAGTAAAGGACGAATTATGAACAAGTATTTTCTGACTTTAATTTGAAATCTGTCAGGACTCCTGAATTAGTTATGCTAATTCATTAATTTCCAGTTATTCATTTCTTTGTTTGTGAGAAGTTGTACTCACACTTCTAAACGATCCTCGATGTATTAGACATTTGAGTGAATTGGTTTAACGGAATCCATTGGTCTGGATACTTTCACATTTTGTTGAGAGAAGTGGCTATCACTATTTCTTGAGTTATAACCCAGATAATTTCGTGATAGCAGAAGTTTCTTGGTGAAACTCAGTTTCGTCACTTCTATTTTTGATAGAGGTGAAAGTCATCATTTTGTAAATTCCTTGTACTAAGAATAAGAATTAATCCTCTTGGGATTAGACATTATTCACCCCTCGATTCTTTGAATCCGTTGGAAGACTCTTGTGGAAGAATGAACTTTATTAGATTCATGTTTGTAAATGTGTATTGATCATGCATTTTTACATCCACGAACCTGATGGAATGATCTTTTTCCATACTGGATGTTCTGATGTCCTTTAATTAATGAAATTCTTTCTATGCTTATGTGAAAGTGAAATCAAGAAAAAATTTCTTTTCTTGAGAAATTCTTTTATGATCACCAAGGTCTTGTCTTATTGCGGTTCGAAAGTACTTGTCGTCGTTGATCATCTTAGTTCTACGTATTCTCCAAATGTCGTCGATGTGTGACCTATCTCATCAGTCATGAGTTGGATATCTCCACATCAAGATGTACAATTGAAACCTTCCTTGTTGAGATGTTGACATTCCTTCAATTCTTGTTATGAGTTTGCTGAAGACTTACATGAGTTTTGTTTGAATTCAAGTGATCGTTGATCGACTGGTGAAGTCTACACCCTTCTTACAAGTTAAGATCCACTATGCAGTGTTAGTGAACCGAATAATGTATCAGAGGATTGTTTATACTTTATGGAGTATCTTTAAGTGTTGTTTCAGATGAAAAACGGAAGTTTATCAATGTGTATCGACTAAGTTTACTTTAAGTGTTAAGTACTAAGTTGAGACTAAGTCCAATTGATCATCCTCAGTGGGATGGATAAGGAATGAGGTGACCTATCCTTAGCAGGTTAGTTGGGAGATAGTGTGGTACCTAAATTTTTGTCATCTCTATGGTAGGACGAACTAGAGTTGATAGGAGCTTCGTTAATGTATAGATGTGAATGATACTATGAGAACCTTTAAGTTCAACGTCATTGATTGAGACGATTACGATGGATTTTATCATGATCGAGGCAGATGTATCATTAAAGGAAATTAGAGTAGTGATCAAAGTTTATGATTACTGTTGACTTCGTGAGTCCGAGGATTAACGGAAAAATATATATGGTAGTTTTCCTTAATTTGAACGGAAATAGTAAAAAGGAGTTCTTGAGTGAAACTAAGTAGTTAGAAAAGTTTAAGAATTTTGATTTTGGATAATTCAAGTTGAAGTGATTCCTTTTGGTTGTAGTTGCATGGAGAAATGTAATCGTATTCTTTAAGATTGAAATGAATGACTGTGATAAAAATTTGGAGTGGTGGAATATATTCAAAGAAAACTAAGACTATAATTGTGTGCTTTGGGTGGAAAGTTGATATATGTGATAGAGTTAAGGTTGAACTTGATGTTCGTTGTGAGGATAAGGTGTTGAAGAAGTTTTGCTAGTAGACAAATTTTGAGGCAAGAAGTGATTAAGTTTTGATTGTGTCTTTCGAGTGTGATAAGCTATGATGAAATGTTTATAATCTTTGAAGTCTTATTTTGGTAAAAATGTGGTTGATGATCCATAGTGGAAACTAGATATTTTAAATCCAAGATTGCCATTGGGGAGTGTCCACCTAGATTTCTTGGCTTTATTTTGGTGCAACTCTTAGGGGTAATGGCCTCAGAGAAACTCTGTTTTATAATCTCTTTTCTTGGCTGCATATATATAAAATAAGCGCTTGTGAAAATTCAGTTTCTGAATAATTTCAAAGTTGATGAGTTAGATAATCCTAGCAGTTTACCTTCAGGAATGTTATGACGTTTTGATTGGAGACTTGAAAAGTGTGAATTTGATATGACTAGAAGAGTAGACTAAGCCCAAATGGACTAAGATTATGATTGTATCTCTTGAGTAGAAGGTTAATTAAGGTTATGGTAAAGATAATGTTGATTTTGATGTTAGCTGTGAAAGTTGAATATTGGAGAAAGTTTTTCTAATGGATCTGTATTGAGAAGTAAAGAGATTAAGCATTGATTTTGTTCTTTAAAATGTAATAGACTAAGGTGAAATATCGAAAGTAATGGAGCTAATGCGGTAGTGAAAAAGTTTCAAGGATAAATAGAATAGCATAGGAATTGATCCTGTTATAGTGTTATAGATGAAAGGAATGAAGCGATGAGAATACAAAGCAAGATTTTAGAGTTAAAGTGTGATTACAAAATCCTGTGTAGTTTTGAGCTACGAAATTTCGAGGACGAAATTTTTTTAAGAGGGGTAGTAATGTAACACCCTAGTTTTTACACCTAGGATTAATTATTTTATTTGGATGTTTAAGTTTATTTTGTTATGTGGTTTAGTTTGGGTAATTGAATTACTCTCTTCAAATTATTTTATTGGGTGCGTTAGCACTGACTTATTTCAGTGAATGCACGCTTACTAGACAATAATTACGTTATTGTCACTAATATACCAGTACAGAAAAATATTTTTCATAATATGATTAAGAGAAAAGCATTTTCATTTTCTTATCCTATTTAATTTTAGAGTTAAAAATATTTTGGTTTGACAATTATCGGAGATTAAATTTTGGACTGAGTATTTTCTTAGTGGATCAGTTCAATTATTAATCTTTACTCTAATTTGAATTTCGAAATTATATCTTTATCAATCTTTATTTTTAGATTCTAAAAAGTAAAAACATGTTTATTTTAGGCCTAATATTTATCACTCATTTTGTACCTATCACTAAATAATTAGTTTAAAAACTAAACTTCCTCACTTTTCTCTCTCTCTTTCTCGACGTTCTCTCTCTTTTCTCTTCACTTTCTCTGCTTCTTCTCCCTCTTGACTCCATCTTCTTCTTCCTCCTCCTTCTCAACCAACCAGTCGCGCCGCCCTAGGAGCCGTCCGTCGCTGTCCAGCCGCGCTCCGCCAAGGAGGTCGTCGTCCGGTCGCCGCACAGTGGAAAGAAGACAGCAACACGCGGTCGCTCCACTTCGTACGCGTTGGCCGGTTTGGCTTCGTTTTGGCCGTTTTCGCGCTGCAGCTGACCGCCGCACCTCCAGCCGTCGTCTGCTTTGTCTTCCTCGTGGTGTCCATGCCAAAACCCACCCCTCAAGTCATCATTCAAGACGACTTACCGGATCTGTCACAACTCCAACCGTCGCACCGTTGTCTCTGCCGCCGTGCCAGAAATTTGAACCTCCATCACTTCTCTTCCTTCACCTTGGGTAAGAGTTTTACCTCTAACCTCTTCTCTTTTGTAAACCCCCAAATTGATAAGGAGCCCTAAAACCCCAATTTGATTTTATTTGAATTTGGGTATGTTTTTCTGAAATTAATTATGATTTAGTGCAATTAGGACTCTTAATGGATGATTTCCAAAGTTCTTTTTCATGATCTTTTAATCAAAACAAAGTTTCCTTGAAGGGTATTGTGAAGCGTAAGCTCCAAACGTGATTTTCGCTGAAAATAACCTTGTTTGGTAATAAGATAAAGTGTGTAGATCAAATTAGAATGTGTGTTTGATCATCTGTAATTGATTTCTTGGTTTCTGGTTGTTGCGCGTTGTTGGATTCCCTCTCTGAGACGTTTGACATGGCTATGCTTGCTTGATGGAATAGATAGTTACACTTTTGGAGCTAACGTGAGCATTAAGACGAGGATCCTTTACTTGTCTTCAAAGGTAAGGGGAGTTTGCCTAGGGATATTCAATAACTGTATGCATGTGTGTAAGTGTTTAATTGGATATTTACCTGTTGACTGAGCTTACTTGATTATCTAATGTACTTGAACCGTTGTGCTATTATCTGATGTTGAACTGTACTTGTTTCTAAATGATATAATGCATATATGTGATGAACTGCTTTCAACTGTGATATTAGCATTGAACTGATGATATATACTGTTGTTGATTGAAAGTTTGCTAAGCCAGACGTGCGTCTGTGCTCAACTGTTATGAGGATTAAAAACCTTAATAAGCTTTGAAGATGAAGGGATTGGTATTCTTTTCCAAAAGCTCTTTAAACTTAAAGTACTTGTTTTATATGTTGAAATGGTTTTGGTGAACTATTGCTATAAAAGAGGAAAAATCCTTTTCGAACTCTGTGTCTTCAAGTGAAAACTTTCAAGATTTATTTGGCAATATCCTATTGGGGGAAATGTTTCAAAGATAAAAGAATTTCAAAGATGCTTTATAAAAGATTTTCAAAGAAAAGGTTTTCCTAAATATTTAAGAAACTTTCCGATAACCTGGATAGGTCATCGAGGATTCGGTTTTGAATTTGTTTTTCACTGAACGAAAAATAAGTACTTAAGAAAGAGAATCTAGTACGCGAGACGTCGCCTCTAGTATTCAGTGATGTGCACGTGATCTTGAATCAGTGTGAATTCAGGACTACGAGTTCTGGTTATGATGTTATGGACTTAGGTCCTAATCGCGTTGTGTTGGACTGTGTATTCTAACCGCGTGTGATGAACATGATTAAAGATGAAGGTTGTTTTCTACGACCACAACCCATGACTGTGGCCATGGTCTTGGGCATTGTGATTGAGCGTTCGGACTATGGGTCCTATGCTTCTGAGTTTTCAAGTGATGGGGAAATGATGATTTAAGTCGTTAGCTTCGGGCTGCGACAGTGAAAAGAATGAACACACAAAGAAAACCTTTTAAATAAAAATATTTTCTCATGTGCATTTCCCCGAGCAGACGTGCTTTTGATATATAACAGATACAAGGTGGTATCTGGGGAGTCTGTCCATGTAAACAGAGTGAAGAGGCACATGTGACGTTGCCCGTCCTGAGACCTTAATGCATGAGGGTATGGGGGTAACTACCCGATGGGCTAGAGCTTGACCAACTCTAATTCTTCTCCAGTGAAAAACGGTGTTGATATCTCATGAGATTAAGTTAGAGCCTGATGATTGAAGTGCCATGCATATTTTCGAAAGAATTGACTGTGCGGGTTTGATGCCCTTTGATATAACACTGTTATGTTATGTATATGCATGATTTAACTGCTTATATGATTATGTGATGTATGTATCATGTATATGGTTGTTGTGTGATATATCCATTTGTCGGTATCTCACCCTTACAAACATATCAGGTTTCTTATGGTTTGCAATTGTACCCTGGGTATTTTAGTACAGATGTGCAGAGAAGTCTTCCTAAGTCACTCAGAGACTTAGATCTAGTAGCTTGATGAGGTATTTGATTGTGGAACGATCACGTGAGTTCTTCTCAGGAATAACTTTTAGAATGACCAGCTTAGGGTTTTGAGACTTAGATTATTTTGATAAGTATGTATGAGTATGCCTCAGAGAGCCTTTATTTTAAAATGGAATGTTTATGGCTCTGAGAGCATATCTTTTGAATGAAAACTTAAATTTTTCCTTTTGGTCATGTATAGCTAATTGATATAACTATCTTTAGCATATTAATGCCTGGTTGTATTTGGTGTAACTGGAATTCTGGAATGAAAATGTAATTATTTTAGCAGGTGTTCTTTTACTTGGGATGTCCGAATTACAGAGGAGACTCTGCCAAAATTTTCGTAAAACACTAGCTTTTATTCAAGCATATTCTTTAAATTAAATAGGCTTGCCATACTATGATAGTAAGTCTGTGTGCCAATCAAGGCTTAGGAGTCGTGACAAAGTTTTTATACCCAATTTCAGACACTTATATACTTATATAAATTATTTTCCGAAAGCACCAGCAAATTATCTTTTAATTTAAATTCCGCATGTGTTACGTAAGTAATGCCCCAAGGGAGGGGGCGTTACATCATGACTCTTGGAGTAAATGAGGATATCATCTATAAACACTACGACGAACCTATGAAGAAATGGATGAAAAATACGGTTCATGTAGTCCATGAAGATAGAAGGTGCATTCGTCACTCCAAAAAGTATCACGAGATACTCATAATGTCCATAACGAGTTCTGAATGCAGTTTTGGGTATATCTTTTGTCTTCACTCTTATTTAATGATAACCCGTCCTTAAGTCTATCTTCGAGAATACGACGGCTCCTCTCAATGGATCCATCAAGTCATCAATCCTTGGTAGAGGGTACTTGTTCTTAATCGTCACTTTGTTGAGTTGTTGAAAATCTACACAAAGTCTCGAACCTCCGTCTTTCTTTCTCACTAATAAAACTGGTGCACCCCACGGGGATACACTAGGTCGAATGAATTGCTTTGACAGAAGGTCCTCTAGTTGATCTTTCAACTCCACAAGCTCTGTAGGTGCCATTCGGTATGGGGCAATAGAAATCGGACCAATTCCAGGAACTAGATCGATGGAGAACTCGATATCCCTAATTGGTGGCAAACCAGGTACATTGTTCGGAAAAACATCCGGAAACTCGTTTACTATTGGCGTTGTCCTCGGATCGATCTCCCCCTCGACTTCTAAGTTAGATAAAAACAAGCATCCCTAATCTCCTCCTTTCGAAGAAGTTCTTACTTTGTGGGTAGATAAAAATTCAGAAATCTCAGGATTAGGAAAAACTAAAGTTTTATGGGCACGGTCTAAGAGGATATGGTTAGAAGATAACCAATCCATGCCTAGAATTACATCTAACTGTACTAAAGGCAAGCATATCAGATTCATCAGAAAATGTCTACCCCGAATAACGATGGGACAATTTAGACATATAGAATTTACAATAATAGGTTCAGTAGTTGGGGTTGAAACAATTAAATCATACGTCATAGAAGAAATAGGCAAGTTCAGACGTCTCACACAATCCATCGAAATAAAAGAATGCGTTGCACCCAAATCAAAAAGTACAATTAAGAGATTACCAGCTACGTCACAATTACCTTGTATGAGATCTTCGGATTATGAAGCCTCAGATCACGCTCATGGTATAAACCTTTCCCTTAGCGGTCGGTTTATTGGTCCTTGAATTATTACCAGTTAGGGCAGACCTCTGAGCATTACAATCTTTGGCCAAGTGTCCTACTTGCCCACACTTAAAGCACTTTACTCCACTTAACTGACAATCATTGGTAACATGATTTGTACTTCCACATTTGTAACATCTCTGAATATAGCCTTGGTCTTGATTCCTCTGGCCTCCGCTACTAGATGCGAAGCTAAATCGGACGGTATGGTTGTCGATTCACGGGTTGTTTCAGGGTGATCAATAATATAGTTTCATCTAGTTCTGCTTTCCTTTATGGTTCTGAAATTGATTTGTAGATCTAGTCGGTCCTCCAACATTGCCTCTGTTATCCCTTCCTTTCTTCATTTGTTCTATTTTTCGGCACGTCTCCACTAACTCTTGAAAATTCCGGATTTGTAGTGGTAACACCGATTCCTTGATCTCGAATCTCAGTCCTCCTTCAAATTTCTCACACTTCCAACTTTCATCAGTGGGCTTGAAAGAAGCAGAAATATTTAGCAAGCGACTCATATTTCGCTGCATATTCCCCAATTGATAGATCCCTTTGTTGTAGACGCAGGATTTCTTGTTCTTTTTCAACTCGGCACTTAAAGGGAAATACTTGTCAAGAAAGGCATTTTTGAACACCTCCCAAGTAATTTCCTGTTGATCAAGAAACCAACTGTCTGTCCAGGTGCCCGCCACCAAGATTCTCAGTATCTCCCAAAAGTAAGAAAGTTGCATAGGAAACTTTAACTCCTTCCGGGGTATGAATCAATTCAAATATCTTCTCAAGTTCTTGTATCCACAAATATGCTTTCTCAGGGTCAGTCTCTCCATGGAACTGTGGCGGATTCTGACGTCTAAAAGCAGTCAGACCTCTTCCTTCCGCAGCTTGCTCAGCACGAAGTTGTTCTTGTTGAGTTTGTGCAGCCATCGCAGCTGCTTGGAGGGCAATAGCAGCAGCAACATCAGCCATCACTTGAGCTACAAAATCATTCCCACCGTCACCTTCATAATACTCTTCGTAATCGCCATGATTCTCTGCTCGACCACCTCTACGGCCCCTTCCGCGACCACGTCCACGTCCACCTTCTATTTCCATGACTGACCTACAAGACATAATTGATTAAACCGCAACCCAAAACCGAAACGCATAGTCATGTAACGACATACATTACTTCTAAGACGTAACTCAAGCAATTCTTAGTCAGAGATCACATAACTTAGACATAACAGACCTTTTCCCAAAGATTCCCGAAAGACTCGACCAGCTCTGATACCACTAATGTAATGCCTCCCTTGGCGCTACATGTACTTACTCAAATGCAGAAATAAAATAGAAAATCTTTTGCTAGTTTACTTTCGGAAAATAAATTATCTCTTATTCTAGTTTGAAAAACAGTGTAAAAAAACTTTGATCTAATACATAAATAGCACAACCTACATATACATCCATATTTATATATATCCATGCCTTATATTTACAGTTAAGCTTTTATAATTATGTACAATTTACTATTGGTCGATTTAAATGTTTTTTTTTGACATTTTCCATATATAACATGTTATGATTCACATTCATAACAAATAATTTCACCAATACATTGTGTATCTTATTTGAAATTTTCAATAACATGATATCATTCATATTCCTAATAAATAGTTCCCCTATTAAATTCATTATCTCAGTGCAGTCTTTGATCTCTTCCTGTGTCTTTCTTTGATTTACATCGAGCAATTCTTCAATAGAAATCCTTCAAGAACCACATATGTGACTTAGGACTTGAGAACCAACATCAGTATTTTTTAGCATTATGTCATGATATAAATATAATAGTTTTGGTGCAAAATATAAATAAAAGAGTTCAAACATATTGACCCATGTTTTTATTTTTAGATAGATAGATTCCTAAATAAAAATCAATTGGAGAAGTGCAATTAATTGTAATTAACTTCAATTTCATTTATTTTTAATTATTCTTATATTATTTATTTCTATAAATACAATAGAAAAACAACCCGAGCGACACGTGGCAGTGACACATGGCAAAGTTTCCTTGCATAATTTCTTTGTATTATTTATAGATAGATAGATTATAGACACCGTATTTTTAAATATTTTGTTATAAGGAAATTTATTTATAATGGTTGGAATCTTTGCAGTTCAAAAGAAAACTTCACCCAATCATAATCGATAATTGTTGATAGACACATTGTTTTTTTAGATTAAATTGATATATATATATATATATATATATATATATAGTAATAAATTGAGATAAACCATTTATATTTAAAACTTGAAATTAGATAAGATTAAATACATTTAATAAATTGAGCTTTTTATGCTTATTTTTCTCACCTTTGCTTACTTCCCTTTAACTTTCTCGTCCTTTACTTCAGCTTTTACTTAATATTGTCTTTATTTTTCGCCTTTCTTTCTTTAATAATTTATCTTTTTAGCCGATCATTGCTCAATTTGTTAGGTCTTAGTTTTTCTCTAATTCATTTGATTCCAAATGCTTTCTATAGTAAGTTTGGGGATCGACCCTTTGCTAGAAGGAAGGAATTTGCTTCTAGTTCAAATCGCCCGATACCTTTCAAAGCCTGCACATGTTTATCGGCTCAAGACTTCATTCGGCTGATCTTTTTTTTTCACACGTTAAAACAGAGAGTAAAATGATTTTTGCTTTTTTTGTTAAAATGGTGTCATGGGAGTCTTCGAAAGAATTATTTCAATCTTTTCTTACCTTTCCATGTATGTAAGCGTTGAGACATATTTTGAAGAGAATGCTTTAGGCATAGTTAAGATCCCCGTAAAGTTAAGATCTCAAGATCTCACTTGAAAAGTCATTTGCTTTTAATTTCGTTAGGACATTGAGACATATTTTGAAGAGAATGCTTTAGGCATGGTTGTTATGGATGATCGTGAATTCAAATTTGTTAATACTCTATTGAAGTGTCACTACAATATTTTTTAAATTTTGCTACTAATTTTAGCCATCAATTAAATTAGTAGCTAATTTTAAGCTAATTAACTATTCATTAACTAGTATTCAGTTTGTATAATTTATCCTATTATTATATCTCACTAACATTCAGTTTTTATAATTTATCTTTCCAAAAGCAGTATATTTTTTTATAAAAGAAAATCATTATATTTTTATTCATAATCTCTCTCTTCACGCTTTCTCCCTCTTTCTCTCGGATCCCGATCCCTTAAGTTTAATTTTTTTTAAAAAAAATTAGGTAACTTTAATATATATTAGAACTTAGAAGAATAAAAGATAACAGAAAAATAAAAGATAATATATATATATATAATAAAAAAATATAAAAAAAAAAGTCAAGTGATTTTTCCGTTACAGGATTTGGGATCCCTTTCTCCCTGATCTGCGATTTGAAGCTTCACGATTCAGCTTCTTCCTTCCGTCATGTGTCGCCGTTGGCCACTGGAAGTTGTCGCCCCATCGTCATCGCCGAAGGTTCCGACGTCATGCTCTTTCTCTTCATTCGCGATCTCGCCGATCGGCTTCTCTCCTCCTGAGCACAGCTTTGAATCTATTCTCAGGTTAGTGTTCATGCAAAACTCATTTCTAATTGCAAAACTCAATCTATCTGTGGTTTTTTCTTCATTTTTCTACTACATTCTGCGACTAAACCCTTAACAAACAAGGTATGTTTGGGTTCAATCTAGTTTTGATTGAAAAAATAGGGTTCGATTTTAACTGTTCAATTTTGTAGGAATCTGTGATTAAACGTGATGTTAAACTCTCAAAATTCTCTGCAATTTTAGCTCTCTATGTAACACCCTAGTTTTTTTACACCTAGGATTAATTATTTTATTTGGATGTTTATGTTTTTTTTAAGTTATGTGGTTTAGTCTGAGTAATTAAATTACTCTCTTCAAATTATTTTATTGGGTGCGTTAGCACTGACTTAGTTCAGTGAATGCACGCTTACTAGACAATAATTACGTTATTGTCACTATTATACCGGTACAGAAAAATATTTTAAATAATATGATTAAGAGAAAAACATTTTCATATTCTTATCCTATTTAATTTTAGAGTTAAGAATATTTTGGTTTGGTAATTTGCGGAGATTAAATTTTGGACTGAGTATTTTCTTAGTTGATCAGTTCAATTATTAATCTTTACTCTAACTTGAATTTCGAAAAAATATTTTTATCAACCTTTATTTTTAGAATCCAAAAAGTAAAAACATGTTTATTTTAGGCCTAATATTTATCACTCATTTGGTACCTATCACTAAATAATTAGCTTAAAAGCTAAGCTTCCTCACTTTTCTCTCTCTCTTTCTCGACGTGCTCTCTCTGTTTCTCTTTTCTTTCTCTGTTTCTTTCCCTTTTCTTCTTTCTTTCTTCCTTTCTTCTCTTTTCTTTTTCTTCCTTCTTCTTCCTCCTCACACCATCTTCTTCCTTCCCCCCAAACTCACCTTCTTTCCTTCCTTGAAGCAGCCGCGCGACCGCCTCCCGTCGGAGCTCCGAAGGCGCGACACCATGCCTGGTTCGCGTTCCGATCGAGCCTGCTGCGTCTGGTTCGAGCTCCGCCGCAAGTCACCGTCTCGCGTCGCAGGTGAGCAGTCCGACCGCCATATATGGTGGTCTTCCACCAAAGTTGTGTTGTTTGAACCTCATTTCTCTTCTTCCATGAGTTTTAGTTTCATTTTGTTCATGGATGCCTTAGGAACACTACTCCGCCATCAGCCGCCGCTGTCAACACCGTCCGCCGTCCGCCGCCACCACAGCACCACCTTCAAGATATCTTCTTCCTTGGGTGAGTCAAAACTCTCTCATCTCTTCTAGATTCAAAACCCCCAAATTGATTTTGAAACCCTAACCCTAACCCTCTGATTTCAGATTTTAATCTTGAAATTTAAAGTTGTTTTATGAGATTGGGACTGCGAGTTTGTGTTTCCCTAAACCAATTTCATTATTCTGAGTTTTCCCTAAATTTTAATAAGGAGCCCTAAACCCCCAATTTGATTTTATTTGAATTTGGGTATGTTTTTATGAAATTAATTATGATTTAGTGTAATTAGGACTCTTAATGGATGATTTCCAAAGTTCTTTTTCAAGATCTTTTAATCAAAACAAAGTTTTCTAAAAGGGTATTAGGAAGCGTGAGCTTCAAACATAATTTTCTTTGAAAATAACCTCGTTTGGTAATTAGATTAAGTGTTTATATTAAGTTAGGATGTGTGTGTTTGATCATGTGAAATTAATTTCTTGATTTCTGGTTGTTGCGCATTATTGGAATTACACTCTGAGACGATTGGACACGACTATGCTTGCTTAATGGAGTAGAGATGAGCTAACGTGAGCATTAGGACGAGGATTCTTTACTTGTCTTCAAAGGTAAGGGGAGTTTTGCCTAGGGATATTCAATAACTGTATATATGTGTGTAAGTGTTTAACTGGATAGTTATATGTTGATTGAGCTTACTTGATTATCTTATGTACTTGAGCTGTTGTGCTATTATCTGATGTTGAACTGTACTTGTTCTAAATGATAAAATGCATATATGTGATGAACTGCTTTCAACTGTGATATTAGCATTGCGCTGATGATATATACTGTTGTTGATCGAAAGTTTGCTAAGCCAGACGTGCGTCTGTGCTCAACCATAATAAGGATTAAAAGCCTTAATAAGCTTTGAACATGAAAGGATTGGTGTTCTTTTCCAAAAGCTCATTAACTTAAAGTACTTGTTTTAAATGCTGAAATGGTTTTGGTGTACTACTGTTATACAAGAGAAAAATCCTTTTCGAACTATGTGTTTTCAAGTGAAAACTTTCAAGATTATTTGGCAATATCCTATTGGGGGAAATATTTCAAAGATAAAAGAATTTCAAAGATGCTTTATAAAAGATTTTCAAAGAAAAGGTTTTTCCTAAATATTTTAGAAACTTTCCGATAACCTGGATAGGTTATCGAGGATTCGGTTTTGGATTTGTTTTTCACTGAACGAAAAATAAGTACTTATGAAAATGAATCTAGTACGCGAGACGTCTGTAACGCCCCCCCTTGAGGGCATTACTTAAGTAACACATGCGGAATTTAAATTAAAAGATAATTTGGCTGGTTGCTTTCGGAAAATTTGTTTTCTCTTAAGTCAGAAAATTGGGGCATAAGATTTTCTCATATAAGGATAACTCTGAAATCCATCATACATACATTTAAAATGTAAAGTCACGTTCGTAACAAAGTTACCATGACATACAACATTTCTATAAGTTTCCATTTTCGAAAGAAAAAGTTTAAACTTCAGATGAATGTATATAACACTACATTCGCGGACCCCTTTAGATATACAACCCAACTCATACTCCTAAGCTGGTCATTCTATCAAATATTCATTGGAGAGACCCCAATCAGAATACTATCCCAACCTCTAACACTAGGTCTTCAATTGACTTAGATAGACTCCTCTGCAACATCGGCACTAGAGTACCAAGGTACTACAGCAAAACCCGAAGAGACCTGATATAATTGTAAGAGTGAGATACCATCATAAGATATATCCCACAACAACCATATACATGATACATACATCACATAATCATATAAGCAGTTAAATCATGCATATACACAATATAATAGTGTTATATCAAAGGGTCTCAAACCCGCACAGTCAATCTTTTGAAAATATGCATGGCACTTCAATCATCAGGCTCTAACTTAATCTCCGGAGATCCCAACATCCTCAAAGTGAGTTGATCAGGCTCAATACACCATCTCATTGGCTAGCTAAGCACAACGATAATACACCGTCTCATTGGCTAGATAAGCACAACGATAATACACCGTCTCATTTGCCAATTTAGGCACAACGATTATGCACGTCGTTTCATTGTCCATTTAGGCACAACGATACACGTACACCGTCTCATTGGCTAGCTAAGCACAACGATAATACACCGTCTCATTGGCCATTTAGGCACAACGATTATGCACGCCGTCTCATTGTTCATTTAGGCACAACAATACACGTACACCGTCTCATTGTCCAATTTAAGAACAACGATAATAAGGCACGTCTGCCTGGGGAAATGCACATGAAAAAAATATTTTAGTTAAAAGGATTTCTTTGTGTTCATTCTTTTCACAGTCGCTGCTCAAAGCTAACGACTTAAATCATCATTTCCCCATCACTTGAAAATCTCAGAAGCATAGGACTCATAGTCCGAATGCTCAATCACAATGCCCAAGACCGTGGCCGCAGTCAAGGGTTGTGGTCGTAGAAAACAACCTTCACCTTTAATCATGTTCATCACACGCGGTTAGAATACACAGTCCAACACAGCGTGATTAGGACCTAAGTCCATCACAACGAAATCAGAACGAACTGTCCTCAATTTCGAGAATTGGACTCTCAGTCCATAACATCATAACTAGGACTCGTAGTCCCGAATTAACACCGATCCAAGATCAAGTGCGCATCACTGAATACTAGAGGCGACGTCTCGCGTACTAGATTCTCTTTCTTAAGTACTTATTTTTCGTTCAGTGAAAAACAAATTCAAAACCGAATCCTCGATAACCTATCCAGGTTATCGGAAAGTTTCTAAAATATTTAGGAAAAGCCTTTTCTTTGAAAATCTTTTTATAAAGCATCTTTGAAATTCTTTTATCTTTGAAATATTTCCCCCCAATAGGATATTGCCAAATAATCTTGAAAGTTTTCACTTGAAGACACATAGTTCGAAAAGGATTTTTCTCTTGTATATCCATAGTACACCAAAACCATTTCAACATTTAAAACAAGTACATTAAGTTTAAAGAGCTTTTGGAAAAGAACACCAATCCATTCATCTTCAAAGCTTATTAAGGTTTTTAATCCTTATTATGGTTGAGCACAGACGCACGTCTGGCTTAGCAAACTTTCAATCAACAACAGTATATATCATCAGTGCAATGCTAATATCACAGTTGAAAGCAGTTCATCACATATATGCATTATATCATTTAGAACAAGTACAGTTCAATAGCACAACAGTTCAAGTACATTAGATAATCAAGTAAGCTCAATCAACATATAAGTATCCAGTTAAACACCTACACATATGCATACAGTTATTGAATATCTTTAGGAAATCCCCTCTTACCTTAAGAAGGTAAGAGAATTTTAAGAAAATAAACGGCTTCGCGGACGTTCTTCAAGGTTGGTTAGGAGGCAAGTCTAGGTTTCAAGACACAAGGTTCAAAGGATTAGAACTCAACCAAGAACTTAGGGTTAGAAGTTTCCAAAACATATACAACTTAGGGATTTATGATCCGCAAGTGCTAAGAGTTTAAAACATGATTACTTAAAACAAAGTTGAACAAAAATCCCACCAAGTTACACCTTGATGGAGATTCGGCCTTGATCAATAAAATAGGCTAGGAACATTTAAAATTTCCAATCTCTTTGGTTTAGCATCCATTAATAGTAAGGAGCTCAAAACCATGATCACTTTGGATAAATGAAAAACGAAACACCCTAGGTCCATAACCTTTAAGATTCGGCCATCCTTGGGTTTTTATGATAAAAATCTTTAAATCCTCCCAATCTCTTAGACCTTTTAGCATCCAATAACTTATGGAGCTCAAGTCTATGATCATCTTGGAAACAACATATGATTATAAATAATTAAAGTATAATGTCATAAAGTAAATGGCATAATGTAAATGACATAAAGTAAATGACTTAAAGTAAATGGCATAAATATAAATGGCATAAAAGTAAATGACATAATGTAAATGACATAAAGTAAATGGCATAAATATAAATGGCATAAAGTAAATGACATAATGGAAATGACATAAAGTAAATAGCATAAATATAAATGGCATAAGGTAAATGACATAATGTAAATGACATAAAGTAAATGACTTAAAGTAAATGGCATAAATATAGATGGCATGAAGTAAATGACTTAAAGTAAATGGCATGAATATAAATGACATAAAGTAAATGACTTTAAGTAAATGGCATAAATATAAATGACATAAAGTAAATGACATAAAGTAGAGCAAAATCTTTAAACTTTCCAATCACTTTAGACATAGCATCCTTTAACATAAAGGAGCCTTGGTCAATGATCATTTTGGGAAACAAATCTTGAAACTTTCCAATCACTTTAGACATAGCATCCTTTAATCATAAAGGAGCCTTGGTCAATGATCATTTTGGAAAAACAAATCTTTAAATACAAACTCACACTTGTAAAAGTTGAAACAAAATCCATCAAAACCATAGGTATGGTTCGGCCTCATTAAGAAGTAGAGGTTAGGAATCTTTGTTTTACACAACCTTTTAGTATGTTAAACTACAAGTAAATACAAGGCTATAGAAATTGGTTTCAACTCAAAAGGAGTTTTCTACCATTTTTGAGAGATTTTTGAAGATAAAAGCTCATAAATGACATGAAGAAGAAACTTTAGAAAAAGATGAAGTTTTTAAAGAAAAGAATACATGAGAGTATTACCCTAACCAAGAGGAACAACTTTGATGAATAACACTTAATGGAAAGAAGAGTAAAAACAAGAGCTTTGGAAGCTTGAAGTGAAAAGATGAAAGCTTTAGATGAAGTAGAAGAAGAAAGTGTTTAAATGAGTTTGATAAGTGCTATTTATAGAGGGATGGGAGGAAGTGCACGGCCTTGAAGGGGAAGAAGGAGAAGGAAGTTGAGTTTCTTGAAGAATGGATTAAGAGTTAATGTGATGTGATGTGATTGGAGAGAGAAAGTGAAAAGTAAGATTATGAAGTGTAAGTAGGATTTTCTTTTCCATTAGGCATGTCATAACATTAAATGAGATTCCCATCAAGTCTTTTCTCCTTCTTTAGGGTTCATTTAACTGTGTAAATACGTAACCGGTTGCACATCCGATCGTATTTTCTGAAGGTTTCGCCCGGATAAAATATTATATTTTATTCCCGGACAACAAAATTTCGAGAATTTACCAATCCATATAATTAAAACATCATAAAAACACTAATTGTCTCGTTCACGAATTAAAATTTTGTTTCTGGCTCAGTGAACTTGTACCGGTAGTGAGAACTCAGACCGGTTTTGTGCAATTTTATTTGAAAATTTTACTGGGGCTTCATATGGTAAAACAACACAAGAAAATGATTTTATTTTAAATAAAATCACCTTCTGGATTTTATCGAAAATAAATACATTAAAGCATTATTTACCGATAAAGAAGCATACGAAAAACGGGGTGTTACAACGTCGCCTCTAGTATTCAGTGATGTGCACATGATCTTGGATCAGTGTTAATTCGGGACTACGAGTCCTGGCTATGATATTATGGACTTAGGTCCAAATCACATTGTGTTGGACTGTGTCTTCTGACCGCGTGTGATGATTATGATTAAAGGTGAAGGTTGTTTTCTACGACCACAACCCTTGACTGTGGCCACGGTCTTGGGCATTGTGATTGAGCATTCGGACTATGAGTCCTATGCTTCTGAGTTTTCAATGCGATGGGGAAATGATGATTTAAGTCGTTAGCCTTGAGCAGCGACAGTGAAAATGATGAACACAAAGAAATCTTTTTAAATAAAATATTTTCTCATGTGCATTTCCCCAAGCAGACGTGCTATTGATGATTATAACAGATACAAGGTGGTATCTGGTGAGTCTGTCCATGTAAACCGAGTGAAGAGGCACATGTGACGTTGCCCGTCCTGAGACCTTAATGCATGAGGGTAAGGGGGTAACTGCCCGATGGGCTAGAGCTTGACCAACTCTAATTCTTCTCCAGTGAAAAACGGTGTTGATATCTCATGAGATTAAGTTAGAGCCTGATATTGA
This sequence comes from Sophora flavescens, assembly GCA_030762895.1. Taxonomy (NCBI): domain Eukaryota; kingdom Viridiplantae; phylum Streptophyta; class Magnoliopsida; order Fabales; family Fabaceae; genus Sophora; species Sophora flavescens. The sequence goes on along the minus strand of CM061065.1, from coordinate 28,582,764 downwards.
AGTGCCATGGATATTTTCGAAAGATTGACTGTGCGGGTTTGATGCCCTTGATATAACACTATTTTGTTGTGTATATACATGATTTGACTGCTTATATGATTATGTGATGTATGTATCATGTATATGGTTGTTGTGGGATATATCTTATGATGGTATCTCACCCTTACAAACATATCAGGTTTCTTCTGGTTTGCTATTGTACCTCGGGTATTTTAGTACAGATGTGCAGAGGAGTCTTCCTAAGTCACTCAGAGACTTAGATCTAGTTGCTTGACGAAGTATTTGATTGTGGAACGATCACGTGAGTTCTTCTCAGGAATAAGAATGACCAGCTTAGGGTTTTGAGGCTTAGATTATTTTGATAAGTATGTATGAGTATGGCTCAGAGAGCCTTTATTTCAAAATGGAATGTTATGGCTCTGAGAGCATATCTTTTAAATGAAAATTTAAGCTGTTTTCTTTGGTCTTGTAAAGCTTATGGTTATAGCTATTATTTTTATATATTGCTGTCTGGTTGGATTTGGTGTAACTGAAATTTTGGAGTGAAAATGTAATTATTTTAGCAGGTGTACTTTTACCTGGGATGTCCGAATTATAGAGGAGACTCTGTCGAAATTTTCGTAAAATACTAGCTTTTATTCAAGTATATTCTTTAAATTAAATAGGCTTGCCATACTGTGATAGTAAGACCGTGTGCCAATCAAGGCTTAGGAGTCGTGACAAAATTTTTATACCCAATTTCAGACACTTATATACTTATATAAATTATTTTCCGAAAGCACCAGCAAATTATCTTTTAATTTAAATTCCGTACGTGTTACTTAAGTAATGCCCTCAAGGGGGGGCGTTACACTCTATGCTTTGCTCAGTGTGAAACTCTTCTCTATGTATGTTTTGTGAATTGTGAATTTATGGAGAGAGGAAGCCTCTACTTTTTGTTTTGGTACACTTTTTGGTTTGAATTCGCTTTAATAATTGATTAATGAGTAGACATCAGTTACAATCAACTAGTTAGTTTCATTTTGTAAAAAAAAAAAATATGAAGTTGGACGTTTGTTACTTTGAACTAGGTGTATGGACTGTGCAATGAGTGGTATTATTCTTTTCATGCTAGTGATGTTGAGTTTTTTTTTTTTTGTAAATTGTAACTATTTTCCTTTATTTCCTTTATCTATCTTGATAGTACATTGTCCATAAATTACTTTAAGCACTTTACGGTTTCTTTCTAAATTTTTTTTAAAATCCATGCCCCTCCTAGTCCGTATTTATGGTTAATATATTTTATCTCGAAGAAATTTGGGGGGATACTCCTTATAGGTGATTTATAGATTCTCTTTTGTATCCTTGCTCTTTCACTATAGATGCCTTATACATGTTAAGACCCCTTGTTTTTGAACTTTTGTTTCTCTATTGCAGTATCATGTTTGGACCAGATATATGTGGTTAAAGGACAAAGAAAGTAAATGGTATTCTAACCTACAATGAGAGAAACCACTTGATAAAGAAGGATGTTCCTTGTGAGACTAGCCAACTAACTGATGTCTGCACATTTATCCTCGGTCCAGATGCAACCTATAGCATTTTGATTGATAATGTGGAGAAGCAATCTAGTAGTCTCTACTCTAGTTGGAATCTTCTCCCTCCAAAGAAAATCAAGGATCCTTAAGCTAAAAAGGTATTTTTCCACCTTCTATTGTCAATGAGATTGTTTTGTTTATTCTTTGATACTTAGGAGCACAACTGACCTAAAAAGGTAGCAGAGGATATACTTTCCCTTTACCAAGTAATATGAGATCCTTTAAATGACTGTATCTCCAATGACCCATGCGGCTATTATAGATGTCATTCATTTTTTTAGTTGACAGCTTCTGACCTTACCTCCTTGGATGTTGAGTCTACTGTAGGTATAAATTAGGATGGGAGAAATAAATATAGCTTCATGTTGAGTGTTGAGCACCTGAGACTTTGATTTGGTCTCAACTACAAATATGGTTTAAGAAATTATGCTTGGTCTGTAGTACTCTCTCTTCCTTGCTCTTGTGAGAATATGTGACATGTATATTTTTATGCATGTACGCCAATGGCATGGTCTAGTCACTTGCACTTTGAAACTTGTGAGCCAGAGGTTCTACTTACAATACCATGTTTTTTAGTGTTTGAATATCTGATAGTGTGATTTTACATGATGTTTTCTGTACACTTTTGAATGCATTTTTCATATAGATTAGGCATTCTTAGTTTGATTTTTATTAGATTTTCCTTTGGAACGGGTGAAGGTGGTTTTGTGTGTTGTTTTGCAGAAATTGAAGGAAAACTGTGCATATTTGGCTATAATGAAGCTTGGATGATTTTCGAGCTTGAAAAGAGAAGAAATTGAGCCAAGCAGAACTCTGGAGATTCGCCCCGCCAAACTGGATTCGCCTCGCGACCCTGAAAGCTGACTGTTCCAGAAAATGCAAGTCTTTCTGATTCGTCTCGCGAACCTTGTCTCGCCTCGCGAGTCTGGAAACCAGAAGCCATCACGCCCAGGACATGATGCTCCTCACGGGCATATTGGAGAACCATTTTACTGGCTCGCGACGCGAAGCCACTCTCGCCTCACGAGAGACCATTTCTCAGCAACAACATATTTTAATATTCGCCTCGCGAGCGAGCATAGAACTGATTGGTATAAGTTGCTGTTTTAGGGCAGAATGGAAGGGGAATCTCTTGGAGGATTGGAGGCAGACTTGGAGGCTACGGCTGGAAGAGGGTTCAAGCCCTGAAGGGGATGTTTTCCTTGCTCTGGGATTGAAAGAAGATTGGAGGATCCTTCTATGGAGTTTGCTTCATCCCTTCTCTCTTTCTCTTTGTATTCTCTTTTTATGAGTAGTTAAATCCCTGTTGTTGGGATTAGATGTAGCCAAACTTATGATCATGTATTTATCTTGACTGATTATTCTATGTTCATGTCTTCATATTAGTGATTGATTTTCTGTGCTTAATGCTTGTTGTGGCTAGCACCCCAATGACTCGATTTGTGTTTTGGTATGCAATGGGGACGTTCGTATCATAACCGGAATTGAATTTAATCACCTAGTAACCCTTTCATCTAGGAATGGAGTTAGGTTTGCTAGTAATCGTATAATCCCTAATCTTAATGCAAATTCATTAATCTAGGCCACCTAAGGAATTAGGGTCTATTACTGGATTTAGGCTCTTGCCATCCGAGGAATCGGGGTTTGAGTAATTTAGTGGATTGATTTTAATATCTGAAACATGAATGGGAGGTATCTAGTCCTGGTATTGCATGAGATAGAGGTTTGGTGAAATCTGATCCCAACATATCCTTTCTGCACGCCAAGTGTTTGTCAAAAATCCCCAAAAAGACAAAAAGATTTTATTTCTTTTCTTTTGCTTGTTCTGATTTCTCTTCTTAGTCTAGATAGTTTCTGAGTTTGCGAATTGGTAGTTGACATCCAATCCCTGTGGATACGATAACCGGTCTTACCACCGTATTACTTCCACGACTGGGTATACTTGCCCAGATTCGTCAACAATATCGATTTATTTACCATAAAAATATTAAATTAATTTTTATTTGTTCCATTAATAGCATCATGGTCATGGAAGACAACACTGCATGTAGTAGTTAAGGTAATTCTTTATTTTGGGTTCAGAACCAAGTCTATGATAATCCATATAGGCCAGAACCAAGTCTTTTGTACTTTTGGAGCTCATACATGAATTTTAGTTGGTTATCCATATAGGGACCACTTTTTAAGAGATCTAAACTGTATTTTCCATCCTCCACACAATCTTTTCCTTTTATTTCAATAATTATTGTTTCTAAGTTTGATTTTCAATTGGGTATCCCTATCAATATTGACTTGAGAATCGTGTTATACAGTTTCATTAGTCATACCTCTTTACTAGGTCTTTGGTTTTTTTTTTCCAACTTTGCTCCAAATTACAATTTTTATTATTTATAGCTGATTGTGTTCATCTCATAATTCCAATCTGTTCTGAGTTTTACGATGCCTTCAACTGTCAATTTTATTGTTTTTTCTTTATGAGTGTGCCTTGATTAATGCTTTTAGAATGTGCTATGTTGTTTCCTGTTTGCCTTGTTAGCTATCTCATGCAAATTGTTTTGTTTAGACCTGATAAAATGGAACAAGCATTAGGTAATAATCTTGGACCCAAGAATGCAAAGATGGTGGAGGATGCTATGTTATTAGAATTTGGAATAAACTATAAAAGACAAGTGCATTCTTACGTGTATTCATAATATTAGCCATCAAATAAAGTTGTTTATAAAGGTTGCAAGAAACTACTTATAACTTGATATCTTGTGTTCCAATTTTTGGATACAAGGAGGGTACCAAGGGAAACTCTAGCTAGTTATATGATGTTAACTCAAGAAAGCTACTTCACTCATGATAATATGTGAGCATGCATCAGTGGTTTACTATATGTGTTATACAAGTATACACATAACCATGCCTCATTTTTTTCCTTTTAGACCACCATTTTATTTTCCCTTGTAATCCAGTATCCTCATAATATATTATTGAAGTGTAATGCTATAGTGCAGACTCTTTTTTGGGTTTTATGTAGCACATTCTGTTTTGGGCACATTTTTACCATATACTGTGTGGCACTTTGTAAGAATAAGCTTAGCTTCATGTATATCTTGCACTAATTCTTAATATGTTTTTTTTAGAGTCATATGACACCATAATGTTAGAGAAGTATGAAGAAATCTTAAGCCTGAAGCACCATTGCAAGGTGGAGTAGGAGAGGAAAAGATCATGAGGATGAATGATCATGATGGAGAACTTTGACCAATTAGCTATGTTTTGTTCCTTGTTTTGTAGACTTGGATCCTTAGGCTAAAAAGGTATTTTTCCACCTTCTCATGTCAATGAGATTATTTTGTTTATTCTTTGAAACTTAGGAGCACAGCTGACCTAAAAAGGTAGCAGACGATATACTTTCCCTTTACCAAGTAATATGAGATCCTTGAAGACACTGTGAGTTCAATGACTTGACCACTTTCTCTTTCACTTAAAGTATTTGTTTAATTAACCTATATTTTACTTGGACACCATATGCAGGATACTGAGAAAATGCTTGATTATAGGAAAGATCCCAGACTGTCAGAATATATTGGGACAACGGAAAAACTGAAAATCTTGTAAGTAGTTCTACAAGTGACTATCAGTAGTTTCAAAAACTTGATATATTACTTTTGAGGATCATGTTTCACTTGAGAAGATCTCATTAGAAATAGTTTGTAGAATATAAAACTTATCTACCTTGACCTTATTTCTTCCCATCTTCACAGAAAATGTAGCATCAAAGTAGTTTACATAAGGTTAAAAAAGTGTAGAATTTGACTAGTGGTGTGCATCAGGTTACCAACTAGTAATTTTAATATAAGTAGATAAATGTACTTTATATTGAAATTCTTATGGAAAAAATGTCTAAAATAGATTTGTATTTTCTCTATAGATTAATTTTTAAAAAATTAAATGACTGTTTCTCCAATGACCCATGCGGCTATTATAGATGTCATTCATTTTTTTAGTTGACAGCTTCTGCCCTTACCTCCTTGGATGTGGAGTCTACTGTAGGTATAAATTAGGATAGGAGAAATAAATATTGCTTCATGTTGAGTGTTACAAATATGGTTTAAGAAATTATGCTTGGTCTGTAATACTCTCTCTTCCTTGCTCTTGTGAGAATATGTGACATGTATATTTTTATGCATGTACGCCAATGGCATGCTCTAGTCACTTCCACTTTGAAACTTGTGAGCCAGAGGTTCTACTTACAATACCAAGTTTTTTAGTGTTTGAATATCGATTTATCTACCATAAAAATATTAAATTAATTTTTATTTGTTCCATTAATAGCATCATGGTCATGGAAGACAACACTGCATGTAGTAGTTAAGGTAATTCTTTATTTTGGGTTCAGAACCAAGTCTATGATAATCCATATAGGCCAGAACCAAGTCTTTTGTACTTTTGGAGCTCTTACATGAATTTTAGTTGGTTATCCATATAGGGACCACTTTTTAAGAGATCTAAACTGTATTTTCCATCCTCCACACAATCCTTTCCTTTTATTTCAATAATTATTGTTTCTAAGTTTGATTTTCAATTGGGTATCCCTATCAATATTGACTTGAGAATCATGTTATACAGTTTCATTAGTCGCACCTCTTTACTAGGTCTTTGGTTTTTTTTTTCTTCCAACTATGCTCCAAATTACAATTTTTATTATTTATAGCTGATTGTGTTCATCTCATAATTCCAATCTGTTCTGAGTTTTACGATGCCTTCAACTGTCAATTTTATTACTTTTTTCTTTACGATGCCATTCTACATTGTGTATGGGTTTGAATATCCCTTGTATTCATATCTATATATTCTTTTGCTTATAAAAAAAAACTTTAATGATGTGCTCTTGAAGAAACTCATTCTGTTTTTTTTTTTTGGATTCTTGAAACTCATTCTTGTACCATATAAGTACTTACCCCAATAATTTTTAAATTAAAATCCTAATATAGTTTGGATGTGGTATTTTTTTAACGTGGAAATTATTTCGTCAAAAACAATTCTCCATATGGCATAACTATTTTATATCGTTGAAACATTTTTACTCTTCAATCTCGGCCAAAATGTGCACACGCACAAGGCTCGCCCTTAAGTGAGGAAAGAAAACTAACTTGCATCGGTAAACAAATTAAACGGTTCAAACATTTTAATATATAATAATATGCGGGTTTGGAGATGAGCCGCATAGACATGCTTTATATATATATATATATATATATATATATATATATATATATATATATATATATATTAAAATCCATTTCCTAGCTAGTGAAGTTCATAACAAAAGACGACGACAAGACCAATCATTTTCAAAAGCATGCACGCATACTGAAGTACTGACCCCAACTCAACCCCAATTCAAGTTTCCTACTCTTCTTCTTGAAAATCAATCTCAATGCCTAATGCGAGAGCAGTACCTATCAAGAGATTCCCCCGAAGTAAAATAGTATTGCATGGTGGAAGGACCGCAATCCAATGTGTTCCTCTTCTCAAGTAAGCTTCATGCAGATGACCGACGGTATTAATTGGAATTCTGGGAGGTGGATTGGGATTGACCGGCCTGGGGTTTGCTATCCTGTCGGCTCTCCCCTGGTTTGTGTTGTTTGACTGAATCCGGTCTCTTATCTCCTCATAGGTGATTCTTGAAATCCTGCGTCCCACCACGAATTCCACCGCCGGGTAACGGTTTCCCTCAACTAGGCTTTGAAATGCAAGCCTAAATTGAAAGCCATTTTCAACTCTAACAGTGTGGTAATTAGCATCATCCATTTTTCCAGCTGCAATATTAATTCAATTAGTACATATATAAATTAAATTTAGTTAAATGAAAACATTAATTAGTCAACAAATAAAGATAATGTTGCAAACCAGAACCTTTTGCTGCTGTTTGATGCAGTTTACAATTCTGCTGTGCTGCACCTTTCAAGAAATGAATCAAGAAGTTAGTGTGCAATAATCTGATGATATGAAAGAATGAAAGAAACTGAAAAGAATGAAAACACAAGAACACAAGGAGAGTTACCGTGGTTCAGGGCCAATGGAAAACACAAGAAGTTGAGTAATGCTTCTTCAACTCTATTTATATATTTTATACAAAGAAGGGCATGTCAACATTATAGTAATATAAAAAGTGACGATGCAGTGGTGGTTTAATTTCTTTCCTCTTCTTGTCCTCGTTTTCCTTTTTTTACTTTTACCCTTTCTTTCCATTTTTATTTTTATTTTACCCTCCTATATATTAATGGGATTTTGATGGGGTGGAGACATTGAGGAGGAACCATTAATTAAGTAGACAATGAAATGGTCATAACATTGGACTCTCTGTTTCTGATATTAAACTAAAATGGTAAGTAGTTTTTGAAAATTATTAAAGAACTTGTGGTCAACTCAGTTAACCACTAAGAGCATGTTTGAAAATGGTGGGGGATTGTGAGGGATTTCCAAAATAATGGGAGTCCAAGACACCAAGTTGGAAAGAGGTTGAAGGACACCAATATGTGTGTCTCTTCATGGCTTTCAAATCTTTCCTAATAGGTGTTTTTTTCATGATTAAATGTGTTCCTTCATCAAGTGTACATCATGAAAGGTTTCAATCATTCTTTCAAATACATGAAAGGTTATTTCATTCACCAAAAGGCATAAGTTGGTCTATAAATAGAACCACTTGTGCATGAAGATTGAGGCCCAAAAAAAAATTGGCTAAACTTCTGCAAGCCAAATCACTTCCTTTCTTCCCTTAATGCGCAGAGAGAATTAAGGAAACTATTATTCTGTAAAATGCCGTTGACGATACGCTTGGTTTAGGGTGTGCAAACCAAACCAAGGTTCTCCGTTGTATCCTGAAGGGGATTCGCCAGTTATACCTGTTGCATCCAATCTACGATGAGAGATTGGTGGGGGCGAATCGAACCTAAAGCCTAGTGTTCTTACACGCCTTGGAGGGTGCGCATGTCACTTGTTTTTCTCTTCTTTGTTGCAGACCAGACCCCACATTTTCTAATTTTTCGAACCAGTTTGTATCCAAATTTGATGCACTTATAATCGTGTTCATATATCTAAAATAATGCATGTTATAAATGTTATTTCAAGGAAATAAAAGAGAATCAAAGGAAATTAGCTATTTAGCTGTATAATAATTCAAGATTTATGCTACTAACGGAAAGTTTTCAGACCAGAAGTTTTTATCCAAATTTGATTTTGATTTACTACCTTGAATATTTGATTGCAGATTGGACGTTATAAATCGGAGTAAAAGCACTTGGACAATAATTGCTATTTAAAATATTTTGAATTTCAAATATTTTAAATATCTGAATATATATGTATAATAATTAATAAATGCACGTTATAATTGCTAACATATATCTGAAATAATTTCAAATATTTTTAAATTCTGAATATATATGTATAATAAATGCACGTTATAACTGCTACCATATTTCTGAAATAATGCACGTTTAAAATGCTATTTCAAGAACATAATGCACGTTTGACTTAATGAAAATATTTAAAAGCAACCTATATCACGTACTAGTTGCAGATTAAGGGAACCAAAACAATAACAATTGCATATAAATGTTAAAATTATATATTATATATTAAAATAGTTTCATTCATTTTTTTTATTATCAAAGCCAATCTATGACAATTCATTTATAATAATATCAGCAATACAACTAGGAGCAATGTAAAAATAACAAGAGCTAGCATACATCAAAGATACCCTAGCTAAGGAATGAGCAACTTTGTTTGTTTGCCTCATAATAAACTTAGTTGAGTATTTTGTTGAATGGTTTCATTCATTTTATTCTCTTAAAAAAACATTTTTCTCAAATTACACGTTTTTGTAGATTTGATTCTAATTTAGTTTTTTGATCGATTTAAAATATATTTGAAAATCAAAATGTGCTTAATTAATTATTTTTAATGATTTAGGTAGGGACAACAATTTTGTTCGTGCCTGCGGATACTCGCGGGTAGAATCCATGACGGGTACGGGATAGGTAGACAAACGGGTACCCACGGGACAAAATAAATGGAAATTTTAACTACAAGCACGGGGGGCGAGTATTGAGATACTCGCGCCTGCGGATACCCATGCACGCATATAATGATTGAAACACCCTTATTTTAAAACACTAACCTAAGTGACGTAAGTCCCTCTCATTCATTCTCAGTTTCTCATTCTCATTCCAGAGACTCTTCTGCATCGTCACCGTACCTTCGTCCATAAGTTCATCTCATCTCCTCCACCTTCATCCTTCCAGCCACTGCTGTCCCCACCGACCACACGTAGACCAGAATCACAAGCTCATCTCCCTTTTGTTCATCCTTGTCCATCCCTCCACGCACAGACCATATCCGCGAGCTCGTCTCCCACCCTCCACGTTTCCCTTTTCCTCAACGCGCAGACCAGAACAGAGAAACCCAAAGGTATGCATTTCCCTTTATTTCTTTATATATATATATATTTGATTGGTTTTATGAGTACATCCCGGAAATAATTGGACCATGATGGTTGAATATTGGCCGAGTATAGATAGTGTTTACCGAGTTTGGACAGTGTTGTAAAGATGAGCTTGATTGGAATGGACGAGCATTGAAAGGCCGAGCTTGAGGCACTAAATGATGTTGGCACAGGAAAACACAAGAAGGGGGGTTGAATTGTGTTTGTTAATTATTTTCGCAAAAACCTTTTTCGATAAACCTTTTCACCAGCAAAAGATAAACAGATTAAGCACACAAGAAATCCTTTTTAAAAGATTAACAAAACCAAAATCAAATCCCACAGTTAGTATAAATAAATTATAAAAGATAAGGGATAGAAAATTCACTCAGATATTTTATCCTAGTTCACTCTCTTCTAACCAAGAGCTACGTCCAGTCCCTTCTACTTGAAGGATTTTCTCCACTATTTCCAAACAGCTTTTACAACAAGTATTCTACACCTCTCTAGGCTACAAGTATTGATTTCTTGCTAAGCCTCTTCAGGCTCTAATTCAATCACAAAGATTTTTCTAAGATCTTTCTAACTCACTATATATGGAGATATGAAGGTTTAAGATCTACAGAATATTTTTACAAATATTCAACCTTAAGAATTACAGACTTTTGCTTTACAAAGGGAATATGAGCTTTGAATATCTTACAAATGTTCAAAATGGCAAAAGTTGTTCTTTAGTGCTTGAGACTTTCTATATATAGTGGTCTTCAGCTTCTCTTTCAAATCTTCAAAGGTTATTTTTAATCATCCCGTTTAGAGATAGCATTAAATGCATGATATCCGTTGAGACTGATAGCTTGATTTTGGCCATGTTGAAAAGCATCATTGGTTATCAGAAAAGCACAAATTGGAGGCTCACTGTCCTAAGCAATTGTATCTTAAAAACTTTCTTTCCTCCTATGTGTATAACCCAGCTTTTGTCCAGCAATAAAGTTGTCATCGTACAGATCGTTTTGCAATTCCAATTGTACTATTTGTATTTTGTATTTCCTTGATAGTACTATGAATTTTCTCACAAAGGAACAAGGCATTAACCAGATAAAACAATTATAAAGAACATATATTCCTTTGAAATAAATATCAATCATTTGAAATAAATTCAATGGGGTCCATATTTCATTAAAACACATTCAAGGTAGTAAAGATATAGAAGATGTAGAACCGTCTACAGGCACTCAGTTTTAGAACGCGTCTACACAAGGTTTTATTCTGCTCGTCCACTGATGTGGCAGAAGCGCTCGTCCACACAAGTCTTTGGACTTGCTAAGCCTTTGGAGAAACTCCGTCCAATGACGTGGCACTATGGACGTCTACTGAATTTTAGTTAGGCATTAAGGATGTCTACTTGAGTTTTAAGGAGAGCACTCGTCTGCTGACGTGGTTACTATGGACGTCTACTGAGATATAGTTAGCCGTCTACTTAACGATTAAAATATAAACAGTTTAAATAACCTTTGGACTGGTAATTCTTTGCAAGAGTCCAAGCATTGTATACCTTATATTATTTTGGATATTCCTGCATAAACTAAAATCACTTGTTACATCTCAACTAACACTTTGCCAAGCAAATTTAATCATTTTGTTAACATCAAAACCTAGAGATTAAATAAACCAGAACCACTTTGGTTCCAACAATCTCCCCCTTTTTGATGATGACAAAAACTGATCAAATTTAAGTATCAAAGTCTAAGAGAGCTTGCAAAGCTCCCCCTAAGACATAGCATTCAAGCAGATAAAGCATAGTCAGATAAATATAAGTTATCAAACAGAATAAACATATCATAGCAATAATCAAAAGCAGTTATGAATCAGAGTAAGACATGCATATGCAAACAAATAAGATCTTTTTCAAAACCGACTTTATATAAAAAACAATTAATCTAATCTATTTCCATTTCTCCACCTTTTTTGTCATCGGACAAAAAGGTAAAGGAGTGGACCATCATAGTCAGCAAAACATATAAGATAAAGAAAGAAAAGGTTTATGTAGGAGGAGGTGGTGGTGGGGGTTGATGTTGTGGTTTTTGGGTTTGAGCTTGCTTGAATTCCTGAAGCAGATCCATCATCTTGTTTACAACAACAATTGTTGGAGCCATCTCAGTCTGAATTCTGAGTGACCCTTTCCTCCATCTGAGCAATCTGTTGCTCCATAATCTTTCCAACCTTCTCCTCAACTATCTTGTTAATCATTTCTTCCAAATTTGGGGGCATAGATAGTTGTCTTGAACTTTCTGCAGTATCAGATTAAGTGTCTTAGGGTTGAACCACAGCCAAGGCTAGAGGTTGAGACATTTGTTTCTATGGCCCAGCAGATTGCTCAAAGCAATAGTTGGATTTTGCAAGCAGTGTCTTCTTTATCAGATTCTTCAACCACTGTGTCATCAGCAATTTGCTCAACAAGAGAAGAAGGTGTTGGTGCAGGGGGTGGAGAGGATTTCTTATTGCGTGGAGGTAGATCCCTAGCCCACTGAATTGGATTAGAAATTTCTACATCACGACTTGTAATTGGCAGACCCCAAAGATCCTTGAAGATCAGATATCTGACACGAGAGAGTCCACACTTGCCTCTGAATTTTGGAGTTTTCTTCTTCTCTTGATGAGTCGGGCGAAGTGGAGGCTTCTGCAGTGCAGTGAATTAAGTGGGATTGCCAGAAAGCTCCTGCATAATTAGCCTCAGTAACCATCCCAATTGGTAAAGATTGAATGTAATCCATCTGCGAGTGGTTAAAGGGTTCAGAACTGAGATCTAGCATAATGTCTTGAACTACTAGCATCTTTCCTTTGTGCCTTGGATGCTTCCGATCCTTGTCCTTGTTCAGATCTATCATTGACAACCTAGTACAAATCTTGGTAGGCTTGACTCCAACATTTGTGGAAGAGGAGTGTTTTAACCAGGTTGGAGGGACAAACCATGCAGCTTTGTCTACTCTGAAGTGGCTGAATTCCCATTTCAGAATCTCATACATGAGAGTGTCCACAATATGATCAACAGCAGCTCCATATACCTTTGGATGTTTGAAAGTCATCCACTTGGTAGTCTTGTCCATCACAAAAGGAATTTGTCTGAAGGATCTGGCTCTTTTCTCGAGAATACTCCCAAGATCCTTCTTGCTGGGATCAATATGCCAGTCATATATTTTAATTCTCTCTACTCCATCAGTGAATAGTTTAAGGGGTGGAAGTTTCACTAGACTAGGGTAGATCTTTCTGGCAGGGAATCTCTGTTGGGGAAGGTGGGTGAGGAGAGGTCCATGTTCATTAACCATTTGGGAAGGGAATGGGCCAGTTGGAGTGTGGGGTTCAGGGTTTACCCAGTATGGATAGATGTTGTGGGGTTCATACTCATACTCAGCCAAAGGATACCACTTTGTTAGAATATGTTCTAGTTCTTGTGGAATAGTGTTGAATAGTATTTTCCATTCTCTCTATACTTTGGCCTGGTTTTCAGATTTTCCATTATAGAGAGTGGAAGAGGGAATTATGAGTGGAAACAAGGTTTTTAAAGGTTTAGGAAAGGGGGTTCCAATGGTAATGCTATTGTCTATTTGTGTTAGTGGTGAGTGTGGTGATTGTGGCAGGGTAAGGACATAAACATCATCCACATCATGTGGGAGAGAGAGATATTATCGACTGTATTTCCAAAGTCGACACTAATTCATCTCTTGCTAACCTAACGGGGTCATCACAGAGATTTTTACCTCAGAAGCCATAGCTGTTTTAGCCCTCTCTGCTGGTTGCCTCTTCTTCTTGGCAATAGGACCAGTAACAGAAGCAACTTGTTTTTCTAAACTGGCAGCAATAGGTATTTCATCATCATCTTCTTCTTCTTCAGACATGATTACTTGCCTTTTCCTTTTGGGTGCAGGTGGAAGAGTAGCACCAAAAGATATAGAGAGGACAGATCCTCTAGTAGTCCTCTTAGGGATAGGTTGCCTCACATCCACAGTCTTCCTCTTGGTTCTTTTCTTTAGACCAAGGATTGCAGCATTGTTGGCCTCAAGTGATTCTTCTTTAATCTCCATTTTCTCCTAAAGCTTGGCCTACTCCACTTGCTTTTATGTTCTAAGTTGCATGCCACCCAGATTGTTCCTTCGAAAATCCGCGGACCAGATGCATCCCTCAGTTAGTAGGGCACTCTGTTCTTGTTCAGACTTTTCAGCCAAGGCTTCATAAACTCCTTGATGTTTGAATATTTTGGATAGGAGATGTGTGAAGGTGATAAAAGACATGGTTTCGCTATTCTCCACAGCATCCTTGAACCTTGAGAAAAGGATGTGGGGTAGGTTGATTTTGGTCTCTAAGAACATATTGCACAAACAGAACTTGTGCAAGGTAGAGAGGTTGTCCTTAGAACCAATTTTGTGAAGCACCGTCTTGTTCAAGATTTGATGAAGAATCCTGATTTCATCCTTCATCTCTGATGACTTCCAAGAGTGAGTCCTTACTGTATCAGACTTCATTAAAGTCACAACATTTGTTTCAGAACCACCTAGGTCCATCTCCCAGTTCTCATTAAAGATTAAGCCTTCTTGCGCACAAACAATTGCTTCAGAGATGGTTTTCTCAGACACCACCACCTTCTTTCCTAAAACAAATGAACTAATCTCGGTGTCTCTAATAACAGGTTTCCTCCAGAAGGTTTTTATCAGATTTGGGTAAATAGGAACCTTCTCCAAGAAAAGACCGTCCCAACCAGCAGCATTTACGTACTTACACACATCAAGATTGTATTCCATTAATACTTCGAACTTGAAGTGATACTCAGTGACAATACTCATGGAGTCAGTTATATAGACAGGATCAGGAGGAGTAATTGAGGCCATTGTTGTGAATTTGAGAATAGAATATGAGAGAAATAAAACAGAGAGCTCGAGACAGATGAAGTTCGGAGAAGATGAATGCACAATGCTATAGTGAATCAGTCGATTATGAATACTGAGGGATTTAGCGAGAACGGGTTTCGTGAAACCAGCCTCTAACTGTTTGAAGCAGTCAATGGCCTTGTCAGAATCAAAATCAGTCCAATGTGCAAGGGGTTTAAACTCAAGACATATATCATCATCAGTGGGCAGATTCAAGATATTCCCAAATTCTTCTATGGTCAGCTCTATCTTAATGCCCTTAACTTCAGATATCAACAGACCAGCATCTTCTATAAACCTAAGATTTGTATAAAATGGTTTGATTGGTTCCTCATAATATGGACCCTTGAATTTCATAAACTCAACAAGGTCCAAATTTATCAGTTTTTCAAAAAATTGGAACCCAGTTTGCTCGAGAAACCAATCATAATCTAAAACCACGGGCTTGTCTATATCCTTAGTAGAAAAATTTGCTCTGAAATTTTGGTACTGAATATTTGAGGTAAAGTATTTACCTACTAGAGAAACTGCCCGAGGTGCCAGAGTTTGAGCTTGCTCTTGTGATGGCTCAGAGGATTGTCCTTTCTATGTGGAGGTCTTCTTCCTTTTGTTTGGTGGTTTGGAAAAGCTGTAAGACTTCTGATTTGGCATGATTAGTTTGTGGGTGGTTGATAACAATGACCCAAAACAGAGTAGTGAAGTGTGAAGGAGAGGAAGGAGGCGCGGTTTCGTGGAGGTATGAGTGGGAAGGAGATGGTGGTCGCGGTTTTGAAGTGGGTTAAGATGGTGGTCGTGGTTTTGATGTGTAGGAGAAGGTGAAAGTAAAAAAAATGGAGACTTGATGGTGGAAGAAGATGGAGGCACGGTTTGGGTATGTAGGTGGTGATAGGAGTGAAGAAAAATGGAGTTTTGGTTTGGGGGTGATGACAAAAATGAAGGAATGTGAGTTTTGTAGAGTGGGTGTTAATGGAGGTTGATGAAAATGGAGGTTTGAAGGTGGAGAAGTAGGTGAAATCGCGCGATCTAGAGTGGAGAAGAAGATGGAGGAGCGACTGAGTTGTGAGGATAGAGAAAGCAAAACCTAATTTTCTTTATATAGAAGTGCAATATAATTGATTATGGAGGAAGGGATAATCGATTATCAACCTGCTGTTTTCCTGATACCGAGTGACTGAGTGGGATAATCGATTACCGGGATAGCAATAATTGATTATTAGGTTCTGTTTTTCTTGAAACTGCTTGCTGAGAGTCCATAATAGATTATGGAACCATGATAATCGATTACCTGGGTTCAATTTTGTAGGTTTAATCACACAGACATGTGATAATCGATTATTTAGTGATAAATAATCGATTATTAACTTGAAAATCCTAGAATAAGACAGTTTGCACTTATTTTTGAAGCTACAACTCTTAGTGACTAAGTTCATCTCTTGAGGTTTATTTTTTAATCAAGATTTTTGTGAGTTGTGTGACATTCCAATTGTGACAACCAAACAACTATCAATCATAAAGCACATTTCACATCATCTGCAAACAATCAAACACATCAATTTCATTCATTCAACGCAAGATTGGTCAATTACGCCAAGTTCCCTTCTAATATAGAAAAAACTTTCTTTTTGCAATGGTTTGGTGAAAATGTCCGCTAATTGCTTAGATGATTCAACAAACTCAAGCACACAATCACCTTTTAAAACATGATCTCTAATAAAAATGGTGCCTAATTTCTATGTGCTTAGTCCTAGAGTGTTGAATTGGGTTCTTAGTAAGGTTGATTGCACTAGTATTGTCACATTTAATTGGAATGTGATCAAGAACTACTCCATAATCTAGAAGTTGTTACTTCATCCATAGGATTTGAGCACAACAACTCCCTGCTGCAACATATTCCGCTTCAGCAGTTGACAATGCCACACTAACTTGTTTCTTGCTATGCCAAGATACTAATGCATTTCCTAACAAGTGGCATGTCCCACTAGTGCTTTTCCTATCCAATTTGCATCCAGCAAAATCAGAGTCGGAATAACCAGCCAAACTACAAGTGACTCCTTTGAGGTACCACAAGCCAACATTTTGTGTTCCTATTAGGTATCTCATTATTCTTTTTACTGCAACTAAGTGTGATTCTTTAGGATTAGCTTGATATCTAGCACACATACACACACTAAACATGGTATCCAGTCTACTTGCAGTTAAATAAAGGAGTGAGCCAATCATAACTCTATATTTACTTGATTCTATGGGATTACCTCCTTCATCTTTGTCAAGATAACATGAAGTGCTCATTGGGGTGGTCATTTCCTTTGCCTTATCCATGTCAAATCGCTTGAGCAACTCCTTGCAATATTTGGATTGGTTGATGAAGGTTCCCTCTCTCATTTTCTTGATTTGCAACCCAATAAAGAAATTGAGCTCACCCATCATGGACATTTCAAATTCATTCTGCATAATATTAGCAAACTCCTTGCAAAGCAAGTCATTAGTAGCACCGAATATTATGTCATCCACATAAATTTGAATAAGCAAGATATCATCGTTTGAGGTTTTGATAAAAATAGTTGTGTCAACTTTGCCTCTTTCAAAACCATGATTTAATAAAAACTTGCTTAATCTTTCATACCAAGCTCTAGGAGCTTGTTTCAACCCATAAAGTGCCTTTTTAAGTTTATAAACATGATTAGGCTTTTCATAACTTTCAAATCCAGGTGGTTGTTCAACATAAACTTCTTCTTGGATAAAACCATTTAGGAAGGCACTTTTAACATCCATTTGGTAAAGTTTGAAATCCATGATAGATGTAAATGCAAGCAACATGCGAATAGCTTCTAATCTAGCTACAGGTGAATAAGTTTCCTCATAATCAATTACTTCTTCTTGGTTGTATCCCTTAGCTACTAGTCTAGCCTTGTTTCTAACAATTATTCTGGTTTCATCTAATTTATTTCTAAATACCCATTTAGTTCCTATGATTTGTTGGCTTCTAGGCTTAGGTACAAGTTCCCAAACATCATTTCTTTCAAATTGATTTAATTCCTCTTGCATAGCAATAGTCCAATGTTCATCTATTAATGCCTCATCTATAGTTTTAGGCTCTATTTGAGAAACAAAGGCAAGATGATTACATGCATTTCTAAGAGAGTTTCGGGTGGTTACCCCTTGTGTTACCTCTCCAGTGACATTCTCAAGTGGATGATACCTTGAAGTTCTCTATTCTCTTGGTAGTCCTTGGCATGTGCTTGCTTCTTCTTCTTCTTGAGGTGGACTTAGTGATTGCTCCTTCTTTTTGTTATCTTCCTTTTGCTCATAGAGATAAACATTATCCATAGCATCTACAAGATCATCAATATCCTTTCCCAACCTCTTGGGGTTAGATTCTTCAAATGAAACATGTACAAATTCCTCTATGGTCATAGTTCTTTTATTATAAATCCTAAAAGCCTTGCTTGTTAGTGAATATCCTAGGAAAATGCCTTCATAAGCTTTTGCATCAAATTTACCTAAGTTATCTTTTTCATTGTTTAACACAAAACATTTACATCCAAAAATGTGCAAGTGTACGATGTTTGGTTTTCTACCTTTGTAATACTCATATGAATCTTTCTTTAATATTGGCCTAATTAATACCCTATTCATAACATAACAAGCATTACTTACAGCATCGGCCCAAAAATATTTTAGGAGTTCATGATCATTGAGCATTGTTCTTGCAAGTTCCTCCAAGGATCGATTCTTCCTCTCAATAACTCCATTTTGTTGAGGTGTCCTTGGTGTTTAAAAGTTGTGATCAATCCCATATTCTTCACAAAGCTCTCAAATTGTTCATTCTCAAATTCTCCACCGTGGTCACTTCGAATTGAAACAATTTTGAGCTCCTTCTCATTTTGTATGCTCTTTGCAAGTCTTTTGAATGTTGTGAATGCATCACTCTTGTGAGCTATGAAGAGAGTCCATGTGTATCTTGAGTAGTCATCTACTATGACCAAGGAATAGTAGTTCCCTCCAAAGCTAGTTCTTGAGGGGCCAAACAAGTCCATATGTAATAACTGCAAAGGCTTGTTAGTAGTCACAATATTCTTAGATTTAAATGACACCTTGACTTGTTTTCATTTTTGGCATGCATCACAAAGCTTATCCTTTTCAAATTTGATTTTAGGTAAACCAATAACTAAATCTTTTGAAACTTACTTATTCAAGTGATCCATGTGAATGTGAGCTATCCTACGATGCCATAACCAAGAGTCTTCTTCTTTGCTAACAAGGCAACATGCATTATGAGATGAGACTTCATCTAGGCTAATCATGTATATGTTGTCTATTCTATTTCCTATCATCCTTACTTGCTTGCTATTTTTATCTTCAATTATGTAACTATTTGAATAAAAAATTACTCTATTTCCTCTATCATATAATTGACTAATACTAAGCAAGTTATGTTTTAAACCTTCAACATACAACACATTATCTATGGAATTAGAGAGATTCTTACCAACTTTACCTATCCCAAGTATTGTTCCTTTGTTGTTGTCACCATTGTCACATGACCGCCATTCTTGGGTGTAAGAGTTAAGAACTTTGATTTGTCCCCAGTCATGTGTTTGGAGCAACCGCTATCAAGGAACCAATCGGCTCCATGTACCTTGAAGCACACCTACAAGACAAATTCATTGGGATTGTTTAGGTACCCAAATCTTGTTGGATCCTTGTTGGTTAGCATGATAAAATGTTCCCTTAGGAACCCATATTTTTTTCTCGCTTGTTTTCTTTCTAGCCATGCAAATGGATGCGATATGTCCCTTTTAGCACAATAATAACATCTAGTCTAAGGGCTAGTAGAAACCTTAGGTTTTACAAACATGTTCTTAATTGATTTTTTCATGCACAAGAGGTTTGCCCCCCTCTTATCATAACTTGCCTTTTGGTTTCCAAGCAATGCATTTAGGTTATCTCTACCATTAGTGAACTTCTCTACCATGCGTTGAAGGTCTTTAACTTCCTTCTCATACTTTATGAATTTTTCACAAACATAATTTCCTTTAATGTAACCAAGGCTATAGTTTTCTATTTTAAGCTCTAGTCTTTCCTTAGTTAAGGCAATCACTTGATTTTGCAAATAGTTAACGGTTTTATTTGAATTATCTAGAGCCCTAGCTAACCTCATAGAATCCTTATGTAATTCTAAAAATGCATCATGCAATTCATCATAGGAGTTAGATTCTACCTCACTTTCGCTCTCATGATTGGTCATGAGACATAGTTGGGCTTCCTCCCAAGCTATGTAAGCTCTTTTTCCTTTCTTTTCTTTGGTGTACTTCTTTTCAAACTTTGATGATTTCTTTTTGCAAGTTGGGGCATTCCATCTTCATGTGTCCCGTCTTGCCACATTCATAGCATGTTGGAGGAGTTGAAGGACCCTCTTTGCTTGAGAACTTCTTTGGTGGAAAGCTCTTTCTTTGAAAATTATTTTTCTTCAAGAACTTCTTGAACTTTCTAACCAATAGAGCCATATTCTCATCATCCACATCTAACTCCATCTCTTATCATCATTTTCATTACTTGCATAGGAGGTTGATGCTTTAAGGGCTAAACCCTTCTTCTTCTTGTCTTTTTCTTCGTGCTCCACTAAGCGATCAAGATCCAACTCATGTTCTTGCAACTTTCCAAAAAGAGTGGCCAAAGTCATAGTTGCTAGATTTCTTGATTCCGCTATTGCGGTGACTTTGGGTTGCCAATCTCTATTCAAGCACCTAAGAATCTTGTTGATCAAATCTTCATTTGGAAATGGTTTCTCCATTGAAACAAGTTGATTCAATATGTGAGTGAACCTCTTTTGCATCTCTTGAATACTTTCTCCTTGATTCATTCGAAAAAGCTCATATTCCCAGATCAAAGTGTTTGTTCATGCTCTCTTGACTTCACTTTTGCCTTTATGTGTGACTAGAAGAATGTTCCACATTTCTTGAGCCGTCTTACAATTTGAAACTCTAAAGAACTTATCCGAACTCAAATCCGAAGTGATGATGTTCTTTGCACAGAGATTATATTGAACCTTCTTCTTTTCTTCTTCCATCCATTCATCTCTAGGCTTGTTGAGCACAAACCCATTTATCGTATGAGTAGGAACGAAAGGCCCATTTTCTACAGCATCCCATATATCCATATCTACTGCCTCAATGAAGATCTTCATTCTCTCTTTCCAATAAGAAAAGTATTGACCATCGAAGGCCGGAGGATGACTAAGAGAAGCTCCCTCTTGAAGTTGCCAATTTGAAGCCATCTTTCTCTTAAAGTTGCTAGGCTCTTTAGATAAGAGTCTAGCTCTGATACCGCTTGTTACCAAGTGGCTTCAATCTAGGGGGTGAACGCACTGTCGCGCACGCGCCAAAAAGAACGAGCGGGTTTATAAAACTGTAGTTTAGGGCGACAACTTGGATGTCGTCTCACAAGGACTCTTGAAGTGTTATTTACCATAAAAAGCGGTTTTTTTTTGGTGGGGGGGGTGGATTTGGATGCAATTAAGGAAACAAAGCAATAGCAGAGCAATAAAACAGAGCAAATTAAGAGATTAACAAATAGCTAGAAACGATTGATCTACTGTTCTCGATTTCCCAACTATCATCGGTTCATGTAAATTCCCAAGCCCTAAGCAGATTCTAATCCCCTTTCGGTTGTAGCAACGATTAACAAACGAAACCTCTACCACAAATATATGTTCCTATTCCCGAATTAAACAAACGGGGTTAAGCCCTCATGAACTAAACGAACATGAATGAACACACGCGAATTAAACAAACGCGATTAAGTATAGGAACATAACATCACCGAAATGAATCAACACAACACTATACACTCCTAAATTAAACAAACAGGAATATATAGCATAGTATTGAAAAGGGAAAAGCATACAAAATAGGAATTACAAAACCTCAAGTGTGGTGGAAATCAATTACAGTAGACTAATCCATGGGAATTAGTTCTCCATTACAAACAGAAGCAAAATCTCAAAAGTATGTTAAAAATACCAAAAACTGGCTCCTCTTTCTGTCTGCTGCGTTCTGTTTTATAGGGTGCGCGCGTCACGGCCGTGATGGCTGTCACGGCCAGGCCGTGACCGGTTCTGCCAAAGGGTGCCTGTTCAAATTCTGGTCTGTCACGGCCGTGATGCCTATCACGGGCGGCCGTGATGCATTCTCGACTTTTGGTTTCTCTCCTGTCACGGCCTTGACCTCCATCACGGCTTGGCCGTGATCGATTCTGACTTCCTGGGTTTCCTGATCACGCCCGTGACATATATCACGGCTAGGTCTTGACCCTTTCTAACTTTTCATGATCTTCCCATCACGGCCATGACCGTGACGGTGGCACAGGCGTGATAGCCTGCGCCAGGTACACTTTCCTTCTTGCTCTTCTTATTAGCCTGAAAACATGAAATAGCAGTAAGTGCTTTATTTGACTCAAAATCAACTTAATTAACCTAAAACTACTTTAGAGACTCAAAACCTTGCTTGAAGACAATCTAGTCTAATTTGGGTGAAAATGAGATATAATTAGCACAAAACCACGGTCATACTAGTCATAAAACTAGATGAGCCAGAGGCTGATCAAAATACCCCAAACTTAAACTTTGCTTGTCCCCAAGTAAACTAAAACTCAAAAACTCAAAAAGACTCAAGACATGACAAGCTTAAGAGATTTAATCAACTTTGCACAAATTCAAGCAAATTCATCAAAACAGTTTTCTTCAATGTTCCCCCCTTTCAAACAAAGCATTCCCCATATGCATTCACTCTAAACATTTGAGAACTTCATCATTCAAGCAGTCAGTAATCTAAGCAAGGGATCCAAGTTACACACAAAAGGGAGATCACCAAATTCAAACAATCGCCTTCCTCACAAGGGCATTTAGTGTTTCACCCATCGCTCAATTTTTGTCAAGCAATCAACAATTCACTCAATTTCACTTTTCAAGAACACTTCCCATGAATTTGATTTTCATCTCAAAATGATTCCCACAGAAAACATGCATGCAACATCAGCAGGTCTTTTATGGTTGTAATGGAGCCTGGCTAAGGGTAGGATATACAAAGGAACTAGGCTGAAGACCCTAGGAACTAAGAGAGCATGAAACACTTCAAACATTGAAATTCCACTCAAGTTCCTTTTTCCATTTTCCTTATGCTTTGGGTGACTACAACCTTTTTATTCTAATACCCTTTTTTGAAATTTTTGTATTTTGGTATTTTTTTCTTCTCTTTTTTTTTCTTTTTTTTTTCTTTTTATCAATCCCAAACAACACATCACCCTTGTAGCCACCCCAAACTTAGTTTCTTGCAACCATTATCTTTGCTAAGATTACATGCTCTCCTAATCCTAAGATCGGGTTAACATGGTTTTCCAGATTTCAGCTTATAACATACGGTCAACCAGAAACAAAAGGCTAATCAGGCTCAAAGGGGCTAACTAGGAAACATGCATTAGGAATTGGTTCTTTTTAGGCCAAGTAGCTATTTACAAAGAAAATGCCTAAATCATCTGAAGCAAACACATCAACATGCAAACCAGGAAGACATTCAAGCAAATTCAGGAAAGTGCAACTTAAAAAGTGATTCTCACAGTCAAAAACATGTTGGAGGCTCAAAACCTCGCCTGGATATTCATGCAAATTGTTTGATAGAGATTCTATCCCTAGTGTGTGCTTCTCTTCACCCCAAACTTATCATAAATCATGCCATCACAACAAAATCTCAAAGTTCAGTTTTCAATCACATGGGGATCACTTTTCAAAAACACAAAATTTTTTCCTTTTTTTTTCAACCTAGGGGAAATCATCACATCAATCATGCAATCAATCTGTGCAAAATCAATCAAAATCAATCAAGCTCACTGACCCACACAATTTATTCAAAAGCTAAAAGAAAGACAAAACAAACTACAACTAGTTCCTCCCCCCACTTAAAACATACATTGTCCCCAATGAACAACGTAACTATAAAATCAGAGTGAGGGAAAGGAAAGGATACTCCCTGATCAGGTGCCTGTGTAAGTGGGAACTTCCAAGGAGAGCTCCTCAACAATAGCATCGTCAGGAACACCATCAACCACACCATGGAATGGCTTCAGCCTCTGCCCTTTTACCTTGAAGGACTTGTTGCTACCTGCATCTTTAATCTCTACTGCACCATAAGGAAACACATTAGTAACAACAAATGGTCCAATCCACTTGGACCTAAGTTTCCCAGCCATCATTTTCAGGCGGGAATTAAACAGTAAGACTTGCTGGCCCACAAAAAATTCTTTCCTAGCAATCATCCTATCATGAAAATGTTTTGTTTTCTCTTTATAAATCCTGGAGCTTTCATAGGCTTCTAGCCTAAGCTCGTCAAGCTGCTGCAACTGTAGTTTCCTTTCAATACCAGCTTTCTTCATTTCCAAGTTCTGACACTTGATCGCCCAATATGCACGGTGCTCAACTTCCTCCTGGAGATGACTTGCGTTACCAATTACACGCCGAATGGGGGACATCCCTATTGGTGTCTTGAAGGCGGTCCTCTGAGCCCACAGTGCATCTTCCAGACAGCGACTCCAGTCTTTCCTATTCGGCTGCACCATTTTCTCTAAGACCTGCTTGATCTCCCTATTTGATATCTCGGCTGGTCATTGGTCCGGGATGGTAAGCGGTGGAGACTCTATGCACAACTCCATACTTCCCGAGTAAGGCTTCCATGGTACGTTGGTTGCGAAGTGAGTGCCACAGTCGCGATAATAGCCCTTGGTATGCCAAACCTGCAAAAAATGTTGGACCTAACAAATTTTGAAACAACTTTAGCATCGTTAGTCCTAGTGGGGATTGCTTCCACCAACTTTGAAACATAGTCAACAGCCAAAAGAATATATACAAAACCAAAATATGCAGGGAAAGGACCCATAAAGTCCATTCCCCACACATCAAAAACCTCACAAAAGAGCATGGGCTGCTGAGGCATCTCACTCCTACGAGTGATGGCAGGGCCTGCAGTTTGACATTGCTTACAATTCCTGTAGACCTCATAGGCATCTCTAAAAATTGTGGGCCAGTAGAACCCAGAATCTAGGACTTTTCTTGCCGTCCTCTATGGTCCAAAGTGTCCTCCAACATGAGAGGCATGAGAGAAGTTCGGGATGGACTGTCTCGAGAATCGGGAACACACCTCCGAATCACCTGATCACTGCAAAACTTCCAGAGGTATGGATCATCCCACACATAGTACTTGCAATCATTCTTAAGTTTGTGGATCTTGGATCTACTTGCACCTGCAGGAACAACACTAGCAACAAGAAAGTTAACAATGTCAGCAAACCATGGAGTGTCTCCATGCAGATGTAGAAGCCTTTCATCAGGAAAATCATCATGGATGGGAGAAGGATCCTCATCCCTTGCTATTCGGCTCAAGTGATCGGCTACCAAATTTTCAGCTCCACTCTTGTCTTTTATCTCCACATTGAACTCTTGGAGCAAAAGCATCACCTAATCAGTCTTGGCTTCGCTTCTGGTTTCTTCAATCGGTACTTCAGAGCTGCATGGTCAGTAAAAACAATAACCCTAGAACCTAGCAAATATGACCTAAATTTATCAAGTGCAAATACAACAGCTAGCAGTTCTTTTTCAGTGGTGGTGTAATTTGATTGTGCAGCATCTAATGTCCTAGAAGCATAATGAATCACATGGGCAGCCTTGCCCACCCTTTGTGCCAGAACTGCTCCCACAGCAAAATTTGAAGCATCACACATCAGTTCAAAAGGGAGTGTCCAGTCAGGGGGCTGGATGACAGGGGTAGAGGTCAATGCTCTTTTTAGGTAGTAAAATGCCTCCTTACAGTTATCATCAAAATGGAACATGGCATCATTCTTCAGCAGGTTTGACAATGGGAGAGCTATCTTGCTGAAGTCCTTAATAAAGCGCCTGTAGAAACCTGCATGGCCAAGAAAAGAACGGATCTCGCGTACGCAAGATGGGTAAGGCAATGAAGAAATCACATCAATTTTTGCAGGATCTACTGAAATGCCCTCTTTAGAAATAACATGACCCAAAACAATCCCCTGTTCTACCATAAAGTGACATTTTTCATAATTCAAAATCAGATTAGTCTCAATGCATCTTTTTAGAACTAAACTCAGACTATGCAAACATGCATCAAATGAGGAGCCATATACAGTGAAGTCATCCATGAACACCTCCATGCAATTTTCAATAAATTCAGAAAAAATGCTAAGCATGCATCTTTGGAAGGTGCCAGGAGCATTACAAAGGCCAAATGGCATCCTCCCGTAAGCAAACGTGCCGAAGGGGCACGTGAAAGTGGTCTTTTCCTGATCCTCAGGGGCAATATGGATCTGGAAATACCCGGAAAAGCCATCAAGAAAACAGTAATGGGATTTACCAGCCAGCCGTTCCAGCATCTGATCTATGAACGGCAAAGGAAAGTGATCCTTTCTGGTGGCCTGGTTCAACTTCCTAT
The DNA here is from genome assembly GCA_030762895.1 of Sophora flavescens. Taxonomy (NCBI): domain Eukaryota; kingdom Viridiplantae; phylum Streptophyta; class Magnoliopsida; order Fabales; family Fabaceae; genus Sophora; species Sophora flavescens. The sequence continues at coordinate 28,556,294 of CM061065.1, read as the reverse complement.
AATCTATACAAACCCCCATGGCTATTATGGACTCTAGTGGGTACAAGCTCATTATTATCATTTCTTACCACGGTGAGGCCAGACTTCTTGGGTGCCACTTGCCTTTGGACTTACCCAAGTACTATCGGAGATGGGGTATATAATACACCTTGCGAGAAGTTTAGTCACCTCTTTCTTCACCAGATCCAGAATCAATGGGTTTAGCCGCCTTTGGGCCTGCCTTACTGGTTTAGCCCCATCCTCCAATAGAATTCTGTGCATACATCTGGAGGGGCTAATTCCTGGGATATCAGCTAAAGTCCACCCAATCGCTTTCCTGTGCTTCTTCAGAACATCCAATAGTTTTGCTTCCTGGTCAGAGTCAAGGCTGGAGGAAATAATGACTGGCAGTTTTTCATTCCTCTCCAAGTAGGCATACTTCAGGTTCCCAGGAAGTGGCTTGAGCTCTAAGGAGGGTGGCTGCTCAATGGATGGTACATTGGGAGTAGCCATGATGTCAAGGACTTCTGCTGAGCAGACAGCTTCACCTACACTATCACCCTGCAAAGTTGAATCAAGAAACTCAGAACAAACAGCACATGGGTTAGTGTCAGTACAGTTAGTACATGAATATATATCATCAAATCCAGAAATAAATGGAAAATCAGAAACAAAGTCCTCATGGGTATCCTCAATAATCTCAGAAAGCAACTCTAATTGGAAAACAGAGTGCTCCTCCAATGGATGTTTCATAGCATCAAAGATGTTGAACTTTGCCACAATATCACCAAACTCCATAGACATAGTCCCATCATTAACATCAATCTTAGTCTTAGCTGTCTTCATGAATGGTCTGCCCAGGATTATAGGTGATCTGCTGGAATTTGTCTCTCCTTCCATGTCTAGGATGTAGAAGTCAGCAGGGAAAATCAGCTCATCAACTTGTACCAGCACATCTTCTACCATTCCCATGGGGCGGGCACTGGTCCTGTTGGCCAACTGGATGGTAAGACCTGTATACTGCAAGGGACCAAGATCAAGGTTATTGAAAATGGAAGTGGGCATGACATTTATGGAGGCCCCCAAATCCAACATGCAATTTTCAAATTTTCTGTCCCCAATAGTGCATGGAATAGTAAAAGTGCCTGGATCCTTGCACTTTTGTGGTAGTGCCTGAGTAGGTGCTAAAACAGCAACTCTTTACAGTGCGGGGCTTAGGATGGATAAGAGCTGAAACATTCCTTCCCAAATCAACTCTCTCATTACTCTTCAACTTCCTCTTGTTGGTGCATAGATCCTTCAGAAATTTAGCATACTTGGGCACCTGCTTGATCACATCTAGAAGAGGAATATTTACAGCTACCTTTCTGAACACATCTAGAATCTCCCTCTCCTTATCTTCACCACCAATCTTCTTGTTTTTCTGTACTCTGTGTGGGAAGGGGATCGGTGGTATGTACACTTTCTCAGCTTCAACAGTAACAGAAGGCTCAGGAGTTACCTCAACGGGTTCCTTATCTTTTCCAGAGGCTCCCTCAACAACTTTTCCAGATCTCAGAGAAATGGCACTTACATTGGGATTGGAGACATTGGGATTCATCACTTTGTTTGTCTTTGGCTTTGGGTTGTCCTTTGAGCTTGTTGTATGTTGTTTATGGATGTGGCAAGCTGTCTAACTTGTGTCTCTAGATTTTGAATGCTAGCATCCGTTATTCTTTGAGTTTGACCAAATTGCGTATGCAAATTGTGAATGCTAGCATCATTCCTTCTTTGGAAATCGTGCCTGTGAGGCTGGAAGCATCCCAATCTGCTGCTGCAACTGGAGATTTTGGGCAGTCATTTGTGAAGTCATTTGTTTGAACATGTCCTCTAGGGAAGGTCCAGAAGGTGCAAAAGTGGTCACTTGAGGAGGATTTTGAGGTGCTGCCATCGGTTGTTGTTGGGATGAGTTCCCATACCGAAGGTTAGGATGATTCCTCCAACTGGGATGGTACCTATTTGTGGAGAGGTCTGGAATGTTGTACCGGTTCTGACTGTTGCCTTGATTGTAAGGGTGGACTGCGTAAGCTTGAGGCACATCAGTAGCTGACCCTTCCTTCAAAATGGGGCATGCTTCATAAGGGTGCTCACGAGAGCTGCACATGCCACACAACCTTGCCGGCAGAACCTTATCCATTGCCAATTTTTCCAACAAAGAAGTGAGCCTATCAATTCTATCATCACGGTCCTGGTTGGAAGGAGAACTACGGACCTCATGCACACCTCTTGTGTCAACAGAATTTCTCCTGGTAGTAAACTGCTGGGAGTTCAGTGACATATTTTCAATTAATTGCTTGGCAGCAGCTGGAGTCTTATCTACAAGTGCTCCCACACTAGCGGCATCCAAAATATTTCTATCCATCGGCAGTAACCCCTCATAAAAATACTGAATAAGGAGCTACTCCGAAATCTGATGCTGAGGGCAACTAGATATCAACTGCTTGAATCTCTCCCAATATTCAGCTAATGACTCATTTCCTTGTCTGATGCCACATATTTCCTTCCTGATTGATGCGGCTCTGGAGGCAGGAAAATATTTCTCTAAGAAGCGCTTCTTCAAATTGTTCCAGGTGGCAATAGAGTTTGGTTCAAGGTATAACAGCCAATCCTCTGCAGCGCCCTGTAGTGAAAACGGGAAAGCTTTCAGCTTGATGTGATCCTCAGTTACTCCCTCTGGTCTCAAGGTTGTGGAGCAGACGACCTGGAATTCCTTCAAATGCTTGTGTGGATCCTCACCTGCAAGACCATTAAACCTTGGCAACAAATGGATTAGACCAGATTTTAATTCAAAAGGCGTAACATCACCAGCATACTCAATACACAAGCCATTATAATTCATATCAGGGGCAGCAAGCTGTCTCAATGTCCTTTGGTCACCCATATTGTCAAAAACAGTTTCAGAATTAGAATCACCACTGGTACTAGCCCGAAGTGCTCTACGGCGTGTGTGCAGTGTTCTTTCAATTTCAGGATCAAATTCACACAGTTCAGGGCAATTAGACCTAGTAGCCAGACTAATTCAAAACAAAAATGAAAATAAAAGAGAAAAACAGAAAATAAAATAAATAAAATAAGAAACGAAAATAACAAACAAGAGTCCCCGGCAATGGCGCCAATTTTTGAACGCGCTGTCGCGCACGCGCCAAAAAGAACGAGCAAGTTTATAAAACTGTAGTTTAGGGTGACAACTCGGATGTCGTCTCACAAGGACTCTTGAAGTGTTATTTACCACAAAAAGCAGTTTTGGGGGGGGGGGGGGGGGGGTTTTATTTGGATGCAATTAAGGAAACAAAACAATAACAGAGCAATAAAACAGAGCAAATTAAGAGATTAACAAATAGCTAGAAACGATTAATCTACTGTTCTCGATTTCCCAACTATCATCGGTTCATGTAAATTCCCAAGCCCTAAGCAGATTCTAATCCCCTTTCGGTTGTAGCAACGATTAACAAACGAAATCGCTACCACAGATATATGTTCCTATTCCCGAATTAAACAAACGGGGTTAAGCCCTCATGAACTAAACGAACATGAACAAACACACGCGAATTAAACAAACGCCATTAAGTATAGGAACATAACATCACCGAAATGAATCAACACAACACTATACACTCCTGAATTAAACAAATAGAAATATATAGCATGGTATTGAAAAGGGAAAAGCATACAAAATAGGAATTACAAAACCTCAAGTGTGGTGGAAATCAATTACAGTAGACTAATCCATGGGAATTAGTTCTCCATTACAAACAGAAGGAAAATCTCAAAAGTATGTTAAAAACACCAAAAACTGGCTCCTCTTTCTGTCTGCTGCGTTCTGTTTTATAGGGGCCGCGCGTCACGGCCGTGATGGCTGTCACGGCCAGGTCGTGACCGGTTCTGCCAAAGGGTGCCTGTTCAAATTCTGGTCTGTCACGACCGTGATGCCTATCACGGGCAGGCCGTGATGCATTCTCGACTTTTGGTTTTCTCTCTGTCACGGCCGTGACCTCCATCACCGGCTTAGGCCGTGATCGATTCGACTTCACTGGGTTTCCTCATCACGCCGTGGCGTATATCACGGCTTGGCGTGACCACTTTTCGACTTTTCATGATCTTCCCATCACGGTAGTGACCGGTGTCATGACACGGGCGTGATAGCCTCTGCTTGGTACACTTTCCTTCTTGCTCTTCTTATTAGCCTGAAAACATGAAATAGCAGTAAGTGCTTTATTTGACTCAAAATCAACTTAATTAACCTAAAACTACTTTAGAGACTCAAAACCTTGCTTGAAGACAATCGAGTCTAATTTGGGTGAAAATGAGATATAATTAGCACAAAACCACGGTAATACTAGTCATAAAACTAGATGAGCCAGAGGCTGATCAGGGGGATTGAGATCTTAAAAAAAAATTCTCTCCTTTTTGTGATCTAGACTAACTTTTGAGAAATTGTAAAGGAGTAAAGGAAGAGGAAATCACAAAAACAATTTATTATGGTTCAATCACTCCCTTGAGTGACCTACATCCAGTCCCCATAATACATTTGTGAGTATTTTCCACTAAATCAAGTCCAAGATTTACAATACTTAAGCGCTCTTCACTTGGGATCCCCCACCCTTGTGCAAGAGCCTCTAAATCAAACCGAGGGATACCTCACCCTTGTTACAATCACAAACTAGAGAGATTCCTCACTCTCTTTAACCAAAAAAATCAAACAAAGATGATTACAGGTTGAATCAATACAAGTTGAAGCACTATGACTCTTGTGTGTGATTAGCTCAAATCTTGATCTCAAGAGTGAAAGAGTGATTAATGTGGTTAGAGTTGTTGTTCAAGTGTTCTTAGAGTGAAAACCTAGGGTTTTCGGAGCTACTGTAGTGTATTTATATTGAGGGGTGAAAATATGACCGTTTTAAACAGCTGTCACGCGTTTTCATACACTTTCAGCAGCGTATAATTGATTATGAAGCTTCTTGTAATCGATTATGACATGTGATAATCGATTATGGCCATCGGATAATCGATTATGAGGCCTCTGTTTTCAGTTGAGTTTTCCAGAAGGCAATAATCGATTATGGGCATATGATAATCGATTATACCATTTCATAAAACACAAAGATGATGTTTTTCAACCTTAAGAACATTCTTAACCATTATGAAAACCATTTTTCAACCTTTAGCTTATTTCATAAATTATTGAAATCATTTTTCCAAGTCTTTGAAAAACCTTAAGTCATTTTCAATTTTTAAACCAATTTTAGTTATTTCAATTTTAATAGCCAATCCTACACTTGAATCTTACATATAATCCTAAGACCAAACTAAACTATATATACCCTTGAAGATCTTTTCTTGGTCTTGGATGATTTTTCTTTTGATCTTGCACTTTTCATTTCTCAATCAATTGCTTTGCTTTTGTTACTCATCACCAAAATTAATTTCCTGAAAGTACATAGCATCCATAACTCTCTCCATCTTGATACCAACATAATGGTGTTTGACATTTTTGCCCATATAGAGCCTCATAGGGAGCCATCCCTATACTTGCATGAAAACTGCTGTTGTACGTGAATTCAATCAGCGACAAGAGATCATCCCAACTCCCACGATGATCTAAGACACATGTTCTCAGTAAGTCTTCTAAAGATTGGATTGTCCTCTCTGTCTGTCCACCTGTTTGAGGATGATACGCAGAGCTTAAACGTAATTTGGTTCCTAGCTCTTGTTGCAAACTCCCCCAGAAACGTGAAGTGAATTTCAGATCTCGGTCTAACACAATACTGGAAGGCACTCCATGAGGTCTAATTATTTCCTTGATGTAAACATCAATTAGTTTCTCCATAATAAAATTGGTCTTAACAGGTAAGAAATGTGCTGATTTCGTTAACCTGTCAACGATTACCCAAATTGAGTCAAAACCTTTGGAAGTTATGGGTAAACTTACTATGAAATCCATTGATATACTATCCCACTTTCACTAAAGTACATCTAGAGATGTAAGCATTCCTCCAGGCCGTTGATGTTGTACTTTTGCTTTCTGACAAGTCAGACATGATGCCACATACTCAGTGACTTATTTTTTCATGCCTGGCCACCAAAATATTTGTTTTAGATCTTGATACATCTTAGTCGATCCAGGATGAATACTTAATTTACTCTTGTGTGATTCTTCCAGAATCATTTTCTTCATCTCCGGATTATGCGGTACACGATTCTGCCTTTGCACCTTAAGATGCCATCCGATCCTAAGCTAAACTCAGTAGCTTTTCTTTTTTCCATTAGCTCTTTCTTTTCTTGAATGAAAGCATCTACAGCTTGTTGCTCTCGGATCTCTTCCATTAAGCCACTAGAAATCTTTATCATTCCCAAACTGATTTTCCTTTGGCTTATTTCCATAATTAAATTGAAATCTCGGAACTTCTCAATCAATTCAAGTTCCTTTACCATCATAACTGAAATATGAATGGCTTTCCGGCTCAGTGCATCTGCTACCACATTCGCTTTTCCAGGATGATATTACAATGTAAAGTCATAGTCTTTTAGAAATTCCATCCACCGCCTTTGTCTCATATCGTGCTCCTTTTGATCGAACATGTACTTTAGACTCTTGTGGTCATTAACTCTAGATCGTGCGTCAGATAATTCCTCTCATGAGTCTTCAGCTGACGTGACGCGTACGCTACGACCTTTCGATGTTGCATTAACACACAACCCAAACCTTAATGTGAAGCATCGCAATACACTTCATAGGGTTCATTTGGTTCGGGAAGTATTAACACTGGCGAAGTTGTCAGACACTCCTTTATCCTTTGAAAGTTTTCCTCGTATTTTTCATTCCACGTGAAAGGTTGATCTTTCTTTGTAAGTTGAGTCAAAGGTGCGACTATTTTAGAAAAACCGTCGATGAATCTTCGATAGTAACCCGCTAAACCAACAAAGCTTCTAATCTCCGTCACCGTCTTTGGTCTTTCCCAAGCAAGTACAGCTTCCACTTCGCGGGGGTCTACATCAATCCCTTCTTTGGTAATAGCGTGTCCTAAGAGTTTCACTTCTTCGAGCCAAAACTCGCACTTGGAAAGTTTGGCATACAACACTTTTTCGCGTAGAATTTGCAATACTTGTTGCAAATGTTCCTCATGACTCTTGGAGTAAATGAGGATATCATCTATAAACACTACGACGAACCTATCAAGAAATGGATGAAAAATACGGTTCATGTAGTCCATGAAGATAGAAGGTGCATTCGTCACTCCAAAAGGTATTACGAGATACTCATAATGTCCATAACGAGTTCTGAATGCAGTTTTGGGTATATCTTTTGTCTTCACTCTTATTTGATGATAACCCGTCCTTAAGTCTATCTTCGAGAATACGACGGCTACTCTCAATGGATCCATCAAGTCATCAATCCTTGGTAGAGGGTACTTGTTCTTAATCGTCACTTTGTTGAGTTGTTGAAAATCTACACAAAGTCTCGAACCTCCGTCTTTCTTTCTCACTAGTAAAACTGGTGCTCCCCACGGGGATACACTAGGTCGAATGAATTGCTTTAACAGAAGGTCCTCCAGTTGATCTTCCAACTCCACAAGCTCTGTAGGTGCCATTCGGTATGGGGCAATAGAAATCGGACCAGTTCCAGGAACTAGATCGATGGAGAACTCGATATCCCTAATTGGTGGCAAACCAGGTACATCGTTCAGAAAAACATCCGGAAACTCGTTTACTATTGGCGTTGTCCTCGGATCGATCTCCCCGTCGACTTCTAAGTTAGATAAAAACAAGCATCCCTAATCTCCTCCTTTCGAAGAAGTTCTTACTTGGTGGGTAGATAAAAATCCAGAAATCTCAGGATTAGGAAAAACTAAAGTTTTATGGGCACGATCTAAGAGGATATGGTTAGAAGATAACCAATCCATGCCTAGAATTACATCTAACTGTACTAAAGGCAAGCATATCAGATTCATCAGAAAATGTCTACCCCGAATAACGATGGGACAATTTAGACATATAGAATTTACCATAATAGGTTCAGTAGTTGGGGTTGAAACAATTAAATCATACGTCATAGAAGAAACAGGCAAGTTCAGACATCTCACATAATCCATCGAAATAAAAGAATGCGTTGCACCCAAATCAAAAAGTACAATTAAGAGATTACTAGCTACGTCACAATTACCTTGTATGAGATCTTCGGATTAGGAAGCCTCAGTACCGCTCATGGTATAAACCTTTCCCTTAGCGGTCGGTTTATTGGTCCTTGAATTATTACCAGTTAGGGTAGACCTCTGAGCATTATAATCTTTGGCCAAGTGTCCTACTTGCCCACACTTAAAGCACTTTACTCCACTTAACTGACAATCATTGGTAACATGATTTGTACTTCCACATTTGTAACATCTCTGAATATAGCCTTGGTCTTGATTCCTCTGGCCTCCGCTACTAGATGCAGAAGCAAGTGGGCCGGTATGGTTGTCGATTCTGGTTGTTTCGGGGTGATCAATAATATAGTTTCATCTAGTTCTGCTTTCCTTTCTGGTTTCGAAATTGATTTGTAGATCTAGTCGGTCCTCCAACATTGCCTCTGTTATCCCTTCCTTTCTTCATTTGTTCTATTTTTTTAAGCACGTCTCCACTAACTCTTGAAAATTCCGGATTTGTAGTGGTAACACCGATTCCTTGATCTCGAATCTCAGTCCTCCTTCAAATTTATCACACTTCCAACTTTCATCAGGCTGGGCTTGAAAGAAGCAGAAATATTTAGCAAGCGACTCATATTTCGCTGCATATTCCCCAATTGATAGATCCCTTTGTTGTAGACGCAGGATTTCTTGTTCTTTTTCAACTCTGGCACTTAAAGGGAAATACTTGTCAAGAAACACATTTCGGAACACCTCCCAAGTAATTTCCTGTTGATCGAAGAACCCCTGACTCTCAGGTGCCACCTTGCCACCGATTGCAAGATATCTCCCAAAAGTAAGAAAGTAGCATAGGAAACTTTAACTCCTTCCGGGGTATGAATCAATTCAAATATCTTCTCAAGTTCTTGTATCCACAAATATGCTTTCTCAGGGTCAGTCTCTCCATGGAACTGTGGCGGATTCTGACGTCTAAAAGCAGTCATACCTCTTCCTTCTGCAGCTTGCTCAGCACGAAGTTGTTCTTGTTGAGTTTGTGCAGCCATCGCAGCTGCTTGGATGGCAATAACAGCAGCAACATCAGCCATCACTTGAGCTACAAAATCATTCCCACCGTCACCTTCATAATACTCTTCGTAATTGCCATGATTCTCTGCTCGACCACCTCTACGGCCCCTTCCACATCCGCGACCACGTCCACGTCCACCTTCTATTTCCATGACTGACCTACAAGACATAATTGATTAAACCGCAACCCAAAACCGAAACGCATACTCATGTAACGACATACATTACTTCTAAGACGTAACTCAAGCAATTCTTAGTCAGAGATCACATAACTTAGACATAACAGACCTTTTCCCAAAGATTCCCGAAAGACTCGACCAGCTCTGATACCACTAATGTAATGCCTGCCTTGGCGCTACATGTACTTACTCAAATGCAGAAATAAAATAGAAAATCTTTTGCTAGTTTACTTTCGGAAAATAAATTATCTCTTATTCTAGTTCGAAAAACAGTGTAAAAAAAAACTTTGATCTAATACATAAATAGCACAACCTACATATACATCCATATTTATATATATCCATGCCTTATATTTACAGTTAAGCTTTTATAATTATGTACAATTTACTATTGGTCGATTTAAATGTTTTTTTGACATTTTCCATATATAACATGTTATGATTCACATTCATAACAAATAATTCCACCAATACATTGTGTATCTTATTTGAAATTTTCAATAACATGATATCATTCATATTCCTAGTAAATAGTTCCCCTATTAAATTCATTATCTCAGTGCAGTCTTTGATCTCTTCCTGTGTCTTTCTTTGATTTACATCGAGCAATTCTTCAATAGAAATCCTTCAAGAACCACATATGTGACTTAGGACTTGAGAACCAACATCAGTATTTTTTAGCATTATGTCATGATATAAATATAATGGTTTTGGTGCAAAATATAAATAAAAGAGTTCAAACATATTGACCCATGTTTTTATTTTTAGATAGATAGATTCCTAAATAAAAATCAATTGGAGAAGTGCAATTAATTGTAATTAACTTCAATTTCATTTATTTTTAATTATTCTTATATTATTTATTTCTATAATTACAATAGAAAAAAAACCCGAGCGACACGTGGCAGTGACACATGGCAAAGTTTCCTTGCATAATTTCTTTGTATTATTTATAGATAGATAGATTATAGACACCGTATTTTTAAATATTTTGTTATAAGGAAATTTATTTATAATGGTTGGAATCTTTGCAGTTCAAAAGAAAACATCACCCAATCATAATCGATCATTGTTGATAGACACATTGTTTTTTTAGATTAAATTGATATATATATATATATATATATATAGTAATAAATTGAGATAAACCATTTATATTTAAAACTTGAAATTAGATAAGATTAATTACATTTAATAAATTGAGCTTTTTATGCTTATTTTTCTCACCTTTGCTTACTTCCCTTTAACTTTCTCGTCCTTTACTTCAGCTTTTACTTAATATTGTCTTTATTTTTCGCCTTTCTTTCTTTAATGATTTATCTTTTTAGCCGATCATTGCTCAATTTGTTAGGTCTTAGTTTTTCTCTAATTCACTAGATTCCAAACGCTTTCTATAGTAAGTTTGGGGACCCTTTGCTAGAAGGAAGGGTTTTGCTTCTAGTTCAAATCGCCTGATAGCTTTCAAAGCATGCACATGTTTATCGGCTCAAGACTTCATTCGGCTGATCTTTTTTTTTCACACGTTAAAACAGAGAGTAAAATGATTTTTGCTTTTTTTTGTTAAAATGGTGTCATGGGAGTCTTCGAAAGAATTATTTCAATATTTTCTTACCTTTCCATGTATGTAAGCGTTGAGACATATTTTGAAGAGAATGCTTTAGGCATAGTTAAGATCCTCGTAAAGTTAAGATCTCAAGATCTCACTTGTGAAGTCATTTACTTTTAATTTCGTTAGGACATTGAGACATATTTTGAAGAGAATGCTTTAGGCATGGTTGTTATGGATGATCGTGAATCCAAATTTGTTAATACTCTATTGAAGTGTCTCATCAAAACAGTTTTCTTCAATGTTCTCCCCTTTCAAACAAAGCAATCCCCACAATCATTTATTCTAAACAGTTGAGAATTTCATCATTCAAACAATCATTAATCTAAGCAGAGGATCCAAGTTACACAGAAGAGGGAGATCACCAAATTCAAACAACTGCCTTCCTCACAAGGGAGTTTAGTGTTCACTCAATCGCTCAGTTTGTGTCAGGCTATCAACATTGCACTCAGTTTCACTTTTAAGAGCACTTCCCATAAATTTGATTTTCATCTCTAAATGATTCCCACAGAAAACATGCATGCAACATCAAAAGGTCTTTTATGGGTTGTAATGGGGCCTGGCTAAGGGTAGGATATACAAGGGTACTAGGCTGAAGACCCTAGGAACTAAGAGAGCATGAAACTTTTTACACTTTGAATTTAAACTCAAGTTCTTTTTTTTTTTTTTTCATTTTTCACTTGCCTTGGGTGACTACAGCCTTTTTATGCAAATACTTTTATTTTTATCATTTTTACACTTTCTTTTTTTTTTCTTTTCTTTTTTTTTCTTTTCTTCTTTTTCTGCTTTTCTTTTCTTTCCCCTTTTTTTTCCAACCTTTTTATTATATTCTTTTTTCTTTTTCCCAATCCCAAACAACACATCACCTTGGTAGCCACCCCAAACTTAGTTTCTTACAACCACTCTCTTGATAAAATTCCATGCTCTCCTAATCCTAAGATCGGGTTAACATGGTTTTTCAGATTTTTGCTCATAACATAAGGTTAACAAGAATTAACAATAGGCTAATCAGGCTCAATGGGGCTAACTAGGGACATGCATTAGGGATGGTTATTTTAGGCTAAGTAGTTATTTACAAAGAAAATGCCTAAATCATTTGAAGCAAACACATAATCATGCAAACCAAAAAGAGATTCAAGAAAATTCGGGAAAGTGCAACTTAAAGAGTGATTTTCACACAGTCAAAAACATGTTGGAGGCTCAAAACCTCACCTGGACATTCATGCAAATTGTTTGACAGAGATTTTATCCCTAGTGTGTGCTTCCTATCACCCCAAACTTATCATAAATCATGCAATCACAACAAAATCTCAAAGTTCAGTTTTCAATCACATGGGGATCACTTAAATTTTTTTTCAGAAACCCATTGTTCAACCTAGGGGGAATCATTCAACATATAACATGCAATCAATCTGTGCAAAATCGATCAAAATCCATCAAACTTGCCAACACTAGACTTAACACAACTCCTGAGCTTCTCAAATTATTCAGGAGCTTTATTGGAAACAAAGCAAAAAAATAAAGTAAAGGCAAAGAAAATTAAAAAGGGCAAGGTTCAGGAAAACTCATTGGAGTGGTCCACCAGGATCCCATTGCTTGTAACATAAGGCCCAAGTGATAGCCAAAGGGGGGGAGTTCATTCCATGCTTCCATAACTTGTAGCCTTGATATGGGAGTGAGTGCTTGACAGTTACGGTGACTCCTTCCAGTGCGGCGGACTTCTCACTCCTTCTTGGGTCAAAGATGACCGCTTTCTCAACAAAATCCTCCCAATAAAATTGGGGTTCAATCCCTTGGACTGGCCATGGTGCAAGATCCAGTGGCTTGAACTCCATCACCGGTTGTTCCACAGTGGGAGGTGGTAAACAAGTAGAAAGTGTTACTGCTGCTGCTTCAATTTCTGCACGATCTTCATTCACTGCACTAACAAATTCATCACCTGCTAAACCTGCAGAAATCTCAGCACACACCACACAAAGGTTAGTGTTAGTAGAGTCAATACATATATCACAATAAACTGAATCAGTAAAAGCCTGAATGTCTGGAAATTCAGCAATTAGTTCATCCATCCCATCACTCTCAACACATGCATATGAGTTAATTGAATCATATACTTCCAAAGTTTCTTCATCATCCTCAAGCATGGGGAAGCAGATGTCCTCCTGATCCTCATTCTCTATGTGAACATGGCCCTCAACCTCATAGGTCTCCTGTTCCATATGGATGTTTTGCTCTTCATACCTTTCAAAACATGCTATACATGAAGCAAATTCATTACAATCAGGACATGCATTATAATAGATAGAATCAGGGGATTCAACACACAGTTCATCAACAGAAACATTATCAAAATTATCATCAGAAGTATTGTCAGGAATAACCACTTGTGAATCTGTATGTTCTTCAAGGGGATGTGGAGTTAGCAGTGCAGCTGAGTTGGCGACAATGTGATCAATTAGAATGGCCAACTTCTGAGATTCAGCTTCTCTCCTCTGATGGTTTTCAAGACTTTGTTCCTCCATCCGTTGATTTTCCTCTATCATTTGTTGTATCATTTCTTCCATTTGTGCAGTTACCTGTGCAGTTATCTGTGCATTCATCTGTTTGAACAGGTCCTCTAGTCAAGGTTCGGAAGGTGCAGAGGTGGTCGCTTGGCTAGGATAATTGTTCACTCCAAACATGTCACAATCACTGCTAAACTCATAACTTCCAGAAAAGTTAGGATAATTTATGCATGGTGGTGGCTCATAATAAACATTAGGCATATAACCATACATGTGATTATTCATGGTAGTACTAAAATTCATAACCAGACAAAACAGCCAAAACTAATTCAGCAAAGTTTTTTTTTTCTGTCAATAACAATCAAGAGTCCCCGGCAACGACGCCAATTTTTGAACGCGCTGTCGCCACGCGCCAAAAAGAACGAGCGTTTACAAAATAATGTAGATAGGGAAGCGACAACTCGGATATCGTCTCACAAGGACTCTTAGGTTTCTATTATTAACAGAAAATCAGTTTTGGGGGGTTTGGCGTGAATGCAAATAAGAAACGAAACAAAACAGAACAATGAAAACAGAGCAGTTTAAGAGATTAACAAATAAACTAAAGACGATCAATCTACTGTTCTCGGTTTCCCCCTATCATTGGTTGATATAATCCAAAGCCCTAAGCAGATTCTAATCCCCTTTCAGTTGTAGCAACAATTAACAAACGAAATTGCTACTACGGATACATGTTCCTATTCCCGAATTAAACAAACGGGGTTAAGCCCTCATGAACTAAACGAACATGAATGAACACACGTGAATTAAACAAATGCGATTAAGTATAGGAACATAGCATCACTGAAATGAATCAACACAACACTACACACTCCTGAATTAAACAAACAGAAATGTATAACATGGCATTGAAAAGGGAAAAGCATACAAAACAGGAAATACAAAACCTCAAGTGTAATTGAAACCAATCACAGTAGATTAATCTAGGAGACTAGCTCCCCATTACAGACTTAAACACAAAAGTAAAGGAAAGAAAGTAAACTACTGAAAACTACTACTACTGCCTAAGACTAGCTAGCTACTAGCCAACTCCTCAGTTCTGTCTAACACTGACTTATATACAGTATCTGGAATCAGCGGACTCGCGAGGCGAACACTGTCTCGCGAGGTGAATCTTGCAGCGTTTGGTATTCTCGCGAGGCGAAGTACGGCTCGCGTGGCGAGGAATGGAAAGGTCATGACTTCTGGTCTTCACTCTCGCGAGGCGAGTAATTGATTCGCGGGGCGACACATAAAGGTTGCAAATTTTTCCGCTTGATCACCTTCAGGTTCGCGAGGTGAATGCCTTCATGGTAAAGCTCCAGATTTATTTCTTTTTATTAAACTGAAAACAGAAAATAGCATAAGTGCTTTATTTAACTCTAAATCAACTAAATTAACCTAAAAATACTTTACAGACTCAAAATGCTGCTTAAAGACAATCAAGTCTAATTTGGGCGAAAATGAGATAAAATTAGCACAAAGCCAAGGTTTTTCTAGTTATAAAACTAGACTAGCCAACGACTGATCAGTGTCACTACAAAATTTTTTAAATTTTGCTACTAATTTTAGCCATCAATTAAATTAGTAGCTAATTTTAAGCTAATTAACTATTCATTAACTAGTATTCAGTTTGTATAATTTATCCTATTATTATATCTCACTAACATTCATTTTTTATAATTTATCTGTCCAAAAGCATTATATTTTTTTAAAAAAGAAAATCATTATATTTTTATTCATAATCTCTCTCTTCACGCTTTCTCCCTCTTTCTCTCGGATCCGGATCCCTTAAGTTTTATTTTTTTTTTAGAAAAATTAGGTAACTTTAGGGCTCGTTTGTTGGTCAGGATAGGATAGGGACGGATAGGATAAGAGAGCGGGATAGGAGTAGGATATGATATGAGCAGGATAAGCTTTTATCCTATCCGACGTTTGATATCCACCAGATAACCAACTGGATAGCATTATAATTTTAGTACGAATTTTAAAATTTTCGTTTTTTTCTAAATGTTTTCATATTTGATTAGATTTTAGTTTTTTATATTTTTTATTTTTAAAAATATATAAAAAGACAAAATTGTCCTTGTGATAAAATTACATATAATATTTTAAAATTTTTAAATATTGTTTAGCTTAAATTAATTTTGTTATAATTTTAAATATTCTTTTTTAGTTTTTACTTTACATATAGTTAAATTATTAGAATATTTTTTTTTCTTCAGTTTTTTAAAATAATGTGAAGTAACAAAATTAGCCTTGTGACAAAATAAAAATAATTTTTTAAATTAATTTTTAATATTTTTATTATTTTATGTTTTATTATACCTTTTTTGGTAACCATATTATATTTTATTATACTTTAATTATTTTATATATAAAATATTTTTATACTTTATTATACTATAAATCACCTTATCCTATCATGTTGAGTTCTGACCCAGCTCCCCCCTCAGGATAGAGCTTTAACTAGATGGATAGGACATGATAGGTGACAGGATTGGTTTATCCTATCCTGCTGGCTCACCAAACAATAGTTTATGACAGGATATGATAGCTTATCCTATCACGTCTCTCTTATCCTGACCACCAAATGAGCCCTTAATATATATTAGAACTTAGAAGAATAAAAGATAACAGAAAAATAAAAGATAAATATATATATATATATATATAATAAAAAAATATAAAAAAAATCAAGTGATTTTTCCGTTACAGGATTTGGATCCCTTTCTCCCTGATCTGCGATTTGAAGCTTCACGATTCAGCTTCTTCCTTCCGTCATGTGTCACCGTTGGCCACTGGAAGTTGTCGCCCCATCGTCATCGCCGAAGGTTCCGACGTCATGCTCTTTCTCTTCATTCGCGATCTCGCCGATCGGCTTCTCTCCTCCTGAGCACAGCTTTGAATCTATTCTCAGGTTAGTGTTCATGCAAAACTCATTTCTAATTGCAAAACTCAATCTATCTGTGTTTTTTTCTTCATTTTCTACTACATTCTGTGACTAAACCCTTAACAAACTAGGTATGTTTGGGTTCAATCTAGTTTTGATTGAAAAAATAGGGTTCGATTTTAACTGTTCAATTTTGTAGGAATCTGTGATTAAACGTGATGTTAAACTCTCAAAATTCTCTGCAATTTTAGCTCTCTATGCTTTGCTCAGTGTGAAACTCTTCTCTATGTATGTTTTGTGAATTGTGAATTTATGGAGAGAGGAAGCCTCTACTTTTTGTTTTGGTACACTTTTTGGTTTGAATTCTCTTTAATAATTGATTAATGAGTAGACATCAGTTACAATCAACTAGTTAGTTTCATTTTGTAAAAAAAAAAAAATATGAAGCTGGACGTTTGTTACTTTGAACTAGGTGTATGGACTGTGCAATGAGTGATATTATTCTTTTCATGCTAGTGATGTTGAGTTTTTTTTTTTGTAAATTGTAACTATTTTCCTTTATTTCCTTTATCTATCTTGATAGTACATTGTCCATAAATTACTTTAAGCACTTTACGTTTTCTTTCTAATTTTTTTTTTAAAAATCCATGCGCCTCCTAGTCCGTATTTATGGTTAATATGTTTTATCTCGAAGAAATTTGGGGGGATACTCCTTATAGGTGATTTATAGATTCTCTTTTTTATCCTTGATCTTTCACTATAGATGCCTTATACATGTTAAGACCCCTTGTTTTTGAATTTTTGTTTCTCTATTGCAGTATCATGTTTGGACCAGATATATGTGGTTAAAGGACAAAGAAAGTAAATGGTATTCTAACCTACAATGAGAGAAACCACTTGATAAAGAAGGATGTTCCTTGTGAGACTAGCCAACTAACTGATGTCTACACATTTATCCTCTGTCCAGATGCAACCTATAGCATTTTTATTGATAATGTGGAGAAGCAATCTAGTAGTCTCCACTCTGGTTGGAATCTTCTCCCTCCAAAGAAAATCAAGGATCCTTAGGCTAAAAAGGTATTTTTCCACCTTCTCATGTCAATGAGATTGTTTTGTTTATTCTTTGATACTTAGGAGCACAACTGACCTAAAAAGGTAGCAGAGGATATACTTTCCCTTTACCAAGTAATATGAGATCCTTTAAATGACTGTATCTCCAATGACCCATGCGGCTATTATAGATGTCATTCATTTTTTTAGTTGACAGCTTCTGACCTTACCTCCTTGGATGTTGAGTCTACTATAGGTATAAATTAGGATAGGAGAAATAAATATTGCTTCATGTTGAGTGTTGAGCACCTGAGACTTTGATTTGGTCTCAACTACAAATATGGTTTAAGAAATTATGCTTGGTCTGTAGTACTCTCTCTTCCTTACTCTTGTGAGAATATGTGACATGTATATTTTTATGCATGTACGCCAATGGCATGGTCTAGTCACTTCCACTTTGAAACTTGTGAGCCAGAGGTTCTACTTACAATACCAAGTTTTTTAGTGTTTGAATATCGATTTATGTACCATAAAAATATTAAATTAATTTTTATTTGTTCCGTTAATAGCATCATGGTCATGGAAGACAACACTGCATGTAGTAGTTAAGGTAATTCTTTATTTTGGGTTCAGAACCAAGTCTATGATAATCCATATAGGCCAGAACCAAGTCTTTTGTACTTTTGGAGCTCATACATGAATTTTAGTTGGTTATCCATATAGGGACCACTTTTTAAGAGATCTAAACTGTATTTTCCATCCTCCACACAATCTTTACCTTTTATTTCAATAATTATTGTTTCTAAGTTTGATTTTCAATTGGGTATCCCTATCAATATTGACTTGAGAATCATGTTATACAGTTTCATTAGTCGTACCTCTTTACTAGGTCTTTGGTTTTTTTTTCTTCCAACTTTGCTCCAAATTACAATTTTTATTATTTATAGCTGATTGTGTTCATCTCAAAATTCCAATCTGTTCTGAGTTTTACGATGCCTTCAACTGTCAATTTTATTGCTTTTTTCTTTATGAGTGTGCCTTGATTAATGCTTTTAGAATGTGCTATGTTGTTTCCTGTTTGCCTTGTTAGCTATCTCATGCAAATTGTTTTGTTCAGACCTGATAAAATGGAACAAGCATTGGGTAATAATCTTGGACCCAAGAATGCAAAGATGGTGGAGGATGCTATGTTATTAGAATTTGGAATAAAGTATAAAAGACAAGTGCCTTCTTACCTGTATTCATAATATTAGCCATCAAATAAAGTTGTTTATAAAGGTTGCAAGAAACTACTTATAACTTGATATCTTGTGTTCCAATTTTTGGATACAAGGAGGGTACCAAGGGAAACTCTAGCTAGTTATATGATGTTAACTCAAGAAAGTTACTTCACTCATGATAATATGATAATATGTGAGCATGCATCAGTGGTTTACTATATGTGTTATACAAGTATACACATAACCATGCCTCGTTTTTTTCCTTTTAGACCACCATTTTATTTTCCCTTGTAATCCAGTATCCTCATAATATATTATTGAAGTGTAATGCTATAGTGCATACCCTTTTTGGGCTTTATGTAGAACATTCTATTTTGGGCACATTTTTACCATATACTGTGTGCCACTTTGTAAGAATAAGCTTAGCTTCATGTATATCTTGTACTAATTCTTAATATGTTTTTTTAGAGTCATACGACACCATAATGTTAGAGAAGTATGAAGAAAACTTAAGCCTGAAGCACCATTGCAAGGTGGAGTAGGAGAGGAAAAGATCATGAGGATGAATGATCATGATGGAGAACTTTGACCAATTAGCTATGTTTTGTTCCTTGTTTAGTAGACTTGGATTTAGTAGATATACTCTATTTCTTGTTTTCAATTGATTGTAATAGACCTATGAATTGGCAATGAAATGTTTTCAACTTGTTTTGTAAACTTTTTTAAATTATAATTAGCTATATATTAAACTATGATTTGGCTAGGGAAGAATATAAAATTAGCTACAAGTTACCTAATTAAGTAATAGCTTCAGGAATGTAAAACTTAGATTAACCCTTAACTATGAATTAGTAACAAATTAGTCAGGAAAGTGTTAAGAAATTAGCTATATATTTGCTACAAAATTGATAATATCCTAGCTATGTAGCTAGGAAAGCAATTTTGAACAACTTATTACTATGTATTAGCTAAAAATAGCTAGGACTTTTTAACATCAACTATGAATTAGCTAGGAATAATTTTCATATCTAATTTGTCACTCAATTCATGTTAACATTGATTTTGTAGTAATGTCGTAGCTAATCTATAGCTAAACTTATTTGCTAGTGATTAGCTATGAAGTAGCTATTAAATTTGTCCTAGCTAATCACGTAATTTCTTGTAGTGTGTTAAGCAATCCGTGAAATGTTAAGAGAAAGTATTATTCGTAACATTTTACATAGAACATTTATTGTTATGATTTTTTAACCCAGGGAACATGCAAAATTTGTTTGTTTATTGCCATCCCATTGGAGCTATTCATGATACAATTTCAAAATTAATAGAATGGTTGTTTTGCCAATGTAAAATAATCAATATAATTTTGAGTAAATATTGTACTTGATTATATAGGCAAGTGATTTTAGAACATTCGTAAAAATCAATGTGATCTGTGCGAATGTATGGGTAAGTACTATTTTATTTCATTTGTCATTCTATATTGTATATGGGTTTGAATATCCCTTGTATTCATATCTATATATTCTTTTGCTTATAAAAAAAAAAGAAAAAAAACTTTAATGATGTGCTCTTGAAGAAACTCATTCTGTTTTTTTTTTTTTGGATTCTTGAAACTCATTCTTGTACAATATAAGTACTTACCCCAATAATTTTTAAATTAAAATCCTAATATAGTTTGGATGTGGTATTTTTAAAACATGGAAATTATTTCGTCAAAAACAATTCTCCATATGGCATAACTATTTTATATCGTTGAAACATTTTTACTCTTCAATCTCGGCGAAAATGTACACACGCATAAGGCTCGCCCTTGAGTGAGGAAAGAAAACTAACTTGCATCGGTAAACAAATTAAACGGTTCAAACATTTTAATATATAATAATATGAGGGTTTGGAGATGAGCCGCATAGACATGCTTGATATATATATATATATATATATATATATATATATATATATATATATATATATATATATATATATATATATTAAAATCCATTTCCTAGCGAGTGAAGTTCATAACAAAAGAGGACGACAAGACCAATCATTTTCAAAAGCATGCACGCATACTGAAGGACTGACCCCAACTCAAGATTGCCTACTCTTCTTCTTGAAAATCAATCTCAATGTCTAATGCGAGAGCAAGATCCTATCAAGAGATTCCCCCAACTTAAATGTTTTTTTGACATTTTCCATATATAACATGTTATGATTCACATTCATAACAAATAATTCCACCAATACATTGTGTATCTTATTTGAAATTTTCAATAACATGATATCATTCATTTTCCTAGTAAATAGTTCCCCTATCAAATTCCTTATCTCAGTGCAGTCTTTGATCTCTTCCTGTGTCTTTCTTTGATTTACATCGAGCAATTCTTCAATAGAAATCCTTCAAGAACCACATATGTGACTTAGGACTTGATAACCAACATCAGTATTTTTTAGCATTATGTCATGATATAAATATAATGGTTTTGGTGCAAAATATAAATAAAAGAGTTCAAACATATTGACCCATGTTTTTATTTTTAGATAGATAGATTCCTAAATAAAAATCAATTGGAGAAGTGCAATTAATTGTAATTAACTTCAATTTCATTTATTTTTAATTATTCTTATATTATTTATTTCTATAAATACAATAGAAAAAAAACCCGAGCGACACGTGGCAGTGACACATGGCAAAGTTTCCTTGCATAATTTCTTTGTATTATTTATAGATAGATAGATAGATAGATTATAGACACCGTATTTTTAAATATTTTGTTATAAGGAAATTTATTTATAATGGTTGGAATCTCTGCAATTCAAAAGAAAACTTCACCCAATCATAATCGATAATTGTTGATAGACACATTGTTTTTTTAGATTAAATTGATATATATATATATATATATATATATATATATATATATAGTAATAAATTGAGATAAACTATTTATATTTAAAACTTGGAATTAGATAAGATTAATTACATTTAATAAATTGAGCTTTTTATGCTTATTTTTCTCACCTTTGCTTACTTCCCTTTAACTTTCTCGTCGTTTACTTCAGCTTTTACTTAATATTGTCTTTATTTTTCACCTTTCTTTCTTTAATGCTTTATCTTTTTAGTCGATCATTGCTCAATTTGTTAGTTCTTAGTTTTTCTCTAATTCACTTGATTCCAAACGCTTTCTATAGTAAGTTTGGGGACCCTTTGCTAGAAGGAAGGGTTTTGCTTCTAGTTCAAATCGCCTGATGCCTTTCAAAGCCTACACATGTTTATCGCCTGAAGACTTCATTCGGCTGATCTTTTTTTTCACACGTTAAAACAGAGAGTAAAAGATTTTTGCTTTTTTTTGTTAAAATGGTGTCATGGGAGTCTTCGAAAGAATTATTTCAATCTTTTCTTAGCTTTCCATTTATGTAAGCGTTGAGACATATTTTGAAGAGAATGATTTAGGCATAACTAAGATCCCCGTAAAGTTAAGATCTCACTTGTGAAGTCATTTGCTTTTATTTTTGTTAGGACATTGAGACATATTTTGAAGAGAATGCTTTAGGCATAGTTGTTATTGATAATCGTGAATCCAAATTTGTTAATACTCTATTGGAAGTGTTACGCAATCCGTGAAATGTTAAGAGAAAGTATTATTCGTAACATTTTACATAGAACATTTATTGTTATGATTTTTTAACCCAGGGAACATGAAAATTTTTTTTGTTTATTGCCATCCCATTGGAGCTATTCATGATACAATTTCAAAATTAATAGAATAGTTGTTTTGCCAATGTAAAATAATCAACATAATTTTGAGTAAATATTGTACTTGAATATATAGGCAAGTGATTTTAGAACATTCATAAAAATTAACGTGATATATGCGAATGTATGGGTAAGTACTAGTTTCTTTCATTTGCCATTCTACATTGTGTATGGGTTTGAATATCCCTTGTATTCATAACTATATATTCTTTTGCTTATAAAAAAAAACTTTAATGATGTGCTCTTGAAGAAACTCATTCTGTTTTTTTTTTTTTTGGATTCTTGAAACTCATTCTTGTACAATATAAGTACTTACCCCAATAATTTTTAAATTAAAATCCTAATATAGTTTGGATGTGGTATTTTTTTAACATGGAAATTATTTCGTCAAAAACAATTCTCCATGTGGCATAACTATTTTATATCGTTGAAACATTTTTACTCTTCAATCTCTGCCAAAATGTACACACGCACAAGGCTCGCCCTTGAGTGAGGAAAGAAAACTAACTTGCATCGGTAAACAAATTAAACGGTTCAAACATTTTAATATATAATAATATGCGGGTTTGGAGATGAGCCACATAGACATGCTTGATATATATATATATATATATATATATATATATATATATATATATATATATATATATATATATATATATTAAAATCCATTTCCTAGCTAGTGAAGTTCATAACAAAAGACGCACTGAAAAGACCAATCATTTTCAAAAGCATGCACGTATGATCAAGAGACTTACCCCAACTCAAGTTGCCTACTCTTCTTGAAAATCAATCTCAATGCCTAATGCGAGAGCAAGATCCTATCAAGAGATTCCCCAGTAAAATAGTATTGCATGGTGGAAGGACCGCAATCCAATGTGTTCCTCTTCTCAAGTAAGCTTCATACAAGTGGCAGGACGGTATTAATTGGAATTTTGGGAGGTGGATTGGGATTGACCGGCCTGGGGTTTGCTATCCTGTCGGCTCTCCCATGGTTTGTGTTGTTTGACTGAATCCGGTCTCTTATCTCCTCATAGGTGATTCTTGAAATCCTGCGTCCCACCACGAATTCCACCGCCGGGTAACGGTTACCCTCAACTAGGCTTTGAAATGCAAGCCTGAATTGAAAGCCATTTTCAACTCTAACAGTGTGGTAATTAGCATCATCAATTTTTCCAGCTGCAATATTAATTCAATTAGTACATATATAAATTAAATTTAGTTAAATGAAAACATTAATTAGTCAACAAATAAAGATAATGTTGCAAACCAGAACCTTTTTTCTTTGTTTGATGCGGTTTACAATCCTTTGTCTTGCACCTTTCAAGAAATGAATCAAGAAGTTAGTGTGCGTAATCTCGATGATAAGAAAGAATGAAAGAAACTGAAAAGAATGAAAACACAAGAACACAAGGAGAGTTACCGTGGTTCAGGGCCAATGGAAAACACAAGAAGTTGAGTAATGCTTCTTCAACTCTATTTATATATTTTATACAAAGAAGGGCATGTCAACATTATAGTAATATAAAAAGTGACGATGCAGTGGTGGTTTAATTTCTTTCCTCTTCTTGTCCTCGTTTTCCTTTTTTTACTTTTACCCTCTCTTTCCATTTTTATTTTTATTTTACCCTCCTATATATTAATGGGATTTTGATGGGGTGGAGACATTGAAGAGGACACATAAGATGAGATGTAACCATTAATTAAGGAGACAATGAAATGGTCATAACATTGGACTCTCTGTTTCTGATATTAAACTAAAATGGTAAGTAGTTTTTGAAAATTATTAAACAACTTGTGGTCAACTCAGTTAACCACTAAGAGCATGTTTGAAAATGGTGGGGGATTGTGAGGGATTTCCAAAATAATGGGAGTCCAAGACACCAAGTTGGAAAGAGGTTGAAGGACACCAATATGTGTGTCTCTTCATGGCTTTCGAATCTTTCCTAATAGGTGTTTTTTTTCATGATTAAATGTGTTCCTTCATCAAGTGTACATCATGAAAGGTTTCAATCATTCTTCCAAATACATGAAAGGTTATTTCATTCACCAAAAGGCATAAGTTGGTCTATAAATAGAACCACTTGTGCATGAAGAATGAGGCCCAAAAAAAATTGGCTAAACTTCTGCAAGCCAAATCACTTCCTTTCTTCCCTTAATGCGCAGAGAGAATTAAGGAAACTATTATTCTGTAAAATGCATTGACGATACGCTTGGTTTAGGATGTGCAAACCAAACCAAGGTTCTCCATTGTATCCTGAAGGGGATTCGCCAGTTATACCTGTTGCATCCAATCTACGATGAGAGATTGGTGGGGGCGAATCGAACCTAAAGCCTAGTGTCCTTACACGCCTTGGAGGGTGCGCATGTCACTTGTTTTTCTCTTCTTTGTTGCAGACCAGACCCCACATTTTCTAATTTTTCGAACCAGTTTGTATCCAAATTTGATGCACTTATAATTGTGTTCATATATCTAAAATAATGCATGTTATAAATGTTATTTCAAGGAAATAAAAGAGAATCAAAGGAAATTAGCTATTTAGCTGTATAATAATTCAAGATTTGTTCTACTAACGGAAAGTTTTCAAACCAGAAGTTTTTATCCAAATTTGATTTTGATTTACTACCTTGAATATTTTATTGCAGATTGGACGTTATAAATCTGAGTAAAAGCACTTGGACAATAATTGCTATTTAAAATATTTTGAATTTCAAATATTTTAAATATCTGAATATATATGTATAATAATTAATAAATGCACGTTATAATTGCTAACATATATCTGAAATAATTTCAAATATTTTTAAAATCTGAATATATATGTATAATAAATGCACGTTATAACTGCTAACATATTTCTGAAATAATGCACGTTTAAAATGCTATTTCAAGAACATAATGCACGTTTGACTTAATGAAAATATTTAAAAGCAACCTATATCACGTACTAGTTGCAGATTAAGGTAACCAAAACAATAACAATTGCATATAAATGTTAAAATTATATATTATTTATTAAAATAGTTTCATTCATTTTTTTTATTATCAAAGCCAATCTATGACAATTCATTTATAATAATATCAGCAATACAACTAGGAGCAATGTAAAAATAACAGGAGCTAGCATACATCAAAGATACCCTAGCTAAGGAATGAGCAACTTTGTTTGCTTGCCTCATAATAAACTTAGTTGAGTATTTTGTTGAATAGTTTCATTCATTTTATTCTCTTAAAAAAACATTTTCTCAAATTACACATTTTTGTAGATTTGATTCTAATTTAGCTTTTTGATTGATTTAAAATATATTTGAAAATCAAAATGTGCTTAATTAATTATTTTTAATGATTTAGGTAGGGACAACAATTTTGTTCGTGCCCGCGGATACTCGCGGGTAGAATCCATGACGGGTACGGGGTAGGTAGACAAACGGGTACCCACGGGACAAAATAAATGGAAATTTTAACTACCAGCACGGGGGGCGAGTATTGAGATACTCGCGCCTGCGGATACCCATGCACGCATATAATGATTGAAACACCCTTATTTTAAAACACTAACCTAAGTGACGTAAGTCCCTCTCATTCATTCTCAGTTTCTCATTCTCATTCCAGAGACTCTTCTCTGCGTCGTCCACCGCACCTTCGTCCATAAGTTCATCTCATCTCCTCCACCTTCGTCCTTCCACCTTTCTGTCCCCACCGACCACACGTAGACCAGAATCACAAGCTCATCTCCCTTTTGTTCATCCTTGTCCATCCCTCCACGCACAGACCATATCCGCGAGCTCGTCTCCCACCCTCCACGTTTCCCTTTTCCTCAACGCGACCGACAGAAGAGAAACCCAAAGGTATGCATGTCCCTTTATTTCTTTATATATATATATATATATATATATATATATATATATTTGATTGGTTTTATGAGTACATCCCGGAAATAATAGGACCATGATGACTGAATATTGGCCGAGTATAGACAGTGTTTACCGAGTTTGGACAGTGTTGTAAAGATGAGCTTGATTGGAATGACCGAGCATTGAAAGGCCGAGCTTGAGGCACTAAATGATGATGGCACAGGAAAACACAAGAAGGGGGGTTGAATTGTGTTTGTTAATTATTTTAATAAAAACCCTTTTTGATAAACCTTTTCACCAGAGAGAAGATAAACAGATTAAGCACACAAGAAATCCTTTTTAAAAGATTAACAAAACCAAAATCAAATTCCACAGTTAGTATAAATAAATTATAAAAGATAAGGGATAGAAAATTCACTCAGATATTTTATCCTGGTTCACTCTCTTCCAACCAAGAGCTACGTCCAGTCCCTTCTACTTGAAGGATTTTCTCCACTATTTCCAAACAGCTTTTACAACAAGTATTCTACACCTCTCGAGGCTACAAGTATTGCTTTCTTGCCAAGCCTCTTCAGGCTCTAATTCAATCACAAAGATTTTTCTAAGATCTTTCTAACTCACTATATGTGGAGATATGAAGGTTTAAGATCTACAGAATATTTTTACAAATATTCAACCTTAAGAATTACAGACTTTTGCTTTACAAAGGGAATATGAGCTATGAATATCTTACAAATGTTCAAAATGGCAAAAGTTGTTCTTTAGTGCTTGAGACCTTCTATTTATGGTGGTCTTAATCTTCTATTTAAAATATTCAAAGGTTATTTTTAATCATCCCGTTTAGAGATAGCATTAAATGCATGATATCCGTTGAGACTGATAGCTTGATTTTGGCCATGTTGAAAAGCATCATTGGTTATCAGAAAAGCACAAAATGGAGGCTCACTGTCCTAAGCAATTGTATCTTAAAAACTTTCTTTCCTCCTATGTGTATAACCTGACTTTTGTCCAACAATAAAGTTGTCATCGTACAGATCGTTTTGCAATTCCAATTGTACTATTTGTATTTTGTATTTCCTTGATAGTACTATGAATTTTCTCACAAAGGAACAAGGCATTAACCAGATAAAACAATTATAAAGAACATATATTCCTTTGAAATAAATATCAATCATTTGAAATAAATTCAATGTGGTCCATATTGCATTAAAACACATTCAAGGTAGTAAATATATAGAAGATGTAGAAGCGTCTCTGAGCACTCAGTTTTAGAATGCGTCTACACAAGGTTTTATTCTGCTCGTCCACTGATGTGGCAGAAGAGCTCGTCCACACAAGTCTTTGGACTTGCTAAGCCTTTGGAGAAACTTCGTCCAATGACGTGGCACTATGGACGTCTACTGAATTTTAGTTAGGCATTAAGGATGTCTACTTGAGTTTTAAGGAGAGCACTCGTCTGCTGACGTGGTTACTATGGACGTCTACTGAGATATAGTTAGCCGTCTACTTAACGATTAAAATATAAACAGTTTAAATAACCTTTGGACTGGTAATTCTTTGCAAGAGTCCAAGCATTGTATACCTTATATTATTTTGGATATTCCTGCATAAACTAAAATCACTTGTTACATCTCAACTAACACTTTGCCAAGCAAATTTAATCATTTTGTTAACATCAAAACCTAGAGATTAAATAAACCAGAACCACTTTGCTTCCAACAATCTCCCCCTTTTTGATGATGACAAAAACTGATCAAATTTAAGTATCAAAGTCTAAGAGAGCTTGCAAAGCTCCCCTAAGACATAGCATTCAAGCGGATAAAGCATAGTCGGATAAATATAAGTTATCAAGAGAATAAACATATCATAGCAATAATCAAAAGCAATTATGAATCGAGTAAGACATGCATATGCAAACAAATAAGATCTTTTTCAAAACTGACTTTATTATAAAAAACAATTAATTTAATCTCTTTCCATTTCTCCACCTTTTTGTCATCGAACAAAAAGGTAAAGGAGTGGACCATCATAGTCAGCAAAACATATAAGATAAAGAAAGAAAAGGTTTATGTAGGAGGAGGTGGTGGAGGGGTTGATGTTGTGGTTTTGGGTTTGAGCTTGCTTGAATTCCCAGGCGGATCCATCATCTTGTTTACAACAACAACTGTTGGAGCCATCTCGGTCTGAATTACGAGTGACCCTTTCCTCCATCCGAGCAATATGTTCCTCCATAATATTTCCAACCTTCTCCTCAACTATCTTGTTAATCATTTCTTCCAAATTTGGGGAATAGATAGTTGTCTTGAACTCTGCAGATGTCGAGTAAGTGTCTTAGGGTTGAACCACAGCCAAGCTAGAGGTTGAGACATTTGTTTCTATGGCCCATAGATTGCTCCAACGGTAATAGCTGGATTTGCAGCAAGTGCTTCTTTCTCAGATTCTTCAACCTTTGTGTCATGAAGCAACTTGCTCAGCAGAGAAGAAGGTGTTGGTGCGGGGGGTGGAGAGGATTTCTTATTGCGTGGAGGTAGATCCCTAGCCCGGTGAATTGGATTAGAAATTTCTACATCACGACTTGTAATTGGCAGACCCCAAAGATCCTTGAAGATCGAGATGTTCGACCACGAGAGAGTCCACACTTGCCTCTCGAATTTTGGAGTTTTCTTCTTCTCTTGATCGAGGCGCGGAAGTGGAGAGCTTCTGCAGTGCAGTGAATTAAGTGGGATTGCCGAGTAAAGCTCCTGCATAATTAGCCTCGAGTAACCATCCCAATTGGTAAAGATTGAATGTAATCCATCTGCGAGTGGTTAAAGGGTTGGAACCGAGATCTAGCATAATGTCTTGAACTACTAGCATCTTTCCTTTGTGCCTTGGATGCTTCCAGTCCCTTGTCCTTGTTCAGATCTATCATTGACAACCTAGTACAAATCTTGGTAGGCTTGACTCCAACATTTGTGGAAGAGGAGTGTTTTAACCAGGTTGGAGGGACAAACCATGCAGCTTTGTCTACTCTGAAGTGGCTAAATTCCCATTTCAGAATCTCATACATGAGAGTGTCCACAATATGATCAACAATGACTCAATATACCTTTGGATGTTTGAAAGTCATCCACTTGGTAGTCTTGTCCATCACAAAAGGAATTTGTATGAAGGATCTAGCTCTTTTCTCGAGAATACTCCCAAGATCCTTCTTGCTGGGATCAATATGCCAGTCAGATATTATAATTCTCTCTACTCCATCAGTGAATAGTTTAAGGGGTGGAAGTTTCACTAGACTAGGGTAGATCTTTCTGGCAGGGAATCTCTGTTGGGGAAGGTGGGTGAGGAGAGGTCCATGTTCATTAACCATTTGGGAAGGAATGGGCAGTTGGAGTGTGGGGTTCGGGGTTGACCCAGTGAGATGGATAGATGTTGTGGGGTTCATACTCATACTCAACCAAAGGATACCACTTTGTTAGAATATGTTCGGTTCTTATGGAATAGTGTTGAATAGTATTTTCCATTCTCTCCATACTTTGCCCGGTTTTGATTTTCCATTATAGAGAGTGGAAGAGGGAATTATGAGTGGAAACAAGGTTTTTAAAGGTTTAGGAAAGGGGGGGCTCCAATGGTAATGCTATTGTCTATTTGTGTTAGTGGTGAGTGTGGTGATTGTGGTAGGGTAGGGACATAAACATCATCCACATCATGTGGGAGCAGAGATATTATCAACCGTATTTCCAAAGTCGACACTAATTCATCTCTTGCTAACCTAACGGGGTCATCAAAGAGATTTTTACCTCGAAGCCATAGCTGTTTTTAGCCCTCTCTGCTGGTTGCCTCTTCTTCTTGGCAATAGGACCCGATGTAAGCGACTTGTTTTTCTAAAATGGCAAGAATAGGTATTTCATCATCATCTTCTTCTTGAGACATGATTACTTGCCTTTTTCCTTTTTGGGTGCAGGTGGGAAGAGTAGCATGCCACCCAGATTGTTCCTTGAAAATCCACGGACCAGATGCATCCCTCGGTTTAGTAGGGCACTGTTCTTGTTCGAGACTTTTCACCCAAGGCTTCATAAACTCCTTGATGTTTGAATATTTTGGATAAGAGATGTGTGAAGGTGATAAAAGACATGGTTTCGCTATTCTCCACAGCATCCTTGAACCTTGAGAAAAGGATGCGGGGCAGGTTGATTTTGGTCTCTAAGAACATATTGCACAAAGCAGAACTTGTGCAAGGTAGAGAGGTTGTCCTTAGAACCAATTTTTGTGGCAAGACCTCTTGTTCAAGATTTGATGAAGAATCCCGATTCATCCTTCATCTCTCGATGACTTCCAAGAGTGAGTCCTTCTACTGTATCGGACTTCATTAAAGTCACAACATTTGTTTCGAACCACCTAGGTCCATCTCCCGAGTTCTCATTAAATATTAAGCCTTCTTGCGCACAAGCAATTGCTTTAGAGATGGTTTTCTCGGACACCACCACCTTCTTTCCTAAAACAAATGAAGTAATCTCAGTGTCTCTAATAACGGGTTTCCTCCAGGAAGGTTTTTATCGATTTGGGGTAAATAGGAACCTTCTCCAAGAAAAGACCGTCCCAACCAGCAAGATTTACGTACTTACACACATCAAGATTGTATTCCATTAATACTTGAACTTGAAGTGATACTCAGTGATACTCATGGAGCTGGTTATATAGACAGGATCAGGAGGAGTAATTGAGGCCATTGTTGTGAATTTGAGAATAGAATATGAGAGAAATAAAATAGAGAGCTCGAGACAGATGAAGTTTGGAGAAGATGAATGCACAATGCTATAGTGAATCAGTCGATTATGAATACTGAGGGATTTAGCGAGAACGGGTTTGGTGAAACCAGCCTCTAACTATTTGAAGCAGTCAATGGCCTTGTCAGAATCTAAATCAGTCCAGTGTACAAGGGGTTTAAACTCAAGACATATATCATCATCAGTGGGCAGATTCAAGATATTCCCAAATTCTTCTATGGTCAGCTCTATCTTAATGCCCTTAACTTCAGATATCAACAGACCAGCATCTTCTATAAACCTAAGATTTGTATAAAATGGTTTGATTGGTTCCTCATAATATGGACCCTTGAATTTCATAAACTCAACAAGGTCCAAATTTATCGATTTTTCAAAAATCGGAACCCGTTTGCTCGAGAAACCAATCATAATCTAAAACCACGGGCTTGTCTATATCCTTAGTAGAAAAATTTGCTCTGAAATTTTGGTACTGAATATTTGAGGTAAAGTATTTACCTACTAGAGAAACTGCCCGAGGTGCCAGAGTTTGAGCTTGAGTTTGAGCTTGCTCTTGTGATGGCTCAGAGGATTGTCCTTGATCTGTGGAGGTCTTATTCCTTTTGTTTAGTGGTTTGGAAAAACTGTAAGACTTCTGATTTGGCATGATTAGTTTGTGGGTGGTTGATAACAATGACCCAAAACAGAGTAGTGAAGTGTGAAGGAGAGGAAGGAGGCGCGATTTCATGGAGGTATTAGTGGGAAGGAGATGGTGGTCGCGGTTTTGAAGTGGGTTAAGATGGTGGTCGTGGTTTTGATGTGTAGGAGAAGGTGAAAGTAAAAAAAATGGAGACTTGATGGTGGAAGAGGATGGAGGCGTGGTTTGGGTATGTAGGTGGTGATAGGAGTGAAGAAAAATGGAGTTTTGGTTTTGGGGGTGATGACGAAAATGAAGGAATGTGAGTTTTGTAGAGGTGGGTGTTAATGGAGGTTGATGAAAATGGAGGTTTGAAGGTGGGAAGTAGGTGAAATCGCGCGATCTAGAGTGGAGAAGAAGATGGAGGAGCGGCGAGTTGTGAGGATAGAGAGAAAGCAAAACCTAATTTTCTTTATATAGAAGTGCAATATAATCGATTATGGAGGAAGGGATGAATCGATTATCAACACTTTGTTTTCCACGATCTTGGGTGGCGATAGTGGGATAATCAGAATTCAGGATAGCGATAATTGATTATTAGGTTCTGTTTTTCTTGAAACGCTTCGAGAGTCCATAATAGATTATGGAACCATGATAATCGATTACCCGGGTTCAATTTTGTAGGTTTAACACAGCAGACATGTGATAATTCGATTATTTAGTGATAAATAATCGATTATTAACGCTGAAAATCCTAGAAAAGACAGTTTGCACTTATTTTTGAAGCTACAACTCTTAGTGACTAAGTTCATCTCTTGAGGTTTATTTTTTAATCAAGATTTTTGTGAGTTGTGTGACATTCTAATTGTAAAGACCAAACAACTATCAATCATAAAGCACATTTCACATCATCTGCAAACAATCAAACACATCAAATTCATTCATTCAATGCAAGATTGGTCAATTATGCCAAGTTCCCTTCTAATATAGAAAAAACTTTCTTTTTGCAAGGGTTTGGTGAAAATGTCCGCTAATTGCTTAGATGATTCAACAAACTCAAGCACAAAATCACCTTTTAAAACATGATCTCTAATAAAATGGTGCCTAATTTCTATGTGCTTAGTCCTAGAGTGTTGAATTGGGTTCTTAGTAAGGTTGATTGCACTAGTATTGTCACATTTAATTGGAATGTGATCAAGAACTACTCCATAATCTAGAAGTTGTTGCTTCATCCATAGGATTTGAGTACAACAACTCCCTGCTGCAACATATTCCGCCTTGAGGTTGACAATGACACACTAACTTGTTTCTTGCTATGCCAAGATACTAATGCATTTCTAACAAGTGGCATGTCCCACTAGTGCTTTCCTATCAATTGGAATCCAGAAAACGGAGTTGGAATAACCAGCCAAACTACAAGTGACTCCTTTGAGGTACCCACAAGCCAACATTTTGTGTTCCTATTAGGTATCTCATTATTCTTTTTACTGCAACTAAGTGTGATTCTTTAGGATTAGCTTGATATCTAGCACACACACACACACTAAACATGGTATCCAGTCTACTTGCAGTTAAATAAAGGATGAGCCAATCATAACTCTATATTTACTTGATTCTATGGGATTACCTCCTTCATCTTTGTCAAGATAACATGAAGTGCTCATTGGGGTGGCCATTTCCTTTGCCCTTATCCATGTCAAATCGCTTGAGCAACTCCTTGCAATATTTGGATTGGTTAATGAAGGCTCCTCTCTCGTTTTCTTGATTTGCACTCAATAAAGAAATTGAGCTCACCCATCATGGATATTTTCAAATTCATTCCGCATAATATTAGCAAACTCCTTGCAAAGCAAGTCATTAGTAGCACCGAGATATTATGTCATCCACATAAATTTGAATAAGCAAAGATATCATCGTTTGAAGTTTTGATAAAAATTGCTGTGTCAACTTTGCCTCTTTCAAAACCTTGATTTAATAAAAACTTGTTTAATCTTTCATAGCAAGCTCTAGGAGCTTGTTTCAACCACAAAGCGCCTTTTTAAGTTTTATAAACATGATTAGGCTTTTCATAACTTTCAAATCCAGGTGGTTGTTCAACATAAACTTCTTCTTGGATAAAACCATTTAGGAAGGAATCCTTTTTAACATCCATTTGGTAAAGTTTGAAATCCATGATAGATGTAAATTCAAGCAACATGCGAATAGATTCTAATCTAGCTGTGAATAAGTTTCCTCATAATCAATTACTTAACTTTGGTTGTATCCCTTAGCTACTAGTCTAGCCTTGTTTCTAACAATTATTCTGGTTTCATCTAATTTATTTCTAAATACCCATTTAGTTCCTATGATTTGTTGGCTTCTGGGCTTAGGTACAAGTTCACATCATTTCTTTCAAATTGATTTAATTCCTTGCATAGCAAATAGTCCAATGTTCATCTATTAATGCCTCATCTATAGTTTTAAGCTCTATTTGAGAGACAAAGACAAGATGATTGCATGCATTTCAGAGAGTTTGAGTGGTTCCTTGTGTTACCTCTCCAATGACATCCTCAAGTGGATGATACCTTGAAGTTATCCATTCTCTTGGTAGTCCTTGGCATGTGCTGCTTCTTCGCTTCTTGAGGTGGACTTAGTGATTGCTCCTTCTTTTTGTTATCTTCCTTTTGCTCTTAGAGATAAACATTATCTATAGCATCTACAAGATCATCAATATCCATTCCGAACCTTTGGGCTTAGATTCTTCAAATGAAACATTCAGATTCTCTATGGTCATAGTTCTTTTATTATAA
>CM061065.1:28491366-28521320 GCA_030762895.1 Sophora flavescens | reverse complement strand
AAATTCTCCTGTGGTCACTTCTAAGGGTAGAAATCTGAAACCTGTTCATTTTTGCCAGTCTTTCGAGAATCTTGAAAGCCTTAAAAGACTCATCCTTGTGGGTTGAAGAGTACCCATGTAAATCTATAGTAGTCATGACGCTATAACAAGTCCATATTTCTTCCATCAAGCTAGCAACACTAAGCTGGTCAAAACGAGATCCATGTAACAAGCGAAGAGTCTAAAAGGTTGATACTTGGTGTTTTAGATTTTGAAACTTGATTTTATGTATTTACCTCTGCGGCTTGATACACAAAACATACTATCTTAAAAAAACTAATATCGGAAATCATTCTCATGATATGATTCCTTTTTAATTTGAAATTAGTTTCATACTGCTGCATGTCCCTAGTTTCTTGTATAACCATCTTTCACTCTTTAGACATCGAGACGGAGTTTACAATTTGATCTGAGAGATCAATCTGTTCAATCTTATATAGATTTTGTTTCCTTTTAATCCAAAATTAGGGTTCTTTACTCCAGTCTTTGTGTGCATAAATCTTGGTAAATGAGACATCAAATCCTGCTGTCTTGTAATTGACTTATGCTAAGCAAATTGTGTCTTAATCCTTCAGCCATAAAGCATTGGATATAGGCAGGAGAGGAAGGTTTACCACTAAATAGTACCAATACTATAACCTTCGCTTTCGTGTGCATCAAAGAACCGCGTGTCATCATTCTTAAGTTGGAGGTCTAGAAATAGACCTTTTCTCTGTCGTGTGTCGTGATCAACCCTTGTCCGGTACGATGATTGTGTTTTCTTTGTCCTATTGAGGACATTCGCAGCAGAAATTATTTGATCTTTAGGAACCCATGAGTTTTTTGATTGCTTTATGTAGTTCACGAGTCTGTGAAGATTTCATTCTCTTCTTTGGATACACTTAGAGATAACGTGTCCAATTTTTCCATAGAACTTCTGAGACCAGGTATGGGTTTAATCATTTTTTGACTTATCGGATATTTTAAGTTTTAGTTGATACTTTATGTGTGGCGATGGACGTATCTAATACCTATGTGTTAAAGAGTGCCTCTGACGGTCAGTGGCTTAGTGGGATTATCTCTGCCATGCTAACAAATTTGGCAAGATCCAGTAGGGCGCTTCCACTTTCGCATTTGAAGTTTCTCGACTTCTTCGGATGGTGATGTTCCACTTGAGATCTTAGCTTCATCAGACTTTAGGTCTCCGAGTTCCATTTGTTCTCTTTTGCTAGCTTCTCATACTCTTGAGGTTTACTCTTGCTCCAGCGGTGAGCTTTACATACTGTCCTCGAGGGATTTGAAGGCCTTAGATAAGTAGTTGGATTCCTCCGGCAACTCATCATGGCATCAAGTAGTTCCTCATGTCGGAGGGTACCTCATCAATCATGAGATCCGTGTTAGCCCTTAAGCGAGGAGATTCGTCTGCGGTTTCTTCATCGGATGGTGTTGACTCCGAGATCCTCTCAAGTAGCCATCATCCTTTCTTCTTCTTTTTTTGAAGAACTTATTCAAGGGGTTTCTTGAGTTGAGGGCGTTCGGCTTTGATGTGAGAGGCTTCTTGTACCTTCATAATCATAAAGGAACTGCTTGTCTGTTGAGATGGATTCTTTGAAGTTCTTGTCTTTGTTGAGACCTTGAATGGCTTATCGTTACTGAACTGGCATACTGTGAGAGGCTTTATCTTCCTAGTTAGGAGGCGCACTCTTCATCACTTTGAAGTCTGGGTTGAGGCAGGGTGGAGTATCAACTGGATGACCGTGCGCGAGTATGGAAGCTTTTGTAGACTTTTGATAAGCACTTGAGCAATTTACTTGCCACTTCTTTGTTGCAATTTCATCTCCAAGTTCTTACTCGAACAATGAGTGTTCCAAGAAGTTCATCCATAGTCCAAGATAGTGAGATCCTTGGCTTGAGAGATTCTCGACCAAGGTCTCCAACGCTGGCAGGTAGGCACCTGCGTAATCTTTCGACAGCCACCGGCATTAGTGTAAACTTTGCCAAGGATTTTAGACCATTGATGATAGTTTGGAATCTTCCTATCCTGTCGAGCAAAAGGTGTGATTCCGTGTGCCTCCTTCGGCAACACATTCAAACTCTTTTTCCACTTTAAATTTAGGGGAGGACAATATTTTATATTAATGTCATCTTCATTTTGGGCTTAGTAAGTGATTCACGTGTCACACCATACATTAGTGAGGATGTAAAAGGAGATTTAGTTAAGGCGGTTATACTCCTGCCAAAAAGTTTGAATAGAAAGTTAGGAGGAGTGACCGAGACTCTCAAAGGTAAGGCCTTGGTCATTTATGTCCAGTCACTTCATTTTTGTATCTTGAATATAAAGTCATTATTAGGCTTCGATTCAAACATTTTATTATAGAACACTCATTCCTTCAACTCGATCATGTATATCTTCAACTTGGTCAGAGGAGGCTTCATGTTTGCGTTGGACTTTTAGTTTTATTATTTTAGTTCGATTGGCTCATTGTCTGTGATTAAATAGAACTCCATTTTTGTTCAACATTTAGATTGGTTGCAAACCATACAAGTCTTGGCCAATTTCAACGTTCAATACCAAATTCTATGTCGCACTTTAGGTTCGTAGTATTCATGGTAAAGAACTAAATAAATTTGAGGTATATGGCACACTTTATTAATATGATCTAGGCTTCTTTATGGGATAATAATTTTGGTGGGCTGTTTAATTGTTTACGTGGTGAATTTTTGTGGTTTTAGCATTCTGTGTCGATTAGTTTCCTAGCAATGTGTTAATCTATTTATAATTTATTAAATCTTACCCTCCCGAAAATCAGATTAAGACATCGACCCTAGCTTTTCCACCTAATACAAAATTTTCCATGTCCAAACTATCTTATGTGGCTCTTCTCCCTTATTCTGATTTCTGATAGGAACCTGACAAATCCTCATTGGCGGCATTAGAATGGTGGACCAGAGGAAGCACTACCTCTCAAGCTCACGTAAGCCCGCTGCCATGCTTTCTCGTCACCGGAGCAGGGCCGGCCTAGACCGCCGTGTTACCACTCACCCATCCCCGTTGCACTGCGAAGATATGCCTCCAAAAATGGTATTGCACCGCGTCGGAGCATCACGTCACAGCGTTTTTAACAAGGGTTTCTAAGAACCTTGTGAGCGGACCTCGTCATGGTAAGTTCTTTGAATCTAATTATACCGTTGACGTTTCGATTTCAAACGTGTTATTTTATTTATGGTCATAATCTCTAAAGTATTTCTTATTTTAAACTTCGGAAGCCTGGGACTGAATTTATAAATGAATGCAACAAAATATGTGCGATTTTGGTAGAGGTATATGATAAAAAGGCTGAATACTAAAATCACCCATTAAATCTTGGGAGTCGCAAAAATTCAGATCCATAGGAAAAGGATATCATCTTTGTTATGTGACTCGAATTATATGAAACAACAGTTACATTTTGTTTTCAATATGCTATTAACTTTCCTGTGATCTCCATTAGTAACATCTAAAGGGAATTTGAAAACCTTGAGAGCCATTTTGAATTATTTTCTCTTTGTTATTGTGAAACCATGATATGCTCTTGACCTGTCTTATTGTCACACGCATCTTTGTCAATAGTTTATCCATTTTGATTATCCTTCATCGTGAGGAGCAAGATCCCCAGATTAAAGAGGCTCATGAATACTCTTATGAGGGAACACAAGATATGTCTATGCAAGTGCTTTGGTGTGTTGACGATTTCTCCATGCTTGGACTTTATATGTTATAACTTTGGAATGAGTTTCCATCAAACCTCCCTACCAAAATAAAAGCAACTTTAGAAAATATTATATAGAAAGATGAGGCACCAGGCATTAGAAAAAATAGATATAAATGCAATACAACCCACCTTTTAACACTCATTTGAAGCCCTACGATATCTATCCCCATAAAGTATAGTAAAGGTGCATAGATTGTATTATAAGTTATTTTATGCATGATACCAAACTCGATTACATTTGCTTGACTTATGAGCATATTTTTGTCTCGGGATTCATGTGTCATAATTTTTAAGTGCATTTCTTCCTCGAGTGTTTTGCTTAGCTGTTTGCCGAGGTTGGAAGGAGGACACGATACTTCATTTGTTTAGTTTTATCAAAGGAAGCCCATTAGTAGTACATGATTTTAGTGGCGTATAGAATGAAAGATAAAATCTTTGTCTTGATACAAAAATTAAATATGAAAGTGTCGATATATTATATTTAAATTGGATGACTCTGTATTCACACATAAATACGTCTTGTGCTCTTTTTTGTTATTGTTGTGCTCACCTTATTCATAAGAGAGAGAGGTTCTGCGCAAAGAATTTCCGATTTAGGAATGTGCATTATTTCGATGACGTCCTCTTCCATTTTGGGCAGATGCTATTGCTACATTTATGAAGCACTAGGTGAAATGACGTTGATAGGTCTAAGGCGGATCATGCATGTCTGGATTAAGAAATACTAAAATTGAGAAATATTTAAAATACCATCTAGCATTTGATGCAGTGCATGCCAGATTATTCAAGATACAAAATGAAAATTGGACATAGACAACTAGTTGTCGAACCAGAATAAATAAATCTATTTCCTCAAACACGCCAGGCCAAGCTCATAGCGATTCTTATTTGAAGCATTGAGATAAAAAAATTTGGACCTCTATTCGGCTCTCAAAAAGTTGGTGGTGCGTCCAAAGGTATGATTTAGATCCTTTTATCGGAGGGAAGGAAGAGAAGTCGTTCTACGTATGCTCTTATCTATATTAAAAATAGTTTATGAAGCTCTTATGCAATTGGTTATGGTCTTCATTTCTTCATGTGCATTATAGGTTAAATAGCCATTGATTCCAGCTGTTTAGCAAATGAATTTTAGTTGTTAGTCCCCATTTGTTTAATAGTAGAACTTGGTCCTCACCTTGGCTTCTTTTTAAATGCGTAGTATATTTGTCTTGGCATTAGTACGCGGTTTGTCCAGGTCAGTTCAATTGCTGTGGAGCCAGGGAAAAAGAAAGAAGGCCACGTCTGCGATTGCAGGACACCCGCCTCTCCAAAAGGATTGGGAGGGATTTGCGACCCGAGGTTGGGGAGAAGTCCTTCTCCACATCTTGGTTGTTGAAAAAACTTCCTCTTTGTTGAGAGGAGGTGGGAAGCTCTGTGATGGCGATTACGCCGGTCGCCAAGTGGTACAGCGGGAGTTGTAACCCGGACTTTAGTGCTGTGGGGTAATGAGGTTAACCGAGGCTCACTCGCCGAAGGCGGTACTCAAGCCGGCCCGATGCCGTCTTTTCTTGGTAGCAAGGGGCACGGTGAAAGCATGGAGGGAGCTGCTTGCTGCACTTCATGCCCTCAGGATAGCCCGATTACCCAATGCAGGTCACCGGTTCTTTGAGAACATCAGAGGTGGAAATGATGAAGAGTGATGCAGCTCGTGCTGAGAGTGAGGGATGAATTGGCTGTTGTGGCCAAGTGTGAGGAGACGGGGCTCGGGTTATTGGTGGTGAAGGCCCAGGTAGAAGCAGGAAAAAGGCAATACCACCCTCGTGGCGGAAAATAAAACGGAAAGGAGCTGGCCGTCAGCCTTCGAGGAAGGTGGTGGAGAGGACTTCAAGCCAAGAGAGGCCGATCTCGATAGGAAGTCATGAAGTAGAAAAAGGGACAATCTCAAGCTTGATCGATCTAGTGATAGAATTTTATCATGAAGGAGCATGTTAACGGCTTCTCCCGGGTCGTGAAGCGACTTCAACATTTCAACTAGAATCTTTGACTTATACGTCCGCGTGGACAGGATTTTTAACCTAGATGGAATTCTAGTTCCATTGTCAGAGTTGGAGGATGAGGAGGACGTATCTCGAAGAAGGGAGAGGGTGAGGGGGCAAGCGGCCGAGGAAGGACAGATGGTGAAGGTGAGATGGGCCCTGCACAGACCAATCGCTACTCTTCCTTCGAGTCATGAGGATGACCTCGACTCATGAAATTGTTGCTTGTGGGAATGCCCATTAGTAGGCTAGGAAACTTGTTTTTGGGGCAATACTTACTCTTTATTTTGAACTGTTTACATGGGATGGGCTTCTTTTTCTTTTTATTCAATGGAGTTATGTGCTACGTATGAGTTACTTTTTTACTTAGAAAGTATGCAACTATTTCTCTAAGTTAGTCTCTCTTTTTTTTTGCGCGATTTTACTAAAATGGCAGGAACTTAAAATACTGTGAAGTTTTACTTGCACAATAGCAGGCATTGGTTGCCTTTTTAGGTTTCTCGTTTGACCCGGTTGTGGTCAATTTTTGGCTCGGACTACCTTTTCGGTGTTAAGTTGTTATTACCCTTATAGACTCGGCTCTCCGACTTCCAACTCGATGGAATTTGAATTGGGATGGTCTCTTTGGTTTCATTGGCCTCTGGTTATCTAGTTTTATATTTAGTAGACCATGGTTTTATTCGAGTTTAATCTCGTTTTCTCCCAAATTTGGATGTATTGTCCTATAAACAACATTTTGAGTCTCTTAAGTAGTTTGAGGGTAATTTAAGGCGAGTTTGGGTCATTAAGCCTTCTGCTATTTCTTGTTTTTCGGGGTTAATAAGAAAAGCATTGCAGGAATATTCGCCCCGGCTACTCGCCTAACGATAAGTGCCGTGCCGGAAATACAGCCCCTTCGGTCAGCTTCGCGATGACCATGTCTCGCCTCGTGAATACGAGGCAGAAGCCTTCACTCCCGGTGGTGATATCGTCACGGGGGTAATAAGAAGATCCTTCTGTCTCCTTCGAGTCCTTTATTACTGGGAGATCCAAATTCAAGCTGACGCTTTTTGTTGCTGTCGGAGAGACTACTCTCCTCCGAGCGTCTTGGGGTCGAAGGGTATGGTTGCTATTTAGGGCCAGATTCTGAGCTCCTTCTTCACTTAACACCTTTTTCATTAATGTGTGACTTGCGAAGTAATCTACAGGGTTTCTCTGATGTTTTGATGGAGAACTAATTCCCTGGTTGATCTGTTGCCGGTTTGTATTGCCACTTGAGTTACGTAATTCCTGACTTATTGTTCTCTTTCAAATGTTGTTCTATGTGTTCATTTTCTTAGTTAGGTTGTTATAGATATGTATTGATCTTGTTTTACGATGATTGTGTGATCCTTACTTGTAATCGCATTTGTTATTCGCGTGTGTTCATTCGTGTTTGCTTAATTCACGAGGCTTCTCCGTTTGTAATTCGGAGTTAGGACTATATCTGTGGTGCGATTAAGCTTGTTAATTGTTGCTTTAATCGAAAGGGTTGAGTCTGCTTAGGGCATGGAATTATTGAATCAATGATGGTGGGAAATCGAGCTGGATGGTTAATCATTTTTGTTTGTTGATAACCATTTGGTTTGCATTGTTTTTCTTAACTTTTTCTTAATTGAGTCTTTGATCTTAGTCCCCCAAGCGATTTTCCGTAACGGCAATCAGAGTCCTTGTGTAGACGATACTTCGAGTTGTGCTCCTGGCTGCATCATTTTCCAATCACTCGCTTTTTTCCCGTGTGTCGGGCGTGTCAAAATTATCGCGGTTGCCGGGGACTCTTTGTTATTAACAAAAATAAATAAATTTATGGATAATTTGTTTTGGCTACTGAGATCAGTTTGCTACGGCTTATAACATATTGATGATCATTTCACACGTCGTGTTCGTTGTGAATCTTAGTATCCCATGGATCATTATCATAAGGTTATATCCTAATGTTAGTTATGAGACACAATGCATATATTCCACTTTGCTGGAGGTTATGAGGTTAAGTAGTGATTGTGGCATGATCGTGAATGGTTATTCCGGCCAGCGTGGTGGGGGACATAGCGGCTTGGATGGAATAGACTCTCCGGTGCATCCAGATGACAATATGCCCGGCGTGACTGTCGGCTGGCCACCGGTCAGCTGGTCTGGAGGAATTGGTTGCAACAAATGGCAAAGGACACTGTGAGTTCCAACGGGGACAGGGCCAGTATTGGGGGTTTTGATCCGGCATTCTTGAATTCCAGGGGGAGCGAAGAAGTCTTAAGGATGGGCCACTCGTTGGTCCTCGCCTCCGCCTTGATTTCTAGCTTGCAAACTAAGCTTTCTCCTTGAGGAGCAATATATTCCTGTGGTTGTTCTTGCAATGATTCTTTTGGTATGGTTTTGATAATGATGTCAAAACACTGTTGATGTGTGAATTCCGTTTAGTCGAGCCTTCTCACGTTCGTTTATAGTACCATGTGTGCTGATTGTACTAGCACCAATTTTTATTGGTGTGTCTTAGGGAATTCTGCATGTATGGCGAGGTGATGAATTTGAAATGGTGAGTGTCGTGCGAGAAATTGAAACCTTGGTACCTCTCTCTTGTTTTCCACCACCTTGGGACCAACCGCAATGAGTTTGAGCCTCTTTGGAAAAATTGGATTCTTAAGGATCTTTGGCTTTGAAGCCCTGTAGCTGATCCAGAGGTTGAATCCCATTTCCACTGGGGGACTGTTGACAAGGAGGTCATCTTGCACCCAAGGGGAGTGAGAAGTCCACTGCACTTAGTTTGGTCACCTTTAGGTCAAGTGCCAGCTCCGTACTTATCTTTTGGCAGGCCGTGGGTGGGAGAATCATATTTCGGTTTGAGCATTCCGTGGCCGATGTATCCGGTGGGATCACGGTGGGCAGCCTTCTTGAGTTTTCTGACCTTCCCTTTTTAATTTCCTTGCTTTGTTTTTGTTTCTTTTAGCTCTTGGAATAATTTGAGAAGATCAATGTGTGTGTGATCTCGGTGTCGGTGAGCAGATGATGGATTATTGCATTTTTGCATCGATGGGTTGCATGTATGTGTTGACTAGTGATATTGATTCCCCCCTAGGTTTTGGAAATGAAAATTGATCCCCATGTGAAAAATTGAAAATTGGACTTTGAGATATTTATTGTGATTGCATGATTTATGATAAGTTTGGGGTGAAGGGGTGCACCCCACCTAGGGATGGAATCTCGGTCGAACAATTTGCAAAAAAAATGTCCGGTGGGAATTCGAGCCTCCAACATGTTTTTAATTGTGTGAATCACTTTTAGTAGCACTTTCCGAATT
The DNA here is from genome assembly GCA_030762895.1 of Sophora flavescens. Classification (NCBI taxonomy): domain Eukaryota; kingdom Viridiplantae; phylum Streptophyta; class Magnoliopsida; order Fabales; family Fabaceae; genus Sophora; species Sophora flavescens. The sequence continues at coordinate 28,512,225 of CM061065.1, read as the reverse complement.
TGCTTGATCTCTTCATGGTTTGCATGTTTATGTGTTGCATCAAATGATTTGAGGCAATTTTCTTTGAGTAGGTGCTTAGCCTATGGAGACCATCAATAATACATGTTCACTAGTTAGCCACGTTGAGCCTAATAAGCCAATTGTTTCTTGATGACCTCATGTTTTAAGCCAAAAATCTAGAAAAACCATGTTAACCGATCTTAGGATTAGGAGAGCATGGAGCTTAGTAAGAAAGGTTGCGGAAACTAAGTTTGGGGTGGCTCAGGTGTGATGTGTCATTCACGGGTTGTGAAAAAGAAAAAAAATAAGGTTGGACCAAAGGCAGAAAGAAAAAAAAAGAAGAAGAATAAAAATGTCAAAAAGGGGTGTTGGAAGAAAAGGTTGTAGTCACCCAAGCATAAAAGAAAATCAATGGAAAAAAGGAATTTGAGTGGAAGTTCAGTGTTTCAAAATTCTCGTGCTCTCTTAGTTCTAGGGACTTCAGCCCCTGAGTACACTTTCAATGTCACCCATGGCCAGGCCCTAGTACATGCCTTTAAAAGGCATTTTGATGTTGCGTACATGTTTCCATGAACTTTGTTTGAGATGGAAATCAAATTCATGGGAAGTGCTCTTGAAATGTGAAATTGGTGAAAAATCCGTAGCCTGACAAGTGGTGAATGGTGAAACATTGAATACCCTTGTGAGGAAGGCTATTGTTTTGGGTGTGTGATCTCCTTTTGTGTGTGACTTGGATCCTCAACTTGAGATTCTTGATTGAATGAATGATGGAATTCTCAATTGTTTAAAGTAGATGAATGTGGGGATTACATTGATACGAGGGAAGGCATTGAAGGAAAAATTGTTTTGTTAAGTTGCATGAAATTTGTGCGGAATTGATTGGGTCCTTTAAGCTGCCAAGTTTGAGTCTTTTTGAGTTTTAGTTTGTTGGGACAAGCAAAGAGTTTAAGTTTGGGAGTATTTTGATCAGCCTCTCTGGTTATCTAGTTTTTATAACTAGTAAGACCATGGTTTTAGTCGAGTTTAATCTCGTTTTGCCCAAATTTGGATGTAGTTGTCCTCAAGCAACATTTTGAGTCTCTTCAGTAGTTTTGGGGTAATTTAGTTGATTTTGAGTCAAATAAAGCATACTGCTATTTCTTGTTTTTCGAGTTAATAAGAAAAGCAATTCTGGGAATATAGTCCTAGAAGCTCCTCCTCGCGAGCCTCGAAGTGTTGTGCTAGAATACCCCCTGCGTCTCGCCTCCTGAGACCATGTCTGCCTCGCCAACAGTGCCCGAGACAGACCATCACGCCCGGTAGTGATACTCATCACGGGTAATCAGAAGATCCTTTGTCTCGCCTCTCGCAGTCCACTGTCGCCTCGAGAATCCAAATTCAAGGCACCCTTTTTAATGCTCGTGTCGCGAGGAGGCTCTCGCCTGTGACAGCCGCCAGATCGAAGGGTATGAGTTCTTTGTTTTAGGGCTGATTGAGAGCTCCTTCTTTTTTTCATTATTATTATTTGCGAATTAGTCTATAGGGTTTTCATGATGTATTTGATGGGAACTAGTTCCCGGGTTGGTCTGTTATGCTTAGGTTTCTATTGCCACTTGAGGTTACGTAGTTCCCAAACTTATTGCTATTCTCTTTTCAGTATTGTTCTATATTGTTCTTTTGCTTAATTCGGGATTGTATAGAATATGTATTGATTTGTTTCGATGATTGTGTGTTCCTATACTTAATCGTGTTTGCTTGGTCGCGTGTGTTCATTAGTGTTTGCTTAATTCGAGAGCTTCATCCGATTTGCTTAATTCGGATTTAGGAACATGTGTCTAGATGGTGCCAATTTAACTGTTAATTGTTGCTACAGTCGAAAAGGTTGGAATCTGCTTAGGGCATGGAATTATGAATCAATGATAGTAAGGAAGCGGCTTGATGGGTTAATCGTTTTTAGTTTGTTGATAACCATTTAGTTTGCATTGTTTTTCTTAACTTTTCTTAATTGAGTCTTTGATCTTAAACCCCCAAAACTGATTTTTTATTAACAGCAATCGAAGAGTCCTTGTGAGGTGATACTCGGGTTGTCGACTCCTAGCTACATATTTTTCCAATCCCTTTTTTTGACACCGTCTGCACAGTGTCAAGGTATAAATTCTTTTCCACCTTTATGGGCCAGACATTTCGACTTCAGCTCCGTCGATTTTTAGCTCGGAAAGCCTCTGGGTTGTATATCCTTTATGGGCTCGGCATTTCGAGCCTTAAATGTCGATTTTAGCTTAGTCATCTCTTTGGGTTTTGTATGCCTTTATGGGCTCGTGTTGCGACCTCGGCTCGGTCGATTTTAGATCGGGATTAGCCTCTTTGGGTTGTGTATTCCTTTATAGGCTGGGCATTTCGACCTTTTATGGCTCGACATTTGGCGCCTCAACTCGGTCGTTTAGCTCGATTCGACCTCTTTGGGTTTTTAGTTGTTTAATTAACCTGATATTCTTGCCTAATGGCCTTGATTGAAAATGATTCTGTTGTGTTTTTCTGGTGTGCCTCTTAAAACCCTCGGCCAAAACCTCGTGGGAAAAGACGCGAGATAGGAAAAAGAGTACATCACCTATAACCTTAACTAAACTGAGACTTAAGGTGGGAAGTGTTCCGTGTTCTTGGAGCGACGCTCACTGACAATTCTTTTGCTTAGGCACCGTTTCCCATATTTTCAATTATCTCGAATGGGCGGACCAGTTATTTTGGGCTTACCCTCTGGTCTTTTCTCGCGTTGTTTTGATGTCTTAGCTCTAAGTCACCTTGCACAAATTCCCTTGGCCTCACCTCGGGTTGTGCTTCCGGGTTATTTTGCTTGTATAGCTCATCTCTGATTTCGCGCATCTCGCACTTCTTCAACCATGTCAAGCTCAACTCGGAGTTCTTGTCCGTTTTACTTTGATCATGATCTTTTCTGAAGAAGAGTTCAGGAAATCTAGTTGGAATCATTGCATCGGGTTCCGTAGGTTAGCAGGGTGGTGCATCCGTTGAATCTTGTGGTGAGGCAATGGTAAGCCCCATAGGATGCTTGGTAATTGTTCAGCCTAAGCCCTTTTGATTAGCCTAGCCAAACTAACTTTTGGGCTCGTTTAAAATGACTTTATTGGCTTCTCTGTGCCTATTGTTTGTGGATGGCTCAGCTGGGGTCACTTTATGTTTAATTCGGAGTTGGAGTAAAACTCTCAGCTCTTTATCGGTGAATTGCTTTCCATTGTGTATGATATGCATAGGGTGGTCGTGCCTGCATGGTGTTTTTCCATGCAAAACTATGAACCTTTTTGTGATTATCGTAGCTAATGGTTATCACTTCAATCCACTTGGTGAGTAGTCTGCACATGCTAGGGAACTTGACTTGACCTTTGGCAGCTAGGAAAGGACCGCAATATCCATCCCCACATAGTAAGGTGCAGCCGGAGAACATGAGTGGAGCTCTTCTCCGGAGCATGTGCTTATCTTTGGCGAACTTTCCCCGGGGGCTCACACTTTTATTAGTCAAGTAGAACAATCCGATCCTCTGGTTGGCAGTAAAACCCTGCTGGGTGGTTTGCCTGAGATCGACCACTGAATGCATTCCACAGATTCCTCGGTGCTTTCGTTCATTCGTGTCGGTTTGCTTTTGTTAGGCCTTTGATGTGTTTGGAGAATCCTCTTGTCATCTCATAGTCTGGATGTGTGTAACGGCAAGATTTTTAGACAAATTCGCCTCGCCTCCTTGGGTCATCTGAGCCGGTTTGTCCGGGTTAAATACTCCCGAATCGGTGCCGTCAACCCGATCATAGTGCTAGGTCATTATTACTTCAGCACTTTTTATGTTCGGTTCAGAAGGTTTTCTGAATGAAAGTTCTTAGGTGCGACTTTCTTGGTGCTAGCCAATTTGGATATCAGATCTGCCACTGGAGCTATCTTCTGAGGTATATGCTCAATAGAGAAATGATCAAATTCATAAACTAGGTTATTAACCTTGTAGAGATATACGCGTTGGTTAGGTCCTTTGTTTGATGATTGCAGAGACACGGCCGAGTTACAAAGTGTGAGTCACTTCAGCATTTAATTCTTGGATCCCAACTTCTTTAGCTAACATTAGTCTTGCAATAAGGGCTTCATATTCTCTGGTTGTTTGAAGTAGTAAGCCGACTTTAAAGGTTGCTCTAAAGGTTAGGTCGTCAAGCCCTCGGAATTATTCCGCCCCGCTTCCCTTCAAGTTAGATGATCCGTCAACATATGGAGCCGGATGAGGGATTCGACCTCGGTTTAGAAGCTGGCAATGAAGTTGAAGAAACATTGCTATCTGCCCTCGGCTCATATTGTTAGCAATTCGACAACTCTTGACCAAACTATCATTGTAGGCTAGATCGGGTTTCTGAGTACAACTTTATTGGATGATCAGTTTTGACTATGACTTGGTGCGGCCGGAAAGGGCGTAACCTCGGCTGCCATAACTAGGCGAGGCCAGTTTTCAATTACTTGATATCGCGTTTACCATCCTTGGGATACTCTCACATGTAGTACAGAGGCATCTATTGCTCTTTTTCTCTTCTGTGTGGTCTTGCCTGTTACTGTCGTTGTGAAGGTACAAGGTACAGATCTTTACCGGCGAGGGAGTGAGGTGGGGAGTGCTAGGAAGGTTTCGGATCTTGAAGGCCTTCTCACACTCTTGATCCGGATGAAATCCTTTGGTTTTTTCAAGAGCTGGAAGAATGGTCTTGCCTTCTGAGACTTGGGAGAAAGCGGGATAGAGACCCTAATCGGTAGGCTAGCCCATTAATTTCTTTCACATTCGAGGACTCCACATTTCCGTAGCGGCTTTGCATTTTATCGGATTAGCTTGATCGGTGTGTTAGCATATATCGTAAGAACTTTCCTCCTTGTACATCAAGGAGCATTTTTACGGATTTAACCTCATGTTGTATTTTACAGTTGGATGAAAATTTCTTGAGGTCAGTGGGTGTTAGTTCGGCTCACGGACTCGTGCATCTCTCTATCCTTGGGTCCGAGTTCAAACATCTTTGGAGATGGCTGGGAGATCTGAGCTGTCGAGCTTACCACCTGCAGCTTTACCATCCTCGACATTTGCTGCGATATCTGGTGGCGGGTAGCCTTTGAGATGTCAACATAGCATTGCTGGCTAGCCTTTGGTAGCCCGGCTTTGTGACTATCTCTCAGTCAGGTGGAATTTCATTGTCACATGTGGGGTAGAGACAATCGCTCCGAGGTCATTCAGCGTCGATCTTCCAATAAGGATGTTGTGCGGCGTCTTTGGCATCTACAGTAACGTGCACTGTCCGAAGCAGTTTGGAGAGTCTTCCTTCTCGAAGCGTTGTTGAAGGTCTATGTAACCTCGGGTTTTGACTTGCTCCCGGCGAACCACACTGAGCTTGTCTTCCGCTCCTTTTCGGCTTTTGTAATTCCGAGCTTCTTGAAGGTTGCAGTGTCTGAGAATATCAGTCGAGCTCCCTGGTCAATAAGTGTTCGTTTGACCGATAAGTTGCTGATTGGCCATTGTTATCACCATTGGGTCATCTTGATTTGGATCCACCCCTCGGAAATCATCATCTTGAGCGTTATGGGAGGTCTTGCTCTCGGAGGCTTTCAGGACGACTGCGTTGACGAATCGGAGGGCATTTACGTGGCGCCGGCGAGTGAGCTCGTCATTCCTCCTCCTGCGAATCCTCGAGATATTGTATTGATGATCCTCTGGTTCCTCCTTCCACGATTCTTCATTGGAGTCCTTTGGTTATTTAACGGTCTCATCCCGATTGTTTCCTTGCGGGTTTGGATCTCGGTTTCGATTGTCATAAGCGTGTCTCCAAAGCGTCTTGGCCAGGGTCGTCGCCTCCGTTGTCGTCTCGGAGGACGAAAGCGATCAGATGACATTCCTGTCAAATCCTCGATCTTTTTTAGGTTGTTCTGCACTCTTGGTTGGGTGACCATGGTTTTGATGCCACATGCATTCTTTGTTGTCGGCATTGGCAGGTGTTTTGGGCGGTCGGTAAGGTGAGTAACTCGGCGTTGCACTCCTCTGGAGGATGGTTTGCCGAGATCGGTTTAGCGAGTATAAGGTGGTACAGGTTGCCTCACCTAGAATTCCTTTCATTGGTCTTTTGGGCCCTTTGTGAATCGGGTCCCCCTGTTTCTTTCTTTGTTCGGACAGAGCTCTTGTCTTGAGACCTCTTTTATCCTTTTGAATTCCGCTCTCTTCCGAGTTCATGAAGCCTTTAGCTTTTCCTGCCACTCTTGAAAGTTCCTCGGTGGTTTTTCGGGACAATACTCGAAGAATGGCCTCGGCTTGGCCAGCCCATGACGGTATGAAGGCAAAGTTCGAGCTCATGTTGGGAATTGAGATTTGTTTGGCATTAGGAGAGCCATATAATCTCGAGTGATTCATTCCTTTCTTGTTTAGATTCCCCGAGGGCAGAGTGCCTTCCTATGCCTTCGACTTCTTTGTGAATTGTGCGGTAAACTTAGTTCCGAGCACATCAAAGGAGTCTGTTAGCGAGGTGGTAGATTCGTTAGCCGGCATAAGCGGGGGCCTTGCAAAGTGGTGGAAAAACTTTGCACATGGCGACTAGAATCGGTCTCCATGTAAAGAAGAAATAAAGGACTCCACGTGATCGGTTGGGTCGGTGGTGCCATTGAATTTATCAATGTTAAGGGCTTAAAATGGCTAGGCACGATTACCTCATCAATGTCATCCGTGAGCAGCAACCTCGGACGTTAGTCCGATGTCCTTCTTTCTTACTAGTCGTTTCCTGCACGGGGCGTGGCTTACGACCCGGGCGGTTTGGTTTGGATGCTCGGTTAGTTTCCCAAGAAAGGGCGCCGGAGGATCCTACTGGCCAGCCTCGGGTGAGGATTGCTCTTCGTCGAGAAGGTGTCAAGGACCTTTCTCTTTTCCGAGTTCTTAAAAGCCTTTGATTTTGCGCCACGTGTCTCCTCGTTCTTTTTCGAAGTTCCTTTCGCATTCCATAACTTCTCAAAAGGAGGGTTATCTTGGTTGGCGGGAAGGGAGGATGATTGAAGTGGTTGTCGGTTCGTGTTCGAGGCCTCAAGGGTCTTTATGGTTCATGATGTTCGTCCCTCCCCTTGGACAATTACTGTAGTTACCATCAAGCTTTCTTGTGAGCACGGAAAGTTTTCTTTGACCCCACGGTGGGCGCCAAATGTTCTGTCGAGATCAACTCGTCGGAATCTCACGTAGAACGTCAAACCAAGGGTGAACAATGGGGTTGTTTTAGGTTATGGCTTGACGAATGTAATCTTCGGTCTTACGTATCCCGATGAGAATCAAAGTCGGGCGTGGTTCTAGGTTCAACCGTTGGCAGTAGTGATCTCGATCTCTTAATTTTGTATCCGATGAATACCGTGAGCAAGGACTCTTCAATGGTCTCTTGGTCAGGCTAGTTTCTCCAATACGCTTAGAGAAGTTGCGGTGTTGGGTGAAAGTGTCTTTCTCTCATGGGTTCTCCTCCTTTATAATAGGATTCCCATATCTTTTAGAGATCTGGATTTATCTCCTTTATCTCTTAAATCTCCTTTGAGATGTGATTTCCTTAATTTAAGGGATATTATCTCTTTTAACTGTGGATAAGGTTATTTAGATAATCTCGAGTTTTTTAAGGATAATATCAATGCCGCTATCCCTTAAATTGGGATACTATCTGCTGTTAGGATACGGTTATTTCGAGATAATATCGGGATAATTAAAGGTGATATTAACTTCTTATCCTTAATATCCGGTTGGGCGGGTATTCAAACTCGATGACCGGGTTTCACTCTTGACCGAGTATGGGGGAACTTGGTCCCTCCACCGTAGCTTTCTTTTTTCATCTGTGATCTCTTTGTCTTGGCATTAGTCTGTAGTTTATTGGCTACTTGTGCAGTAATTTATTCTTGCCCTTCTTGATGAACGAAATATCCAAAATGTGAGAAACAAGCTAAGGAAAAAAGTTGAAAGCTGGTTAGCTCATTTCTGCAACTTGGGTCTTAACTTCATATAGTTTTCAGGGTGATTTAAAAGTCACAGAACTTGTGACGGGAATTGCTAAGGTTGAGAATATATTGTATAATGTATAATCTAGTACATGCATGGACTACATAACTAACTTCCTCCTTATTTCTAGAAAATAGTTTCCAACACCCGTGAGTCTCAAATGTTGGCTAGGCACAGGTGTTGTAGGTTTACCCATGTGTGTTTATATCACCTTTCTATTTGCATATGTAGTTTCAAGTCTCAAGCAGTTTAAAAGATTTAATTTCTAGCATAGTAGATTGTTAGAGAAGTACACATATTTTGTTTTAAGATGACACATAATATATTGCTCTGTTTTTTTGAAGGCTTGGACATTAAGTTATGAATCTTTTGTAACAATATTGACATTGTTTGCATATAATGAGCTTGATGGAAATGAGCTAATGCCGCAGATTCAATGCCACACTCTGGTTGTTGACGCTCAGGCAGAGATGGGTGGTGAGTGTTGTAGAAGAATCTCTAAATGTGATGAGAAACATGCTTCTAGAGCTGGTTCCATTTGAAGGTGTGGCGTAGAGCTATTGAAATAGCATATTGGGTACCAGATCAACTTAGAATATAACCTTATTATGTTTCGCTCAGCATATGACACTGAGTTTTGTGATGTATATAGGATGTAAATTTTTCTAGATATGTGGTAGTACAATGCCCTTTTGAAGGCTGATTTTATTCATCTCTGGTATAATGCATGAGATGTCTCCCTTTTATGGTTTTTGAATGTTGCTTCATCGACCATTGCTTTTAAGTACATTGACCATTGCTTTTAAGAAGACAATGAAAAGGATGAAACTATTTGTATTCAAATAGATGTTCCTCAAATGCAAACTGTAGGGATGGCAATGGGTACCCTTGGCGGGTGCGATGGTACCCCGTCCCTATACCCGTGTTTGAAAAAATACCCATACTCGAGACCTCACTCACTGTGAGTAGCAACTTTACTACCCTTACTCGTGCCTCTCCGGGTGCCTAATTACCCACACTCGTTACTCACACTTTAACTATGAAAAACAATAAATAAATAACAAAGGGAGCATTATAACAATTAAAAAATGCTTCAAAGGTATTTTAAATCTACTCATAAGGTATTACAAATCTAAATATTTAATTAAGTAAAAACATCCAAAAGGAAGTATAGATGTCGCTAGGCTTAAAAAGTTGAGAATCTTTAGATTAAGTTTTGTTTTAAATTTTGTATTTGTTATCTGGTGAATTGGTGTTAGCCGTAACTTCGACTAAACTCAAATAACAATGATTTCCTTATCAGTCGATGGAGTTAGAAGATGGATTTTGTCTTCTAACTTGCGGGTTCCTGAACTCCTCCAAAGAGTGTTTAGTATGAAAAGTGAGAGAATTAAACTAAATTGCGAAAATTGAAATTGAAAGCAATAGAATTGGAAATAAAATGTGTTTGATTGTATTGATGTGTCTTTCTCATATTTACACTTGGTATTTATAAGATACAATTTCGACAACATGATGAATTATTCTATTGGCCACATCCTCCTAAATTCAAGCATCATGCACTTAGTGGCCAAAAACAAAAACTCAAACTAACTAGTACACAACGGCTAACCATGGCTAACTAAAAGTCCCACATTCTTGGAAAATCTTCATGGTAAGCAGTCAATGACCACCTAAACACGTTTCCAAAATAGCTTGAAAACTTATCTCGACTTCTTTATGGAAGCGGTTATCACGTGTAACGGCTAAAAATACTTGTGCTCCCTCATCTTATCTTTTTTGGTCATTTCCCAATACTTTAATGAGCGATTTAGTTATGGTCTTATCTTTTAACACATACCATTTGTTTAACCATTTTCAACCGCTTAATTATTCTCGATCGGCTACCAACATAATACATTCGGTTGGCTTCGATTCAACTGGTCTTAGCGACTAATTAACCAGCGGTTATTTTAATCAAAAATCAGTTGATAACATTTGCCCCCTTATATCTTCTATCAGATGTAAATGAAGATAGAATGATATAACCAATTTATCTCGAAGCACCGCACCATAATCATTTATCCCGATACACGTGTTACTGCCATAACTCCTTATCCCCTTTTATTGTTAACAGCTAGTTACAACTGCTACTTTCCTCTTTATAAAAAATAGTCAACGACCTTCTTCAACTAGTTACTCTACCTACTTCTCCAACCCTTCCAAAGCTTTTCTTTCCCTCAGCTCACTTTCTTCCTTGGACGGACATGTTTCACTGATTCCGATTCCCAAAACCACGATAACATCTCTTATGGCCATGATGATTCGAGGAAGATTCGGCCTCTATTGGTCAAGATCAATCTTCTTCGTCTACTTCGATTCGAACAAACCACAGGAACCTTCTATCGTATTCACCATTCCATGACTTTAAACCGCTTCCCACCTTGAAAATTGGGATGAAGGTAAGCTATTTCTTGATAACGTCCTTTACCCCAACTTGTTTGCCTTACCTATCGCCTCGGATGGTTTACCCTCAACAAAAAGAACACCAAGTGTCAGTGCACGGCCCCACGACATTTCTTACAATAATTGGCTTCATCGTGGCACGCGCCAAAGGTCGACCCGGAAATCTTGGGGTATTTATAACTGGTAATGCTCTCTTGTCATGAAATTCCTCTCAATATTGATCTTATTTTCGGCTTTTGTTGTTTGTGGAACACCTCTATCAACAACTTTGTCTTTCCTTGCTGCATGATGAGCCCCACTTTGCTGGACGTCGCAGCTATTACTGGGCTTCCTGTTCATGGCGATGAGGTTCCTGCCTTTTCTGAATCAGTTGAGGCAATATCATAAATCAAATCTTCCAAACCATATTACTATTACAGCAATTTTATCACCGCCAATTCTAACTCGACTAAAGAAGTTACCAACCTTGAACATCATGCCTTCTTGTTGTATTGGATGTGTAGGTATTTTATCTGCACTAACTCTATCCAAAAAGTATCCGAATACCTAAGCTATATCTAGCTCATCATTCAGGCAATCCTTGGCTCTTGATCCTCTGTTTCTAAACACTTTCTTTGAAGCATGTTCTTGTATGTAGAATGGCTACGGAATCATGAGAAAACCAACATCATACCGGACCCACTCTAGTTTTTGCAACTATGGATTCTTCACTACTTCCCATAGTTCATGTCGATAACGAGAACCCAACTCCTCCTTCTCGTAATCCACCAATATTAATAGAGCGGCTTGTCACTCTCACCCCTTCGATCACTTTCGACTATTAAGGTAATGAACACCCTTCTTCATCTCACTCGACTTTCATCAGAATTCCATCCTACTCTATCGGCTGGGATTGGCCCATCTTGGATCTTTACTTCTTTTGAAAGCACTGCAAGACAATCCATCCTTCGTGAAATTGTGCTCGGCTGGGGCTATTATGGATCATGAAACTCCACTTCCCTTGCTTCAGACGGCGGTCCCTCTCTCTCTTTTCTATGCTTCCATTCCCAAAACACAGCCGATACTCTATTCTTCCTTCAATGCTCAGATCATCTTTCTTCCGTGTTAGGGACGTTTGTGTCATGTTGAAACATTTTTTCCTCATAAATGCATCTTTTGATAATATTGTTCATTTCTAATTCCCAAAAAAAAAAGATGCCTTTTTTTCTTTTAGGCTCGTGAATTGAATTTGTTGTATAAATAAAGGTTGGAACTTTGAATTGAAAAGGGTTGGATTTTCCAGCGTTTCTTTCCTTTCTTCATCGTCTCTTAGACTTTCGATTTTAGGGAACCAAAGTTAAATTAGTACAGTTGCAAAGGGTAAATTTATGAAAATTGCTCTGAGAGGGTTATTGTAACCACTATTGAGTTCGGTTGAGGTTGGCGACATCCGGAACAGAACAAAATGAAGAGGACTTTGTAAATTTGATCAAATTTTGAAATTTAAGACCAAACCATCAGTACCATCAAAATGAAAACCACTCAAGTGAAGAGGTAATAACATAGCATAGCACAAATGGGTTGTTGGATCAGACTTAACATTTTACCAAAGTAATAGCCAAACACTCGTCATCTTTAAATGCTTAATACATCCCATCTCCTGTAATAACATAGTTCATCTAATTATTATTACCAGAAACACATTTTTATAACAGTAAATGTCTTGAGCATTTCATCGAACAAGTCATGGGCAGCAGATTCTGCTCTTGTTGCTTGCTATTATTTTCTGGTTTCAATCCTTTTTCTGGTTTTATGAAACTATTCACTAAGTCTGCCAAAAATTTCAATTCCAGAGAGAGAAAGAAGAGAGAGGAAGAAGATGTAATCCTTATTATGAATTGATGACAGTAATTCACATTAATTATCAATTGATTTTAATTAAATACTTACTAAACTTGCCCTTAATTACCGGTTCATTTTATAATTGGGACCTGTTATCACAAGTCAAACTTAAGGAGTATTCATCCTCAACACTTTGGGTGGAGGATTAAAGAATGAGTAAATAGTCAAAATGGTCCCAGAAACTGTGAGGTCGTGTCAAGTTGGTCCCTCAAATTAACGAAATTTCAAAAGGTCCTGAAGTGTCAGCGTTGATCAAGTTAGTCCCTCCGTTAGTCAGGGTTTGTTGACGCCGTTAATGACACTTATGTGGCACGTTAAGTGCCCATGTGGCCTCCACCTTGCATGACAGCTATACCACAGTTTTGGGGACCAATCAGACACTCAATTTTAGGGACTAAAATGATACTTACTTTGTATTGTAACACTTCACCTTCTTCGTTTTATTTTCATCCCTCATTTTTACCTTGTCATCTTCCCGCCCTAACCTCCCCTCTGCCACACCCTTCCTTCTGCAACCACTCGTCGGAGGCCATAACCCGTCGCCGGAACCGCACCGGAACTCGCTTCCACTCAAAACTCAGGTGTGTATTATGTTTACCCATTTTGTTTTCGGTTATCGGGTCATGGGTTTTGATTGTTCAACTTCTTCTTCATACTGTGCAGCAACAAGTACAAGATCCTCCAGCACAAGTTCAGGCCAATCCACCACAAATGCAGGCTCCACCACCATCACAGCAAAGAGTGCGAGAGGGTGAGTGGCTTTTACGGGGATTGAGTTGATTTCATATATAAAAGTTCAAGGACTTTTTTGATTTTAAGTTGCATATTTTGGGGACTAAATTGACAGTATGTTATCGATTTCTATTTCTACGAGGCAAGGAGATATGGTATAAGAGGACCTCTTATACCACAAGTGCAAAGGAACCTCCGGTTAGAGGCCCCACCCAGAATGACTCCACCGATGCCGGCCCCTCTTGCACCACCACCAGCTCCACTTCCACTTCCACCACTTCCAATTCCAGCTCCACGGCCTATCATGGTCGAACTTCCAGCACCACCAACTGGATCAAGGGGAGGACAACCATAGTTCATGTCTTTCATTCCAACTCCAGGGCTGCCACAGATGCGTCCAAGGAAACCATGATATATTTTTTACAATGGATGGTGCTTCTGTTTTTTGGATTTTGGATAATTTAGTACAATGATATATTTGCACAATGGTTTGTTAATGGCACATATGAACAATGGATGCTTAGGAAACTTTGGTTGTTTTGGTTATTTATTTTGGAAACTGTGCTCCCTGCAAAGTGCAAGAAAGTTGCAAACCCTAATGGAGTTTTGGGATTGAATGTTACCAATGGTAAGGGACATCCATAGAAGGTCCTCCCTGGGTTCCTCGGAGTCCTAGAGATTCATAACACAGGTCTCCTCTCACAATTGCAAAACAAAGGTAAGAGGTTGTTGATTTCTGCCCCATCAACCCTAGAGCTACTCGAACAAGAGGGAGTTGAGGGTTTCTTGGTTTGTCTTGAGTATGGTAACGACGAACCACCACCCATCGGCATCCTTTTATGTAGTTGCGAGTTGGAGAGACGAGAGAGAGAGGAGAAGCAGGCAGGAAGGGCAAGTGAGAGAAAGCGAACCCGGAGACATTGGGGAAGAAGAAGATGAACGTTAGGGTTTTTGAAGAAAAAAAAGAGTGTCAATTTGGTCCCTGTATCAATTTGGTCCCTCAAATATGCATGTATAGTGCCCATCTTACGTGACAGCATGAGTTGGCAGCCAAATAAGTGCCGTTAACGGCATCAATGAACCCTGACTAACGGAGGGACTAACATGATCAACGTTTGACAGTTTCAGGGACCTTTTTGAAATTTCGTTAATTTGAGGGACCAACTTGACACAACCTCACAATTTCAGGGACCATTTTGACTATTTACTCATTAAATAATTGTTCAAACCTGATCCTCGAGCCTTATCTAACGATGGCACTGGAATCAGCATATCCATCTTCATCATTTTAGGGGATGTTTGGATTGATGAAAGATGATGGAATAGAATGGGGTGGAACGGAATGGAACAAAAATTCCATTCCATTGTTTGAATATTTTATGATGAAATGGAATAAAGTTACCCTTCCATCATTTGGGAAGTGGATGGTGTGGAATGAGTTATAACTTTTTATTCCAATATTGTCCTTACTTTATCAATAATTTAGTGGAAGAATGCCTGTTCATATTTTGCAGCAACTAACCACCGTCTCTCTGATTCACAATACATCAATGATTTCTTTTTTCATTTTTTGCTTTATTTATGCTTTACTGTTTTTTGTTCTTTTTTTTTTAGATAAATGATTAAGGCAAGCAAAGGCATCACAATAACAATGGGCATCCCAATTAGGTTGACACCACCAAAACTACCTATCATTTACAGCACGCCTATAATTTATTAAGAAATATAAAAAAGAATACAAATAAAACATGGGGGGACTAAAGTCAATACCCATGGAAAATAATGAATCATCTAAATATGTAGCTGGGAAGACCTAATCTATTACGAAAAAAGTCTTCCTTAATAAAATTGGGAATAGTATCCCACCAAAAAAACTCATGATGAACTATGCCATGAGAAGCTAAGTTGTCTGCACAACTATTCCCTTCTCTGTAGATATGAGAAATTTTGCTACAAAGAAAGAGATAATTATTCCACCTGTTTCTTAGACTCCAAGGCACCAACTTTGAAGAATTAAAGGCCTCAACCACCAGTTGAGAATCATTTTCAAGCCATAGTTTAAACCATCCTTTTTTGTATGCCATTCCAATGGCAATCATAGTTGCATTTAATTCAACATGTAAAGCAAATGAGATACCCAAATAGGATGAAAAAAAAAAATATCCCAAAACAGCTCCCCTTTAATCTCGAAAAATTCCACTAGCAGCTGCATGACCTGGAGATCCTCTTGCTGCCCCATCCGTATTACATTTAAATCAGTCACAAAGGGGAGACAACGAATCTACTTGTCTAATGGTAGGAGCTAAACACAATCAACCAAAAATTGAAAAAGCTTTTAGAATATGGAAATCAATCATAGAAGAAGACATAAAACCTCTAAAGTGATTCTCTGACATATTAGTTTCAGCAATTATCATATTCACAGCACTTCTGAAATTCACCTTCTGATCTTTAAATCGGATTTGGTTTCTACAAAACCAGATTGTCCAAATAGAGTGAATGATTGCAGCTAAATATATGTCCTTTGCCTGACTGCATCTGCTTGGATCACATCTACTGAAAAGAGATTTTACAGTAGAATAATCAATAGTGCATGGAAGCATAGCACCTATTGCATACCAAATCTCAGGGCCGGCCCAAGAGTGAGTGAGGCCTGAAGCAAATTTTGAGTGAGACCTTTTTATTTAAGGTGAGATAGTCTACTCATCTCAGGTTGGGCCTTTTTGTTAGCAAATGTGGCTTTTTTACCTTATAAAAAGTAAGATTAAAAAATTTGTTTTACTGGTGGGCCTAAAGCTAAGGCTTTAGTTGCTTCACCCTTGGGCCGGCCCTGCCAAATCTGTCTTACCAGGCGATGACTAAGAAAAGATGAGCTGAAGTTTCCTCTGCAGCTTCACAAAGACAGCAAATAGATACATTGATGTAGCCTTTTGCCTTCAAGTTCTCATATGTTGGCATTTTATTGTGCAACAATCTCCAAGTCACAAATGACTTTGATGGAGGAATGAATGATTTCCAAATTGGAACACTCCAATTAGCAGCTGCACTGACAGGAAATAAGAACTTGTATGCTTCCTTTAAAGATAGTAAACCCGAGTCAGAATGCTGCCAAACCAGGGAGTCTCTAGTTGCCTCAAAAGGAACAATCACCTTCTTAATTTGAAGCCAGTTCGGCGCCTTAGAACATAAAATCACAGGAAGATTCCAAGATTCACCACTGATAAATTCCTTCACAGAAGCATTCAAGAACATATGAAAATTTTCAGGAATGTTCAAGAGATCAACAATTGGATAAGAAAGCCGTTGATCCTTCCAGAAATTAATGTTAGAACCATTTCCAACCACCCAACTTGAGTTACTCATTGCTGTTTGCACAAATTTTTTAACCCATGATCAAATTGAAGAACTTACATAATGAGTTAAAGTCTGTCTACCTCTAAAGAACCTGGCTCTTAGAAAGTCAGCCCAAGTAGTAGGAGATGCATAAACTTCCCAACTCTATTAAAGCTGCCTCATTGATATGTCTAGTAGACTTTAATCCAAGACCACCTTCATTCAAAGGGGAGCAAACCTTATGCCAAGAGACAGTTACAAGCTTTCTAGTATCCACATTCCCCGACCAAACAAAGTTTCTAATCCATCTATCAATAGTCTTGGGTAATGAAGCTGGACACATCTGAGATAAGAAAGCTATAAAGAAGTATAACATTGATGATTGAATTAATCAATTAAACTCTTCCCATAATGGAGAGAAGGGAACCTTTCCAAGCACTCAATTTACGCTTTAGCTTTTCAACAATTGGTTGAAGATGGGACATTTTAGGCTTCCCTTTGAAAAAGAGGAACACCTAAATAGACAAAAGGCATTTGACCAGGACCAAATCCTAGAATATTCTTGATATCCCTAATTCTTCTTGCAGGTAATGAACTAGCAAAAAACCTGCACTTTGAAAGACTAAGATTACTGTCCGAGAGCGTGTGATAACGATCAAACAAATTCATAACATAATGAGGTTTGCCCTGGTTCCTTTGCAAAAAAAACAATATCATTTGCATAGAAAATGTGGGAAGGGGTTTCGCAATTCCTTGGACCAGCCATAGGCTGCAGCTGCTTTGAATTCGCGAATAAAGATATGCTTCTACTAAAAACATCTTCAATTAGGGTGTGTTTGGTTCAACGGAGGGGAGGGGAGGGGAGGGATTTTAAAGGAGGGGAGGGGAAGGGAGGGGAGGGGTTTTAATTAGATATTATGTTTGGTTGGGAGGAAGGGAGGGGAGGGGAGGGGAAATAACTCTTTTCTTGTTTGGTTCACAAGGGGAGGGGGAGGCATTTTTAAACTAATTTAATTTTATACCCTTTTTAATTTTATATACTTTTGGATTTTTAAATTTTATTAAGGTTAATTTAAATCATGCTCGGTTAAAATATTTTAAAGTTACTCCTCCCCTCCAAATCCCGATATTGGAGGAGGTCAAAATGGATCGAGGAGGGATTTTGCTCCTCCCTCCCCTCCCCTCCCCTCCCAAAATTTGAACCAAACATATAAAATTTAAAATATTCCCTCCCCTCCCCTCCCCTCCATTCCCCTCCAACCAAACATAGTGTTAGACAAAAGAGAAGGGGTGGGAGAGGATCACCTTGTCTCACTTCTAGGAATATAATATAATATCATCTTCAATATTTTGTTTTATTATATTATTTAATTAAAATTATAATATAATATTAAAAAAAGAAAGAAATCTCTGCTTGTCTTCCTTGTTCGCTTGTGTCGTCTTCTTGCTTCGCCAGTATTCTTTCTCTAAGTCTAACATGTTAACAATAGAATAATCCATTAGAAAATAGCTTTCTAATAGTTGCAATGGTTTGCAAAATCATCAATGAGAAAAATAAGTATGATTGTTCAGAGACTTTCATCAAACGAGTAGCAAACAATAAGAGCAAATTTTACGGGGATTGAAGAGGAACCCTGAATCTGGGAAAATTTTGTGAGAATTTATGGCAAAAAAGTAAGTTGTGAAGAAGAGGAAGCAACTCTATCATCAAGTTCGGGATATTCTTTCAACGGATGCCCATGGTCTTCAAAACCATGCTCCAGGGTCAGCCGTGACCGGCACGCGGAAACATGGGTATTCCATCACGGCGCGTTATCGGATGAAGGTCGCCGTCGGGAACAGCCGCGGATGAGGAGCTGAACCGTAGATCCCCAGCAAACCTCCATGAAGGAGAGATCTGCCGCGTCGGAGAAACCGAAGAAGATGCGATCGCAGCGTCTCCTCTCGCTCGAGAACAATAGACGTTGGAAGCATTTCTCCATCTTTCGACCTCGTCTCCGACTTCCTGCCATGCATCTTGTAAACCTCGTTAATGCTGCTCAGCATGTAAACCTCGATCGAGACGGCAACCCAGCAAACCGCTAGCAAGACAGATGAAATCATGAAACGTCGTGTTTTAACGAGAGAGAACAATCACGTGGGACAGCCACGTCATTCGCACCGTCCTGTACGAATATAGCTTCGTACCAACTAGCATTTTTCTTTTAGATAAATATATTTTCTATAAATTATTAACTTACAATAAAAAATAAGAAAAAAAATCAAATAGATTTTTAAAAGATAATACAAAATAATAACGAGGCATTATATTTTTTTTAAAAAATTAACTTGCAAAAAATAGAGAAGAAACAAATCAAATCGTTTTTTATGATTAAATAATAATAATAATAATAATGATAATGATTGCAGTTTTCTTTTAGATAAATATATTTTCTATAAATTGTTAACTTACAATAAAAAATAAGAAAAAAAATCAAATAGATTTTTAAAAGATAATACAAAATAATAACGAGGCATTATATTTTTTTTAAAAAATTAACTTGCAAAAAAATAGAGAAGAAACAAATCAAATCGTTTTTTATTATTAAATAATAATAATAATAATAATAATAATAATAATAATAATGATAATGATAATAATAATAATATGATAAATATATTACAAAAATATGGTTAACTTAAACAATGAAAATATGATAAATAAATCAAATATATTCCCAAAAGAGAAGAATAAACACATCAAAATAAATGTATTTTCTAAAAGTGATTAATTTCCATGTGAAAAGAAGAGAAGCAAATCATTTTTTTTAATATCAAAAAGATTTTGAAGAAAATAAAAAAAAGATATGATTGATATATATTTTCTAAAATTGGTTAATTTTTATAGGAAAAGAAAAATTAAAATCTAGGGTAAATGTCCATTTTGATCCCTCACAAAAATTGTGTGAGTCATTTTAGTCTCTGGCAAAAAAAACCACCCGTGACAATTACTAATATGGGACACATTAGTCCCTGCGTTGACTTCTGTTTGCTAGTGTCCGTTAGATCGGCGTGGTAGTTAATTCATCTAGTGGCCGTTAACTATGCCTTGTTGGATTTTCATTTTTTTTTTCATTATTTTTCTTTCAAAGGACCAAAATGGCATCGTTTTGGGTCCAATTGTTAAGCCCAGACCTCAGCTCCTTCTCCTTCTTCCCTCTCTTTGCAAAGCTTTCTTTCCATTGTGAAATGGGGATCTTTCCGTATATGGTCTTTAGGGTTGGGTTGGCAACTCAAACACAATTACACAAACCATCATAACAAACCAAACGCAGATCTAGAACATAAATGCACCACCTTTCGATCCAAATGCAGATCTGGAAACACAAAGGCACTACCTTTCCATCCAAGCGTGGTTACGAGAAACCAAGGGGCAGGCGGTTTGCTCGAATAAACACCAAAAAGCTACCTTTCAATCCTTCTCCCCTCACCAAAAAGCTGCTTCCATGGACTCTCTATGTTTTTCTTCCCATAGCTTTGCTTCGCTTGTACTTATACCCCATACCCTTTCTTAGTCTCCGGAAACTAAACCTCCCCATTCCGGCCCCGTCACCATCACTTCCCACTTCTTCTTCCGGGACTAAAATGGCCTCTACACGTTTTGTCGGGGACTAAAATGGACTCATACGTTTTGTTAGGGACTAAAATGGTCTCACTGCAACTATCAAGCTGAATCCTTTAAATGGAGGTTGAGGCTGAGAAACATTAGAACCCTAAAGTTTCAAACATCTAAAAAGGGGACAAAAAATTCAAAGTCGTTCATAGCAAAGCGAAAAAAACAGGGAATGATTTGGAGGTGAAGCTATGGTGATTAAAGGGTCAACTTGTAAGGAAATGGAATAGGAATCGAGCACTTAGAGCACCGCTTGCATAGAAAAGGAATGATATATATGGAGCTGAAGCTATCTTCATTCACTGTAACATGAAGTTCGTGAAATCTGGAGAGAAGAAGCATGTCCAGAAGAACAAGAAGAAGAATATTAGGGTTGGGAATGATTTTTGGCAAAAAAATAAGAAATAAGAAATATTTATTTAAAAATAAAAAATAATATTTTATTAGGTGTCATGCCACGTGGACGAAGATAACGGTCAACTAGGACAATTTAATGGCCACGTCATCAAAGTAGCAATTTGGGTAGCGGGAAGTCAATGCAGGGACTAACATGCCCCACGTTAGTAATTCTCAGGGACTAATAGGGTAGTTGTTTTTTGTCAGTGACTAAAATGGCCCACACAATTTTTGTCGGGGACAAAAATGGACATTTATCCTAAAATCTAATATATTTTAAGGAGAGAAGACAAAAACAATATGAAAGATAATTATATTTTCTAAAAATGATTAACTTGCACGAATAAAAAAGAAGAAAAAAATTTAAAAAATTCTAAATAGAATAAATAGTAATATCACATATAAGTACATTTTT